>VXAB01013879.1:0-364030 GCA_013399175.1 Odontophorus gujanensis
AGGGAAGGGAAGGGAAATTTTAACTTCAGAGATGCTGTGATTCTGCAAAAGAAGGAGGAGGAAGAAGTTAAAATGGATCAGCTTTTCGTAAAGGAGTTGAATGTTAAAAAACAGAGGAGTTTTCTCTGGATAGCTGTCAAGTCCTGGTCATTTCTTTTCATCTACAGCAGCAAAGGAACTGCCAAGTGGTGTCAGATGCACCTGGAATCACATCAACAGGCATCACTCAACTCACATGCCTGCAGCACCTGAAGCAAGCAGAGCTGTGGGAAGGTGACGTATAAGCCTCTGTCTAACGAGCTATAATCCAATTTCCACATTGAGAATAATCCACTCTGGCTTCAGACGGGTACTTTATGCATCAAGCTGAAGAGAGAGAAGCAGTTTATTGCATTAATGAATAAAGCAACCTATTGCTCCCTAAAAATGCCCTTTTCCATGTACTGCTTTAGCTCCTGGCTGCATGCAGGGAATGACTTTTTATCATTGCCGCTCTCCTTTAATATATATGTATAACCATCCTCTACCGCAATGATATTGTTACCTATTTCCTAGCTACTCTTTTCATCTTGTTGTTGGGAAGGAGGCTAGACCACAAAATGGAATTTGTCTTCTTAATCAAGGGAAGTAAAGAAGTTACCTCATCAAGTTTTGCCCAATGCAAATAGCAAAACTTTATACATTAGCTAAGAGTCTCTGAAACACCCCAGATTTGTGAGGTCAAAGATGAAGCACATCAGTGCTTACAATTTGAGATTATTTTCTTTTCTTGGGATGTGTTGTGTATCTGCTGTCCTTTGATGCAGATGATGACAACATCAGATTTCTGTATATTGTGGAGCAAATCTATGGCTGTTGTATTGAATCTGTAGTGGCCACCAGTCAATTATTTATAATGTAACACACATACTGTTATTTATATACCCTCCCTCTGCACAGCAAGATGAATCACTATGATGTGGAGAGTGATCCAGGATATTCTTCACCGAGTTTCACAACGGTTTACAACTGCCAGGAATCATCTCCAAGAGGCTTTGCCATAATTGCTATAGCAATTAAGACAAGGGACTGTACTGCAGACAATTCCCATTTTGGCAACAAACCTGAACACATTTCTGGAGTCTATTTTAAGGTGTCCAAGTATAACTACACCTAGGCTACATTTAGTTCCTAGTGATCTGGACATACACAATGGCTTTGAGACCTATCTTACTCTCCCATTTGTATATAAAAGAAATTAATGCAAGGGTTATAAATAAAAGCAACAATAATCCAGATTAAATTTGCTCTTGAATGTCTCAATATGAAAGTACATCATTCATTCTTGTTGAGGTTTAGGTTCTTACTGCAAGCCTCATCTACCACCATGGAAACAGAAATTTGTTGTTTCAGTTTCAAGTAGTTAACAACTATTTAAAAAGGAGACAATCATAAATAAACACATCCTCTGGGTGTTTAATATGAAGATCAGTAATACTGAAATAAACACAAATATTATAGACAATATAGATGGAGATATATTGAATTAAAAAGATGCAAGATCTATATATGTATATATATGCATGTTTATATAAATGTCCAAATTTATTGTCAATAATTCTCACTACTTTAGCATCAAAACATAAATTTAGCAAGTATCAATTCCCCTGTGCTATTGTGTAAGTTGAGAAAATAGGCCTGGGGAGGGAAGTGAGGAAAAAGAGGATGGATTTAATTTACTTGCTTGGAGGACAATGTCAACCTCCTACTTCTTGCACCGTGGTAACAGAACTTTCTCACAGAGGTAATACGGATTGCAGTTTATATTAGCGAAATTACACCTCGTTTGGTGTACCTTAATCCCACACTCTCCACGTTCAGCACTGATAAGAGCAGTGAAACACAACAAACTATAAAACAAGCTAGAATGTCCTTCCTCAGTCCAAGTGTTTTTCTTCATGTGAAGTCCACGTGGAATCAACTGGGCCCAGAGCAGCCATGGAAGCAGCCCTGGCCAGAGTCCTAAGTGGAAAATTAGATTAAATTTAACAACATTTTGCCTTGTGAAGATCACACAGGTGGTCAGGCTTGTTTTTAAGGAAACCTAAAGGTCAGGCATTCCTTAGGCAGAATTGTAATTTTTGTCCATTCTGCTAACTTTATAAAAATAAAAAAATAAAAAAAAAACCTGTTAAGAGTGTAATAAAACTGGACTTAGAAATGAAAGCATTTTAATTATTTTTCAAATACTTATGCATGAGACATGTACAGAACCATAGAAACAGGGAATACACATAGTAATTAAAAACATGAGCAAGAAGACTGTAAACTCTGCAAGACAGAAATCTCATTGCTGCCTCAAAATTGTCTAGGACAATGATTCAGTTTCCCCAGAGTTAGGACTGGCACCTCTAAGCACCACAGTAACAGCAATGTTTTTGCACACAGGGTGAACATGACTTAATTACCAAAATTGGTAAGGATTATAGCACCTCATCCATTACAATCAAGGGCTTTGGAAAAATACTTCTTAGCTTATATGTGATATAGTATCTTTTTTTTTTTTTTTTTATTTAAACTCTTCGGTAGGTAAGATTTTGAATAAAGAAGGAACTCAGCCTTCTGCCCCTAAAGGAAAATATACAACCCCATATCCACATCAGTTGAAATTAGTCTTAAAAGGAAAGGTGAGCCCTTTTGAAAAGCTGACTGTGTAATGGATAAATGCCATGAAAGAACTCAGAACCCACAAAATTAAAACAGCTTTTTTTATTTTATTTATTTATTTTTTTTCCACAGAGAAGCATCTACAAAGAGGTTGCAAATAATCCTTTTAGCAATACGTGTAAGGACTGATCTGATGGATGTCTCTGTTAACGGCATCCACTCATCATGCATGCGTGCCTCTGAGCCACAGGCCAGTTACCACAGGTGTAAAAGGGAACAAAATTTGGTGGAAGAGCCACATCAACTACTGGTACAGGTGTTATATAAGTGCCAGCTACCCATTTGCAAGATCTACAGGAGATGGAAGTGTAGGAGATATTGAAACAGCTATCGCTGTCATAAAATACCAAGCAGTCACCATGTGATGCATGATGCTTCCTTGAAGGTTATCAATTTAATATGATAGTTTGACAAGACCACCTGCTACATAAAGACATGCTAGATATATTATATCATCAGAACAAATTTCTACCCTAAGGGAGGAATACTGTTCTTAGTTGCTTGAGGAAAGGGCAGCCTAATGCCAAAGTAAGTACTTTAATGCCTTTCAATCTAGTAGCATGAATTAGACCACCTATCCTGCAACTCAACAAGCAAATACTGAATCTATTTCATCCCCTGTGGGCTCTGGTTGAAGTAGGGGTTCTCACTTACCTTCCAGATCTGACTGCCAGTAAGGAACAAATCACAAGTGTGAGGATGGACTCATGATCAGTATGGGTCTTGGTTCACCAAACAAAATTTGATTTCTCAAATGCATAAGGCCATTTCACAAATAAGCAGAACTTATCCTATTCAGGATCTTAAACCCATGAAGCAACTACCAGTGAGATAAACTGGGAAGACTTATCTTTCAGTGGGGCTGACAAGCATCATGGTGGGAAGGACAGTGAAATTTTGAGTGATATAGAACTGCCTACAGGGGGGCTTGCATCATGCATCTACAGAGAAAGAATACACTTCTTCATTACACTATCACAGAATCACAAAACTGTAGGGGTTGGAAGGGACTTATGGAGATCATCTAATTGAAGTCCCTGTTAGAGCACAGTAGATTACACAGGAAAGTGTCCAGACTGGTTTTGCCTCGAAATGTTAAGATTCACAAGGAAATACTTACCATGCACGAAAGTAAACTGAAAAAAATCCCAGACTGTTTCATGAACTTGTCTTATGTGAAATGGTGACTGGGATCTGTGCAATAGAAAAGAGGCCATCACAAAGCACTTGTAAATGCTAACAAAAAATCCAGAGAAGGAGCTATACGTGGGTCAGAATTTTTCCACAAGGTGTAGCATGAAGTGACTGAGAAAATGGACAGTGAGAACACTTCAGGCTTTTCCATCCTTTGTCTTTGCTGTACAGCAGCAGAATTTACTGGAAGCCCTCCTATGCAAAGCTTCAGTCCACAGTGATTTAAGCTCCCTTTCAACACAGCTGATCTTTGCTGTGCACCTGACAAGAACATCAGCATGACAGAGAAGAAAAGTTTGGAGACCAGCTTCCAGATTCAGAGAGAATGGTTTGAATCCAAGGTGCAGCACTGAACACACTGAAAGAAAAAGGAAGACTTTACAGCCAGTAAGAAGTTTGCTTAATAGTTGGCTTTATCAGCTCCTCCAGTTTGTAACCTAGATCTTTGCTCATAATATGATAATGCTACTAATCATCTACCAAAAAATTGGCACAAATGGGACACAGGCATTTTAATGGTATATGAGTATTATGCTTATTGTTAAGGATTAGGTCCTTCTGGGAGACCTCAAACTTCTAAACTGGTACACTGATTTTGATGGGGATAGAGTAATAGATGACAGGTTGGCCATGAGCCAGCAGTGTGCCCTGATGGCCAAGAAGGCCAATGGGATCCTGGGGTGTATTAAAAAGAGTGTGGTCAGCCAGTCAAGGGAGGTGATCCTCCCACTCTACTCTGCCCTGGTGAGGCCTCACCTGGAGTACTGTGTCCACTTCTGGGCTCCTCAGTTCAAAACAGACAGGGATCTCCTTGAAAGTGTCTAGCAGAGGACCACAAAGATGATAAAGGGTGTGGAACACCTCCCTGATGGGGAAAGGCTGAGAGTCCTGGGTCTGTTCAGCCTGAGAAAAAGAAGACTCAGAGGGGATCTGATCCACTTCTATAACATAATAGCTTGTGTGCTGCTATGTTATTAGTAACGAAAACAGTGTTGATAACACAGTGATATTTAATTGCTGTTGAGCAGTGTTTACAGAGCACAAAGGTCTTTCTGACTTCTCATGCAGCCTTGCCAGTGAGGAGCTGGGTGTGCACAAGGAGCTGGGAAGGAACAGAACCAGGACAACTGGCTCAGACTGATCAAAGGGATATCCCATATCATGCGACATTGTGTGACAGCTGGATGAAAAATTTACCAGGGTTGCCATTGCTCAGGGAGTGGCTGGTGTTGTACAATTGCTTCTTACATCATTCGTGTGTGTGCTTTGTTTATTTGTTCATTTCCCTGGAGCGTGTCCAGAGAAGGGCAACGAAGCTGGTGAGGGGTCTGGAGCACAGGACTTACAAGGAATGGCTGAGAGAGCTGAGATTGTTCAGCCTGGAGAAGAGGAGGCTCAGGGGAGCCCTTATTGCTCTCTTTAAGTACCTGAAGGGAGGTTGTAGTAAGCTGGGGGTTGGCCTCTTCTCTCCTGTAACCGGTGATAGGAGTAGAGGGAATGGTTTCAAGTTTTGCCAGGGGAGATTCAGACTGTATGTTATGAAATACTTCTCCAAAAGAGTGGTCAGACACTGGAATGGGCTGCCCAGGGAGGTGGTGGAGTCACTGACCCTGGAGGTATTCAAGGAACATTTAGATGTTGTTCTGAGGGACACTGTTAAGTGAGAACTGCTGGTGATAGGTGGATGGTTGGACTGGATGATCTTGTAGGTCTTTTCCAACCTTGATGATTCTATGATATGTCTATTTACTTTTAAAATTGTTTTTACCTCAACCCATGAGTTTTATGACTTTTGCCTTTTCATTTCTCTTCCCCTCATCCTGCTGGAGGGGAATAAGCAAGCAGTTGTGTGGTGCTTATCTCCCAACCAAGGTAAACCATGATTATCAAATTCAGAGCTAAATTTGAGTTTATTCAAGGCTGAAGGTTTCTTATACAGTGAAATTGTATTAGGATCTGCATTTGTCTGGTTTAATACAATTCCCTTTGCTTTACAGCCTTCAGTGATACTTTCTGCCCCACAAATGCAACAGCCTATAAAGAAATCAGAATCAGAAAGTGAATTCTTCTGTCTGCTGGGCAGATGACAGTGACTCTACTGATACACAGAAGAGACACATTCCTGTCTGCACAACTCATTAGTGCTGCTTTGGTTTGGAAATATCTCCTTGCTTTCTATGAAGTAAAAAAGTGTGAGCTCTCCTTGCTAGAGGCTCCCCACATCTCTCTTCTGGGCTCAGGAGTGTGTTCTGGATACGGACAAACATTTTGCATCAGATGGAGGGAAATCTCAGGAACAAAGCACTGGAGGTATCTCGTTCCTTCCTGTGCCCTGCAAGTTGAATCTTATAGTCTCACTGCAGTTTTGAAAAAGTGTGTGCCATGGGAGAGCATGGGTGGAGAAGGAGGTCTGCCCAACCTTGCAGAATTAATAAAGTGCATTTTGTTAATGTCTGTGAGTTATTGTCAAAGACTTGGTTGAGAAAAGAAGGGAATGATGAACAAATGAAAGGCTAGAGGCAGGACTGTCCTGACAGGGTACTTTCTGGGGATTTGGGACATTTAGATTCAGACCACCTGGAAAAGTTCCATGGTCCCTGAATCATGGAATACGCCTTCAGGGGTATGAAACAGCATAAGTCCAGGATCCTGGACTCACTCTACCATGTATTCTCACACACACTTTATCCCATACTTCACAACCTTCCATACCAGCCTGAGGGGACCATAGTCTGTCTTCCTCTGTTTGGGCATTAAACCCAGGTATTGATCCTCCTTTCATCTTCTCCCTCGAGTCCGGGTGAAAGTACTATTGTACCTTCTGAATCCATCACAGTGTGCAAACAATATTTATATGACAGCAAATCCATACAACTTTCAGCTAGCAAAAAAAAAAAGAAAAAAAATAAAAAGGAAGCCCATCAGATCCTGTGCTAGAGGGCACGGTAGTTCCCTCCTTTCCATATTTCAGTGCAGATTCCTTGCATTACATGAAACCAGCCACTGCAGAAATTTCCTTGTTTTTTTCTTGTCAGGGAGTTGTTTAGTTCTTTGTTTCTTTCTTTTTAAGATGAAAAAAAAACAACACCCTGAATTCTAATCAGTGTTCGTTTTGTTTTGGTTTTTTTTCTCAACAGTAATTCAGTTTTAATTTGTTTCTTTTACAGTTAACCTGGTCCTACAGAGTATTGCATGCTTTCTATTATCCATAGTCATATATATATAAACTAATTAAATCAAAAGAATGGCAAAGAAATATAAATCTTAAGCACAGTTACTGAGATAAGGGAAGGAGGGAGAATCTTCTTCTATCTGTGCCTCTCAATCACAAAATGATGGACAATGCTACTGTGAAGACTTTGAGCAATCCACTGGAATGTTTGTGGGGGGTTTAAATAAGAATAAGAATGACAATCTAACATAGTCTGATAGCTCCAGATTGAAAACAGGACTAGCGGATCTCAGATTAGATACTGAAGGTGCTTCTTTTAGTTTTGGGAGGTTCATGAATCCCTAGAAGACCTCTCAGTTTACCTTGGTGTTGGTCTTCACATACCACAGTGCAGACTTTAGAGGGATAGGTCTTACTGCTGTAACTTGAGAACAGTCAGGAAACAATAAAGTTTTGGGTAGATAATATCAATTTGAAATATTCATGGAAACATGTCAGATATAGTAATCTTTCAATATACTGTAAACTTGCTTGGTACCTTTGAGGGCTGCTGTGGAACTCTGAGTTATCTTGGTGGGATGAGGCTTTGGAAACCACATATGGCCTCAGGCGTCTTTTCTATACAGGTAGGTGCTGCAGATTTAAATCAAACATCAATTTCCAAGTATTCCCAATTCCTTTAACAGTATGTCAGAATTCTGGCATGTATCTAAAGTCTGTTATAAAAGTTTTGATGATTTGAGAGCTCCGGGTTAATATAAAATGTTCATACTTCATGTGCATTCTGAGGTGGATGGAGGAAGCTGGAGATTATGAGACAGGCTTCCAATACTAGGAGCTAAGTAAATAACCCTAATCAACAGATATCTTTGTATAAGAGGTATTAGTTCTTACCATGTTTCCTGGCTTCAGACTGAGCCTTTTCAGGAACACAAAAGCCTGATGTTCCCCAAAGCCTGGTGGGATTAGGGTCACAGATGAACATGACGAACTCATACTATGGTCAGATCTGAGTGGATGATCACTGAAGAACCTCTTTTTCCAAAATATCACTTGGTAGAGCTTTTGAAAATAAAATTTGAAAGCATCAAAGCAATCACAAATTCAATTTCAGCCAGAAGTATTTTTGATCTCCTTTGCATCCATTTTACTTACGTTGAGAGAATCATTCCTGACATGGGGACTGGAGAGTGACCAGCAAGGAAATTCAATTAGATTGGTGCTGATTAATCTGTGCATTACTCTGAAAGTCGTATTTATTATGTAGCGTGGTATTATGTTGTTTGCTGAACCCTTAGATTGGATTGTCAAATCCATCCTGTAAACATATTGGAGAAACCTGAAATGGTCTATTCTTCCACAAGCTCAGTAACCATATCTTTACAGTTTTTCTAGAGCCACTTCATGAAAGAAGATGCTGGCAGGAATGTAAATGTCCAGTTGTGCAGAGGAAAACAACAGATATCATCGCTCTGGCCACTGATCCCTTTTCTGCTCCCTGTTGTCTTCCGCATATCTCACAGCTTAGTAAAGAAAACTCTCACTGATGGGATGAAGTACAAGTCTGTTGATGGCCAGATTTCTTCCTACCTAATAAATTATTTTAGACTGAGTTCGGAATATAAACAAAAAGAAAAATCTGCCCTAAGAATTATTCAAGTTATTGTGACAAATCAGGTTCAATGAATCCAAGTGTCAATGTTGGCTCATGTCAGAGGCATGACAGACCCTGTGTGCAACCAGAATGGGGCTGTGGCCTTGGTGGCTAGTATAACCAGAGAGTCTAAATGGGGAGTATGGTGTCCAGGGCTAGCTACTAGGTTGACTGAGTGCCTGAGCCCACATGCTGGATGGATGACACTGCACATGTACATACGTTTTTGTGTGTATATATAAATATATATGTATACACATGCTTCTGCTCAGCCAGAAAGGGGAATGGGATGAAACCATTGGTGCTGTGTATGTTGTTCATATGTGTACTCCGTGAGTTTGCATGTGTTTTGTGTGGTCAGACATGTCGGCCTGTATGTATGTGCTGAATAGGTGTGCTGAGTGTGTGTGTTTGCCAAGAATCTGGGCTCAGCTCAGCCACTGCTGAGACCTGGGCATGGGACCACCCCAGAGTCACCTCTCTCAGGTTGCTGGACTCACAAAATTCCAGAATGCCTGGGGTGATAAGGGACTTCTGGAGGTCATCTGGTCCAACCCCTGCTCAAGCAGGGACACCTAGAGCAGAGTGCTCAGGGCCACATACAAATGGCTTTTGAAGATTTCCAACAAAGAGACTCTACAACCTCAGTGGGCAACCTGTTCCAGGGCTCAGTCTGCTGCACAGTATCAAAGTGCTTCCTGATTTGAAGACAGAACTTCTTGTGATTCAGTTTGTGCCCTCTGTTTCTTGTTCTGACACTGGGTACCATTGAAAATAGCCTGTCTCTTCCATTTGCATCCTGCCTTCAGGTATTTATAGACATTGATAAGAATTCCCCCCAAGCAGCATTTACTCCAGGCTGAACAGTCCCAGCTCTCTCAGCCTCTTCTGAGGTTTTCCTGTTCCTTGTTCATCTAACTGGCCGTGAATTGGACTCATTCCAGTATGCCTGTGCTGCCTTCTGCAGCAGTAATTATCACCACTGACAGGACATCACCACCAGGTACAATTGGTTGCGTGGACTGTCTCTGGCAGCCCAGTGTCACTGTTCCAGAAAAAAAAAAAAAGTCCAAGGAAAGAAAGAAAGGGAAAGGAGAGCCACAGAATCCAGGCCATGGTAGCAACTACACCCATCAGCCTTGAGCCCATGGGACCTGTGGGTTTCAAAGCCTCAGCCTCCTTTCTTTTCCTTCCATCACCAACCTAGAAAATTCCTATCTTCCTACAGGAAACCTAGCCAACACTTCTTCCCTCCCACCTTCCCACTTTCTCAAACCTAATCTGTGATCAAATCCACCCACCAAAATCAGATGTCTTTCCAGGGATGAACTTTCACACAGTCTTGGAAGACACTTCCTAGTTCTGTGGTTTGACAAGAATGAAAAATTAATGCAGCTTGTTCTGTGTAGAAGCATCAGTTCCACTTTGCATTTACGTTAGATTCACAGGGTCACAGACATTAGAGATTGGAAAGCCCAGGGGAAACAGCTACTCCAGCTGAGGAATTGTGCAAAAATATGGCCTGCACTACATTAAATCAAGAAAGATCTTTCATGAGCTGCCATGTTGTCCTTGTTTTCTCATCACCTTCTTCCTGAAACATGGGCATGGGTTTTCCAGAGAAAGTTATTTATGAATTTTAATAAGCAATCAAAATGTGTGGTGTTGAAGAACAGGCTCAAATTGAAATGTTATTATATAATGAAACACAGCTCTTTCATGGTGACATTTAAAGAGTTGTCTTTATTTTTGGTTACAACTGAGCTGATGTGAGATCCATCAACCTACCTGTCTAAGGAGCTGACCCAGATTAGATACATTTATTTCAACTCTCAAGTTATTATTTAATTGTGAATCTCATCTTAATGCTGGTTGAATGCTGTTGAAAAATCTTCAAATGGCTTTGGCTGAGTAGGGCTAGGCTCCTTTCAGACCACGTGCTAAAGGTCAATTGCCGCTCTTAGGAATAAACCCAGCAGAGGGCCACTGAAAGCAGTATTGCTGATTTATGGAAATAACACTGGCAGCAGCAGTTGACTTATTGCAAGAGTCTATCCGTGGCCTCAATCAAGCACAGAGCTCCTGGACCTGCTGTGTGGTTATCTCCTGACTTTCATTTGAGTTCTTTTCAGCTGAACTTTCTGATGACACGGTAATGATGGAATGAAACGTGCCATGTTTGTTGTAAAATTGTTGCCCTATGTTTTCTGAGCCCTATGCAAGTTGTCAACATTAGAATGAAAATGAGCTCCTTCAATTCACCTTCCTGAGAGTCAGCCTGCATTTCTTCTTGAAAGCTAAGACATTTGCTCACTGTCCTGCACCCTCATTTGGTCTCTGCAGAGACACAGGAGGTGTCTACAGGTGCTCCCTCTCTTGCACAATGCCTCCTCCACACTTCCCAGCACGGGGTGTGACTTTGCTGTTTGCTTTGTTCGTGTCCCAGATTCACTCCGCTTCACAGAATTAATAGTTCAGCAAAGGGGCAGTCCCACATGAGGATTTAGAGGGCTCCTAAGCTGCTGCTGCAACAAATCTTTTGCTCTCACTTAAAAGTAGCAGAGTGCTGGACATGAGAAGAAATCCACAAGGAGCAGGAAAAACATATTCATTTGCAGTTGACTTGCTGACGATGTGGTTTTGCTGTCAAAACCTATGACCTGAATTACCGCCTGTGCTGCCAGAGGGATTATTGGAAAGAGGATAGCTTCACTGGGAAAAGAAATCAGATTTCTGGGCAGAGCTTTTTTTAAAATAAAAGGGAAAAAAAAACTTACTTATATCTCTGATAAGCAAGGAGGACATGATCTGAACATCCCTATGGCAAGACCAGGCTGCAGAGTGCAGCTGGTCCATGTGAAAAACGAATCAGGGGCATTGCAAACTGCCATCATGCCCTCTTCAAATAAAGCACCCAAAACTTTGTTCCTCAACCAATAGTTCTTTGGATGCTGCCTCAGGTTCTAGTAAGTTGAAAAAATCACAGCCAGTGAAGTGGCATGGCAGAGGTTTTTCCTCAGATCATCTCTCATTCTATGTGAACACTCTCCAAAAGGATCTCAGCAGACCTTTAAGGCTGCTGGAAGCCTACAGCTCTCCCTCAGATGATGTTTCTGAGATATTGCCAAAATACTGGGGGTGGAGGAATTTCCAGAGCAGCTGCGAGCATGACAGCCTGCATTCTGCCCCACCTGGGGATGCATTGCCAGGAGGACAGCTGAAAGGTTCAGCCACACAGTCCTTTGGATAATCCACAGGACTGATTTGGATGCCCTGCTCATCCCATATTTATCATTGTGTAGATTTACATGCTTTGCTGCAGGATCAGCTCTGCTCCTATTACTTTTCCCTCATTTTGAGACAAAAAAAAAAACAACAAAAAAAGTACAGTGTTTATCAAAGAACCATAAAATCATTAAGGTTGGAAAAGGCCACCAAAATTGTCTAGTCCAACCATTAGCCCATCCCCATCATGCCCACTGAACCACGTACCTCTACCTTTTTCTTGAATAGCTCCAGGGATGGTGACTCCACCATCTCCCTGGGCAGCCCATCCCAATACCTCACCACTCTTTCTGGGAAGAAATTTTCCCTAATATCCAACCTAAATAACAATATCTTGTTCATGCTGCCTTGAGCTATTCTTCTCCTTGGAGTTTAAGGAGCTCCTTGGACAGCTCGAGCTTTGCACCCTGAACAACCCTGCTTGACCAAAAGGGAAAATCACATCATACTAAATACTGCTAACAAACTTGTCTCAGACAGGTGGCCTGGGGATGTCAAACATTGCAGCTCTTCAAATGCTCTAAAATCACCACATGAATGGAAGTTAATTTTGTTGGTTTACTGAATTTTCAATTTTTAGCTTCAACTTCTAGTTTTCTTGCATATAGCATCACTTGATAAAACCCAAAGGGCAAAGTTTAGGATAGAAACCATGAACAACAAAAAACTCAGCAAATATGTTCAGATAAATCATTAACACTGATGTTTATGCATCTTTACTTAGAAATCAACATTCCCTATCTCAAAAATATTTTTAACTATAAAAAGATTAAAAGGACTTTTCAGACCACTTTCTCCCCTAATGAATGCAGTCATTAAATATCAAAGGTTACACTGTTTATCTATAGTAACATTTCTGATACTGTGCTTCTGAAAATTGGATGCTGACAGGACTCATGACTTCAGCAAGCTGCAGATCTTCCCTCACAATGTTACCCTTTGTAGAGATAGCAGTGCCTTTTTTGTTCTTGCTCATAGACACCCTTGTTGACTCTTTAAATACTGTGTCTGACTTTGGAGAGGAGTTATTTTTGAGGAGTAAACAAAACACATTTTTCTTTTGTTGTGTTTTGGCAGATTTTGACATACTGCCCTGAAAACAAACTGATGGGCATTGATGCTTCTTCCCTCTGGAGTCTCAGTTCTGATGGTAGTTTATTCAGACTGAAGCTTTGTCTATAAAGGGGGATTAGCTTTGATCTCAAAAAGCCATCTTTCCCTGTCCTTTAAGATAAATCCCTTTTCTTGAATGAGTGTTGGTATGACTGGAATCAATACATTTGATCCTTCACATATTACTGCTTTCCTCGTAAATACTATGTACACTTCCCATGCTGATCTAGCACTTTCTTTCAGACCCCTGCTCAAAATCCTGCTGTAAGCTGCATCCTGCATCACCAGGTCATGCTTACTCAGTGTGTGTCCTGAAGGCATGTGGTAGTTTTCAATATGTAGGTTGGTAATAGCATCAACAGAACTCCTGTGCCCTACTGAAACCTGGGCTAACCTCAGGTAAGAACCACTGGTGACATTTTCAGTGGCATTTAGGGAACACTTTAAAGGCTACAAATTCTTATAGGCACTGATTTAATTGATCTGCACCTAGAAACTGACAATGCAGTGGCTATACACATAGAAACCTCTAAAAGTCTGTTACTCAGTGACTTTGAAATTCATGTGTTATCTCTAAAAATGAAAGGCACCAACATGCCCAACCACAAGTGAAAGCCAGCATGCTTTAAGTTTGTAAATTAAATAGCTGATTTGATAACTTGACATAGGAATCAGGAAAGAGATTCATGTGAATTTCCACTGCCACTCCTCTGCATATCTTCTCTCATTCTTTCACTGTCTTCTTTCGAAAAATGTCATAGCTTAGCTTCTCTATCAAATACTTCATCATGACTCATCCTCTCCTCTGTTTTTGCTCATTAAAACCTATTTATTATATGCATGAAAACATTTTGTCAAGATCCATCCACAAATGCAAAGTGCCAACATATTTGAATGGAAGCAAAGGCAGAAGGATGTTTCTCTTACAGCAACATGCTTATTTGTCAAAATGTTATGTTTTCATGTCAAATTGGGCAAAGTGTTCCAACTGAAGAATATATATATTTGTGTGTGTGAATTGAAGTATATATGTATGTAATAACTGTCAACATTTTTTTCTTGTCATCATAGATTACGGCAGCCTCACATTCTGTAGGATAACTAGGTTCAATTTATATCTTCCAGAATATCACCCCAATTGTAAAACTACCAAGATCCATATTTGCTCTATTGCCGAAGTTGTTCAGTTTTGCATAAAACACTCGATTTTTAACTAGCACAGCAATAGGAACCCAGATGGCTTACCGCCCAGGTGAATCTCTGAGTATCTGACACTGTTGAACCCCCTCCTCCTATCTTTCCCCTGTTTTCTAGCTCAGGGAATAATTACTTAATCTGTGCAAAAGAAAATATTATTAAGAAAAACAATAAGAAGAAAACAAATTGCAGATGTATCCACAGTATCCTGGGAGATATAACTCAAGGAGCGGGTGAAAGCTAAACCTGTTTTCTTATATGACTCTCTGTAATTACATTATTATAGGTGATAATATTAAATTAGCAATATTTTTGTATCATCCTCTGTAGATTGGTACACTTACATCAGGGTGCAGGGCTGTCTGGAAATCCAGGCTATTCCACAGTGTCATGACTGCTTTGTGACAGATGTCATGGGCACCTTTTCTACCCATGACTGGACACCAGCTATGCAGGTGGAAGGGAATGTAAGGGTCCTCCCATAAGGACATACTGAAGGGTTGCACAGGTGCAGATGCTTGCCCTGGTTTATCTGAGAGTTCATTATAATGATGCTTTCACCCAGTCTCTGAAAATGTAAGGCAAACTGAGACTCAGAAACGGGCTGGGGCTACACTAATAGGATCCCTGAGATAAAATTATCCAAGAAATAAAGGGATTTTTGTCCACTGTTGGGAAGAGGGAGTTGATGTCAGTTAGACCTGACATGGTAACTGATGCCTTAATGAGGAAAGAGTGTTAATAAGTTGTTCCACTCATCTGGAGAGATTAGCAATGAAATAGGCTGTAAAACAGTTAACAGCTACAGTGCTGTTGCTGGCAATTCCCTCTCTACCCAAGACTATCTCAGAGACTAAGCCAATATTTGGACAGCCTGAGCCCGTTCATTACTATCTTCAGTAAACCTCCAAACACGGTGTTAATACATCACCTTTTCCATCACTGGTGTGAGAAAATAAAGAACAGAAACACAAAGAGGTTCCTCACATGATTTGCTGCATTTCATACTCCATGATGGAATTCTGTCCTTGCTAACCACTACAGGTCATCCATTTTCAACCTCTTCTTGGATCCTTTACCAAACTGGTTGCTTAAGCTCATATTAAACAAGAAAGAGAAAAATTAAGGACAAGAAAGTGAAAGAGTTTCTGAGAGGCTCGGGACATCCTAAAGACACAGAACAATGACTTCACCACATGAATTTCCTGAAACCAGGAACTGAAAGCAGGCTAGCCATGCTGATGAAGTCTTCCACCTAGGTAATTAATCCTCCTTGAAAAGCAGGATAACCTAGGCAGGAAAGCCTGACTGTCTTATTCATGACTGCTGCAGTATCTTTATGCGCTATTGCGCTGCTCTGTGTAGATATCCTTTGACTTACAAGCTTAATCTCTTTCACTAAAATTAATGCAACAACATGTAGTTACTATGGTGATTTACACTACCTATTTTAGGCTACTCCCATATTCACATGTGAGCCAGTTCTTGCTGTCCCTGAAGTTTGCTGGCACTTACTATAACCAGATTGCAAGCCAAAATACAAGCAAGGATGAATAATCAGGGAATGTGAATACAACTGAAATATGGAATTGTGCTCTTCAGTAGCTTTGGACTTTTTTGGGTATCCCCATGTACCTATATGTATCATATGCCTACAAGGGACGATGACAAGTGAGCTTTGTTTTTAATGAAGAAAAGAGAGATGCAATCAATGTCTTCCAACCTCAATGCTTGTGGACCTGTGTATGCTGCTTTCATTTTGCCAGGTCCCTGCCTTAGCACGAGGTAAAGCTACTTCTGTGTTCTGTACTGAAGTATAAAAGGCAAGACTTCAGAGTAGATGAAATTCACCCCAATATATGAGCCTTGAAGTCCCTGAAATGCCTGGGATACTGAGGCACTTCATATCACCAGGACTTTGTGATGTTTAATAGATACTTACACTGGCCCTCTGCATTAAAAGGCTAAAACTGTAAGTACCATAAGCAAGTGGAGGATTTTCATAGGATCTGTTTGTGACTAGAAAGAGGGTGAACTTAATTAAAACTGATTTGCTGCTTGTAACCTCCTCAGCTACTGATAGTGTATGGCTTTATTTTGCTGCTTCTTCACAATCCCTGGAGTCTCTGTACCTGAACATTGCCATGGTGATTTTGTATCATGGAACTTTTCTTTACAAATAAATCTTTGTGTCCACTGACGGCTTAGTCAGCAGATTTGCTTCCCTGGTGCAGTTCACTCTGGCAGATGGTGCTGTTGCATATTCTGAGAAAGAACAGAGTTGCTGTGGTTTACTATAATGAGGACAGCCTTCCTGCTATGGTGGCATAGAGATGTTTATTTTTTCCAAGATTAGGGGACATCTGTAGAGCTTCCACTGACAGGAATGTGCTGCTGTAGCAGCCTGTTTGCAGAAGCACTTTCATTGCTCAAATGGCTCTGTCTGCAGCTGCATGCTTCCAGAAGGAGGACAACATGTTTTCTGTTAAAAAAAAAAGCAAAAAATGGTGATAGGAAGGTGCTGAGTCTTCCCATCAGATCTGCTTCTTAGCTTACCTGTGGGTTAGGGCACCAACCAATGTGTGACACCAGTACAGATTACCAGTAGAAAATTATGTAGGAGTAGATTCTGAAAGGTGTATATGCAGATGCTTTATTAGAAATATTAGATATTATAGATATTAGAAATATTAGAAAAATAAGTAATAAATAAATCTGTTGGAATCAAAGGAAGTTGGATGCCTAAGGAATAGGGGATTTCAAAATCCCACTTTCTGCATTTTTAGATATTGACTAGCTTTGGAAACCACCGCAGCGTTTATGAATGTCTTTGAGGGGTTTATCTACAGAGGTACTTCAGATATCTTTGGATATTCTTCCAGTTCCCAATGGGCCTGAAGTGCCTCAGGTGCTCTCTGGAAGTGGAGGAGGCTGTGAGCTGCAGTTCTCTGCGGAAACGTGTGACAGTGACAAAACTGTGCTTAGGAGCTCTGGGCAAGAAGAACACTTAGTTGCTTGAGAAGTTTCAGAAATGTTTCCTGGTGAGGAGACAGGGGTGAGACAGTGTGAAGCCTGCAAAGAGGCCAGGCTTCAAAACAGTGAGTTCTCTCTACCAGCATCAAGCCAACAACTTTAAGGATACCTCTGTAAATCGTTTGAACCAGTCTAAGCATCACAGTGACCATGCAACAACCAGCCTGCTGGATACTGATGTACCTGAGCCTTCAGCTCTGTCATATTTCTGCATTTCCAAATGAACTGTCTCCTGCAAAAGCTCCTATTTCACAGAATGGAGCAGCCCAGCTGGTTAACACGCTGTGTTTCCTCACACAGACCTTCCTCTTATGTTACTTTGTTGTTTATTTTTTTGCTATTCTTTTTTATTCAGTAAAAGAATTTGTTTTAACTCCATTTAAGCTGCAGCACTCTGCTGGCTGCTCCCATGCGCTGTAAATCTGCTCCCTCCCAGTGCAGCACAGTCCTTCCCACCAAAATAACAAAAGAAACAGAGAAAGAAGCTGGGAAGTGGATGGGAATAAGATCTGAACTACACTAAGAGATGATTATTTTAAGGAGCTTATCAGCCAGTCTATCTCCGAGTGCAGGTTACCTACCATTACATCTGGAAAGGAATTTGTTCTTTTCTTTAACACACAGCAGTGATTTTTGTTTCAATGAAATATAATACAGGTAATCGCCCTGTTCAAGACATACTTGCCTGCTCCCAGTACTGCAGATCAGGAGTCACTGCTGTATTTAACTGAGTAGTCAAAGAAAAAGGAAAAAATAATTCCCAGAATAAGCAGAAGCAGAAGACAGGACAGAACAAGCAAACTAACAGAACAAAACATTGTGTGGAACTGCACAATTCCTCTCACATTTTTCACTTTAGGTTGACATTTTCTGAATTTGAATTACACAACTACCAGTTCACCTCACCAGTATAACCACTGAGGCAGCTGTGCTTCTTCACATTCATTGACATGCAGTCCAACCCACCCACATTGGAAAGCAACAAAAGTAAAGGTTTTGTCATTCAAAATACTTCACAGCTGTGAAAGCCTGTGCTGAAATGGAAATGCTCATGTTTGCAGTGCAGGAGCTAAACCACAACTAGAAAGGAAAAGGTCTGAGGAGCACTGAGTCAGTGAAATCTTTATTGGTGACAAGCATTAAATAGGACAAGAATAAGAGTAACCGTGGTAGTCAGGCTAGAAGAGGTGGTGGTGGTCATCTCAGCTGACATTCTGCATGACGTACATCAGAGTTTTGCCCACATCAATGCCATGGCTCATGGCTGACCGTAAGCTTGTAGCGCCCTACGTGCCTGCTAGATACCACTAGTGAGCCACTGCACATATTCAAGGTGGAACAAAAGTGTCTTGGTGAGAGTTCTAACCTTCCAGTAAGCCTTTGAATCATAGAATCACCGAATGACTTAGGTTGGAAGGGACCTCAAAGCCTGCTCAGTTCCAACCCCCTGCCATGGGCACGGTTGCCACCCACCAGGCTGCCCAGGGCCCTATCCAACCTGGCCTCACACACCTCCTGTGGTCCCCTCTTTTTTCTGAAAAACTCTCAGGTCCAACCACGGTATTGTGGAATGCTATAACCAACATCCCAAGACATTCAAGCACTGAGTAACACGTAAGTCAGGAACCACACACAGTCCCAAGGGTAGGTCTAACTAGCAGCATAGCTCACTGATCTGTCATTCTTATTAACTAGCCTCTTTGTGAGAAACTTTCACTTTATTTATACTACAAATATTGTTAACATGGTTAGATTCACCTCCTAGATACCAGTCTTCACTGGGTACAGTAGATTTGAAGTTGTACGTGAGAAACACAATCCGAGCCGTGCCTTCACAACCTATGCCCATACTTGCGTTTGATGTGGTGCAGAAAGGTGGTGTAAGGTGAGCTTAAAGATCTCTGAGGCAAAATCTGGTTTGATTGGCAAGATGCATGAGCTGCACGGAGCCTGATCTCCATCTGACATGGCTCCTGTTTTTTGGCTGCAAGCTGAACAGCTGAAGCATCTTCTTGTCCCTTGATGTGCTGTGAGCTACGGGCACTGCCTCTCCCTGTAAGTCTCTGCAGCACTGTGCAGAGCTACCAGTCAGCTCAAAGAGCTGCAATAAACCCCACTGGGGACACATGATGTGGGTGAGGTGGAAGCTCTGCGTGCATTGATTGCACTCTGGAGATTCTTGCTGATTTTCACAAGAATGCCAAATTGAAAACCCATGAATTAGGCCGTCCCCAAACCCCCAAACCAACATTAAGATATTTCTTTATTCAATGCTGTAATAAATGTTGCAAAGTTTTTATATGCCTTCTGCTTTCCAAACCTTCTGGGCATATTCAGATGTAACGGCAGGTAGCCTGCACTAGTGCATCAAAGCTAGAAATATGCTTTTTCTTCTAACTTACTTGATCTTCCCCAAACCACCTATTTCCAGAAATAGGGAATTTCAGTGAAGCACCAATGAGAAGCGCAGGACAGACAGCAGTGCTGATGCACAATATTTGCTCAGGTAGTGGCAGTGATTTTTTTGCCTTCATATTTTGTTACAGATGAAGACATTGCACGTACCTGTTCTAAAGCTATCACATAAATACTGCACATTATATAAGTAATTTGAGTGCTTGGTGTTCAGAAATGATAATTTAGCTTTCTATAGCTGTGCATTAAAATAAGAGCTATTTCCAAAGTCCAGTCATAACATGTATCCAATGACATCCACAAAAAACAACATTAGAGTTCAAACTCCAAACTCTTCAGTTTGCAGAAACACATTCAGCTTCTGCATATGCTACCTTGGGAGCTGAAGATCCATCTAAAAAAGTCTATAAATTTGAAAAATAACTCTCATAAAAACTAATGTGATTTATGTAAGCACATTAAGGGGAAAATACCCTGAACAGTTGGTTTAAGTGCTTAGGCTTCCTAAACTTAATATTTCCATATGGCTACATTGTAATTTTAGATTTTTAGTGTCTTCATACACTTCTCTGTTAAATTTGAGAAACAAATCAAGGTACCAGCACAAAGAAATTAAGATTAAGGAACAAAGATGCCTGCAATGAGTATTTGATTGTTCCCACACGAAGCGATGATTCTTTCTACAAATTTCCTTAATCCTCTAGGAAGTATTGTTCCAATTGTCACAGGATTGTTGGTGAGATGTTGCAAACAGATGATTATAAAAGTCTTTTGATATAAATAGCAGGCAGAAAAATAAGGGGAGAAATGAACACCCTACATTTTATTTTGTATTTTTTAACGCAGGATTATATTAGCCAAGTAAAGATTAGTTTCAAAATTCCAGACGAGTCTTGAATTCTTGCCAAATATTTCACGCCTTTAACGCTCTCATATTTTTCCCACAAGATTTTAACTTTTGCCTATTCCTTGGTGGCTTTGCAGAGAAACACCTCTAAGAACTTGTTTTATCTGTAGCACCAGAATCAGCTTATGTTCCGTTTCGTACCTGAAGGCAACTAACATCTTAAAAATGATTATTTAAGCCAGAACAACCCATTGTGCGAACCTTCCCAAATCAATTGGAGCCCACATTGTATCGACTTAACCTATGCTGATCCCTACTGACTGCAACTAAATGGATATAAATCACCTTTATAACAATGCAGAGGGATCTGCAGGCAGGTTCACTGGTCTCACCTGCATCACCTCAGCTCATTGACCAGAAAGCAGAAGTTAAGGAAATTCAATTCTTCGCGAGGAATCTCTGCTATGATCCATTCTTGCTTTCCCTAAAAAAAAGTCATGGTACAAGCACACTGAAAATAGTGCGATCAGCCTTCATTCAATCTATTGGACTATTTCAAAGGTAAAGATGAAGTTGCTGAGATACAGCACAGTGAATCTAGGCTACGGCTTGGTTCAAAAGTGTGACCTGGGCATTTTTCAGGGACACAGCCATAGGTAAGACGAAATGGCAATACTGATTCAGAAGTGCTGTCCATTTTCCTAAAAGTGTCTGTAGTAAACGCATGAGAGAGGAGAAAGCAGGAATGGGGAGATACTAGGTAAGACAGAGGGGAGAAAGGGGCAGGCAGAAGTAAGTCACACCTGAGCTGTTCCTACAATTTGTGTTAGAAGATCTCCACCAGGAATAACAGGATAGGAAAAAAAAACAATCTCTCATTTCTCCATGCCATCAACACTTATGTAAGTTCCACTAAGCAGTGGCTGCTGCCCAGGTGAGTAAGCAATACGTAACCATGTAATAGTGGTAATATTTATCACATAAGAGCTTAAACAGCGATGTTGTTCTAGAGAAAGGATTTACATTACTTCTTCCCTGTAGACTTAATAAAACTCTATGAGAGCAATGGGTAGCACACTGACACTTAAACACATCTGATTTAAAACAAAGGGGACTTGTCTAGCTACACTAATCCTTTGTCTTTTGTTTCAGAGACTGTGCAATTCCTTGGTTGTCTTCTTCAAGTGGAAGAGGAAAAAAAAAAAAAGAAAACACAAAGTTGGATTCATTGCTCTCTGCTTTACAACTCAACAGATGTTTGTAGTTATTTAAAAAAAGAAAAATCTGGCAGCTGTCTGGCTGGGCTAGTGGCTGAGCCTGGTGTGATTAGATACAGCTGAGCAGCTGATGCTAGAAAACCAAGTTGGATGAAAGGAGCTGTGGTGCTGCTGGGGATGTTAATATCAGAAAAAAATGGAAAACATATAGAACACAAATACCGAGATTAATAGTTACATAATATAGTCTTTTTCCAGGGGGGCCATAAATATTAAAGTGTCTTTTCATTTTTACCACATACTCCTCATTAAGAAAGTACAATTAATACAAAATGCAGAGCGTGGACAACATGCGTATTGAAATCCAGCAATATCTCCCTCACCAAATGTTCAGTGAACCACCCCAGTGTGCGGACTCAGCACTTAAGAGTGGGGCATCCTTGTATGTGGATATTAAAGTCATGCTTCTGCTCCGGATGTTTCTAAGTCTCATTTGTGTGAGGTGCAGAGGGAAAGACCAGGAAATGATTCAAAACTGGAAAAAACGACAGCTGGAAAGAGAGATCTACCATGCCTAAATACAGAGGTCTACAGTGCAGGCCCCGACACAAGAGGTAGTCATCACAGGCTTCCTTGACTGTTGCTAGAGAGAAATAGAAATGCTGTGATGAACATTTATCCAGTCTATTTCAAACATCCACCTCAGGATGGGGTGAATTTCACTCTGGGAGGACTCATTTCTCAGTGCTGCCTTCAAAGGGAGGTGATGGTGAGTAGTGCTGTACAGCCATCTGTTGGGTAGAAGATCACATCTGGTCAGAGGTATCCACCTTAGAGACAGGAAAAACTCGGTCTACTTAATTCATTAGAAGCAGATCATAGTGCTAACTTGACTATAACACAGAGGACCTTCAGATGAAGACATTTGTTTCCAATGGATATTGTTATCCAAAAGAGATAAATAAGAATTAACAACTGGAGGCTGAAAGAATCAGACACATGCAAAAATCCAGAAGGTCTTGTTTGTAAAATGATTGAGAAAGCCCAATGTCGGGTGAAGATATCTTTCCAAAATACCTCTTTAAGCCAACACTCCTTTTTTGACTTAATAAGCACTTTTTGACATAATAAGGACTCCCTGTGGGCTGGGCTGCTCCAGAAAATAGAGCAGACGATGTGTCCAGATCAGTTGGCTAATCTCTGTCTTAAATTTATTTTGAAGCTTGCATACTGAAAAGTCCACACTCTTTTCCATTCTGCTGGAAAATTAATAAACACAAAGAAAACAATCAAGAAACTAAAAACAAAAAACCAAAAACCCCCAAACCCAACAAACCAACCCACAACCAATCAACCAAGCAGCCAAACAGAAACATGTGAAAATGCAGCAAATTCTTTTGTCTGCTACAAAAAGAGACCTAATCTTTTTTGACCATATCTATACCTTACATAGTTGTGAGAATGATCTCAGGGATTTGATTTGCCACTGTTAGGAAGAACTTCACAAACCAAAAGGAACAAGTTATTTCTTAGACAACTGTTTCTGCTCCTTGCCTAAGATCTGCGTTCCTATGATGTGTAATTTACACCAGTTAATGCGTAGACAGAAATGTTAATGATGTGAATGGCAGAAGAAAGGAAAGACATGAGCGTCCAACCAAATAAAAGATGAAGGTTGATCGCTGCTTGATGCAAATCATCATAAATCCGTGAGAGTTGCTAAAAAGCTGGTTTATGCTGAAGGGATAGCCCTAATGTCTGCAGTTATCGATAGATTAAGTTTCAGTGCTCAGGGAAAAACTTTTACCAGGGAAGAATGTCCTCCTGCAGTAATGGGGGAAGAAAATTGCAAAGGCATCCAGCCCTGTATGAATTCATGAAGCTCACTTTGAAACACATCCTTTTTAAATTAACAGTGGTGAGACTGGAATGTCAGCCAGTACTGCAGCAGGGTTTTTTTTTCTGCTCATATCTTGATCAAAACTTCTTTTGACTTCTCAAACTGCTCAAAGAACAACCGAAGGAAGGAAAAAGACAGTAAAGACAAAAAGTGTGTTCAGTGACACAAACTAACACTAAAACTAGGAAAATGAACAGTAGCTCATATTTGGCTGTAAAACATCACTGTACCATATAAACTAGCTTTATTTTTTATTGTTTTAATTGAAAATCCTTCTTCTGCCAAAACCCCAATATTTAGAAACGATATTTGGGAACAACATATCTATGGGAAACTTTAATGTTACATAGTAGGTGGCTGATAATGTGACAATACTCGTAATACCAGACCTCAGTAGCATTTCCCATGACAAGCAGCTTCCTCTTTGCAGCTTCATTCCATCTTGTCATAACCCCAGCACTCTCATAGGAGCAAAGCAGTCCACCCTTTGCCCCATAGAGAGGTTGGAAAGGGTGCTGGATTGCGGCCTTGTTGGGATCAGCACAATCAATGACAGGCTGTATAACATCTGTTTCTTACCCTTTTCAGTGCAATATAGTGGATGTCACCTGCTATGCTCTATTTCCTTGAGCATACACAACATCAAGCCACATTTGCTTACAGAAGGTTATTGAAGTCTGATCCATTAAGATCAGTTGTTTACTCATATAGGAAACGGTATCATAAAATTTTCCCCATAAATGCATCAAGACCTGTATGTAAACACCATGAGCTCTCCCTTCTCCAGAGGAGGCTTTTTTTGCATCATTTTGTCTTGGTTATTATTTTAATTCACAACCTGAATGCATTCACCTGCAGCTGATACTCAGAGCTCCTTTAACTGCTATATATTCCCCCCTTCCCTGCCATTTACTTCCCAATTAATCGACAGCAATCGGATTCCCCCTCAGCTTTCATTTCACTAGGCTGAGTAAATCTCATTTGCCCATTTCACGGCTCCATCCTGCTGGCGGCTTAGAGTCATCTCACATACCAGAATTTTTCCCCTCTTTAATTGGAAGCAAATGAAGAGCTGCTATCTCAAGGCAGATGGTTCTATTCATTCCTAAGGGTAGGTTTCACCTCATTTCACTTGGTCTAAAGTGCGCATTGTCAGCTCCCTCAAATTTGCTGACTGCTTTCCAGCCATGAAGCAACCCCAAGCCCAAGCCTTTCTATAGATCCCGGGAGTGACTAGAAGACTGGGAACAGTGCAAAGGCATGATAGCCTTGGATGAGGCTTATTTTGAGCCACAAGCATATTTAATTAACAGCGTTGAATGTGAACTGTCAGCATATAATGCAGGATGGGCCTTCTTACCCATATCTTCATAAGAAACTATTTTGAATCTACTTTTACATAAAGCATGAATGGTTTGGCTCTGTAAGCTCAGATAGCTCATGCTCAGCACACCTGCACTTCGACCCATCAGTCATTCATGCCTAGCTTCTAATGGAACCACTTGTAGTACCAGTTCACCTGCTTCATCAAAGACCACATCTGCTACATTAAATTTTCCCTGAGAACCACTCCCTGTCTCAAATACACTTATAAATATTTCTTATTTAATCTCATACTGGTAAATACAGGTTGCATTTTATCCCATTATCTACATACCTAGTATTTGTCTACAGATCTTAAATTAATGTTTCCTTTTTAATTTGTTCTACAATATGACACTATAAAAATCTTAAGATTATCTGTCCTCTATCTTTTTAAATAAGTTTCTTTCCAATTTATTCAGTCTAGGTTATGATCTAAGTGCTGCATCCGCCTGGTTTACAGAAACAGTATTTTCAAGTCTTTGCATTCTTTTGTCCAGCTCTCATTTTTTATCATTAAAGCAATCCCTTAGTTCATCCAACTTTGGCCTTCTGAAATCAGGTAATCATAGCTGTAATCTTGGTTTTTGTTATCTAGATATACAATTTAAGTAGAAAAAGGTCACCATCAGTTACTGAACAGTCATCTGTTATGACAAGCCTTTCTATAGCAGCTGATTTGTTAACATCAGGTAGAAAACAGTGCTGAGGATGACTTAATGCTGCCTTAGTGAGTAAGTCTGCAGAGAAACAATACAACGTAAATATTTTCCAGTCTACATCTGGGAGATTTAATTTTTCCAGACCATTTCAATTTCTAGACTTTTTTTTTTTCCTCTAGTAACATCTCAGATATCCATTCCACATGGTGCTCCAAGCCTGTGGGTTAACATCAACACTACCCCCAACCCCACTGCTCAGCTGCATTCCCTGGAGCAATCCTGTCTACACCATTTATCCCTGCTCAGCTTGTCCCACCAGCTGAAGGGATTGTGCAATGTTACCTCAACATTTACACCCGGCAAGACAAAAATATTTTCTATTCTACGTAGCTTATTATGTTCCTTTTCTACCGATGAGCATAAATGTCATTCCACACTAAATTAAGCTGTGACTAACATCTGTCAGGTGTGGTTCATTGCTCTTCTCATTGTTTTCCTAGGGCATGACTTCCACATACAATTAGTGCTTTGTTTTCTTAGTGTGTTTAACAATAGAGCATGTAGAGCCCTTGTAACATGTGCAGTGTCCTTTGAGGGAGAATATTTATCCCAAAAACTGCATGGTGGCAGAGTTTGTGTGCTTCTCTGACATTCAAGAGAGATGAAACAGTTAGCTGGTACTGATGAGACAAGCACATAAGCCTGACTTTGAAAAGGTTCTTCTATGTTACTACATTTATTTTGTTTAAGTCACCAAAAAAACAAAAAAGCATTCTTGTCAAAATGTTTCTTTAACAGGCTTTGCTTGCCATTCTTCTTGTGGGCTAGAGTCTCAAACACAGACCTAATAGACACTTTGACCTAACCAACATTTGTTTTCTGAGTCTAAATCTAATCTCACTTTCCAGTTTGCTGCTGATTATCCTGGGGGTAGCTGAAACGAAATGAAATGAAATGATGCTAATAACTGCACNGCTTCTCTGACATTCAAGAGAGATGAAACAGTTAGCTGGTACTGATGAGACAAGCACATAAGCCTGACTTTGAAAAGGTTCTTCTATGTTACTACATTTATTTTGTTTAAGTCACCAAAAAAAAAAAAAGCATTCTTGTCAAAATGTTTCTTTAACAGGCTTTGCTTGCCATTCTTCTTGTGGGCTAGAGTCTCAAACACAGACCTAATAGACACTTTGACCTAACCAACATTTGTTTTCTGAGTCTAAATCTAATCTCACTTTCCAGTTTGCTGCTGATTATCCTGGGGGTAGCTGAAACGAAATGAAATGAAATGATGCTAATAACTGCACAGACAGTTAATGCACAAGTTTTCAAGTCTTTGGCTGGGAACAGATGAGGATTTTGAGCACAAGTGGCTCAGGCACTATTGGCTCAAGATGCACAAAAGTAAATCAGGTGAATTTTACTCCTGGCCTTTTCTGTAGGTGATGTCTGAACTACCTAAACTGGTTCTTTATGTTGGGGAGACTGTCCATGTTACACGTGTATAAAGCACTCCAAAAGTACACACATAGTCCTTCTTTGCCATAGTTACTTATTTACTACTTACCCTTTTTTAATGTGCTTTTGTCATTCATTGTTCTCCAGTAACTTACTGACAGCTGATGAATGTTTCTATATGAATTTAACCTCCTGTATTCTGACAGATGTACTATAGTTTTATCTAATTTATAATATCCTCAAAGTGTTTTATTCCTATCTTCTGTTTACCATTACTTTTGAGCTTCATATTACCCTCGCAGAAAACAGAAACCCGCAACATTTATCTAGGAGTATAAAAGTAAGGCAGTATTTCTTAGCTAGGATTGTTTTCATATGAGTTTGCTGAGGGCTTGGCTTGAGATCCAGACTTGCTGCATATTTCTGCTAATCAAGTTTCTGGTATTTACTGTGTATTTTTACATGCTACAGCGTTGAAATGTTTTTCTGACTTTCCCAGATTTTTGCTGAGTGCAAGTTGTGCCATATCACAATCTCTACCCACAGCAAATGCTCCCATATCCAGCACTAAGGAGTCCTAAAAGCTAAAAATCTTCTCTGTATTATAATTTGGACTCAAAGGAAAACGTGCTCTGATATGAAAGATGTTTCAGATGCAGTTCTGCACCCAGGTGCTGAGATCACCAGCCATGCATCAGTCTCACTCAACTCAAGCACCTTCTTTGCTATTTGAATGTAGACCATCTGTCTCTCATATAATTCAGAACAAACAAATTGTGTAGAGCTCTGTCATGGTCAATAATCCTAGTGGTTATGAAGTTTTGAAGTATTTGATCACCTTCATATTTAAACATAATAGACAACAGGTGCCTTTCTGTACAATATGTAATAGAAGTATATGATTAGCTGCAATAAAAAAAATAGATTTAATAGTAAAATCTGTGTGGAGTTGGTGTCAGACTGGAGACACTATATATCTCTGTGGCAGGTCAGTAATATCAACTGTGACAGCAACCTCACAGCATTTCAGTGTGTACATTGGTCTCCATCAGAAGAAACAGTGGGGAAGCTGTGGATGGGGCATTTGCTGGCCACACTCCCACACATCTCCTCTTTCCCCCATTGGTGTATGGTTTAGTGAATCACAGAATTATAGAATCATTAAGGTTTGAAAAGATTTCTAAGATTGTTTAGTCCAACCATCAATCCATCACCACCATGCCCACTAAACCATGTCTCTCAGTGCCACATCTACCCTTTTCTTGAACAACTCTAGTGTTGTAACTCCACCACCACCCTGGGCAGCCTGCTCCAATAATTACTCTTTCACAGTAGGAATTCTTAATATCCAACCTGAACTTCCCCTGGTGCAACTTAAGTTCATTATCTCTTGTTCTATCACAGTTACCTGAGAAAAGAGGCCGACCCCCAGCTTACTACAACCTCCTTTCAGAGACTTGTAGAGAGCAGTAAGGTTTGCCCTGAGCCTCCTTTGGATGAAATAATCCCAGCTTCTTCAGCTGCTCCCCTAAGACTTGTGCTCCAGACCCTTTATAGAGTTCATTGCCTTTCTCTGGACATGCCCCAGTGGCCTTAATGTCTTTCTTGCAGTGTGGGGCCCAAAATTGAACATAGTACTCAAGGTGTGGCCTCACCAGTGCCAGGCACAGGAGGATGATCACCTCCCAGGTCCTGCTGACTGCCATATTTTGGATACAACCCAGGAT
Organism: Odontophorus gujanensis; assembly: GCA_013399175.1. Taxonomy (NCBI): domain Eukaryota; kingdom Metazoa; phylum Chordata; class Aves; order Galliformes; family Odontophoridae; genus Odontophorus; species Odontophorus gujanensis. The sequence continues at coordinate 28,943 of VXAB01013879.1, forward strand.
GTCATTGGCTTTCTTGGCCACCTGAGCACACTACTGCCTCATGTTCAGGCGTCTGCTGGCTAGTACCTCCAGATGCTTTTCTTCTACACAACTTTCCAGCCACTCTGCCACAAGACCACAGCAACGCATGGTGATGTCGTGACCACAGAACTGGACCTGGCACTTGGTCTTGCTGAAGCTCATACAATCAGCCTTAACCCCTTGATCCAGCCTATAGCGCTTAAGTTGCATTGCGAATACTTTGGAGTGAGCCAGCCATTCTGAATGACAATTTATTTACACAGGCAAGAAGAAATAGCTTCTTGGCAACTGCATACAGACCAAATGCTGGTTTTCTATTTTAGCAACTTCTTCTTGGCCAAGACACAATGGCAATTGGCTTGTTTGAAAGATGGCAAGTTACCTAATGCAAAGAGCCCAAATGTGGAGAGCGAACACCAGCCCAACCTGCACTCTCAACTTACCACTCATTGAAATACATGACATTGGTTCTGGTCCCAAAAAGCTTTTAAAATAATCAAAATAATTTATTCAAATTGCAAATTTGGAGTTACTATGAAATAGACATGACACACTGGGCAATGCAGGGAAATATGGAAGTGTGTGGACACCGGTGTGTGAGGCTGAAACCCATTCTGACTTCAAGCATCTGCATCATTGGTTGCAAGCAATCAGGGAAGGACAAGAAACAAAGCCAATAAAATGTGAATCATTGGGTACTTACCAGCAATTAGCATCGTTTTTAAAACTGCCAAGAGTGACTAAGCTGACGTTCCAAGCACTACATTGTTTAGGAAGTTAACAGGAGGTTGGAAAAAAAAAAAAAAATACGTCCAACCTTAAAAAATACCATCCCAAAGTCATAGTACTGAGAGCGTCAGGGTCTCACAACTCCAGCTCTGCCACAGCCTGGGTCCGACCCTTTTGTAGCTTTACATTAAGCAAGCTGCAGCTCCTCTGGGGTGGGAGGTTTCGAGGTAAGCAAGCCCCAGTTCTACCCACGCGTGGTTTACCAGTGTGTAAGGGGAGAAAAGCATTGAAATTGCTTCCTTTCTCCTCTTTTCTGGTCAGCGCCAGTGATAATGATTTCCCTGTTACAGCTTGTAGACCACTGTGTGGATGCATAGGAGGGCTCAAATCTGAGTCTTAAATAAAAAGGGTTTTGGTTCCAGCACAGCATGTTTGTGAAACATGTACTGACAAGACAAAAAAAAATTGTTCTACATGGCTTGTAAAACATATGTTAAAAATTCTGCATCATAGACCAGCTTTAAATTATTCATTTTTAATTCCTTCATCCTTGAAGAGCCTTTAAACAATCCTGCCACTGAGGGAACAGCGATAAAATAAAATACTGGCTACTTAAAACTATAGAGAAAAATGCTTTACCTAGACATGGTTTCTGAATTTTAAAGTATGAACAAAGGGCTGGATCCCCACTTGGTGAAAGCTGATAGAGCTGCTTTGATGTCTGCATAGCGATCCCCCATCAGCAGCTGAAAGCCCTGGCCCTGAGTTTAGAATAGATTGCGTTTATCCACATAAGAAGACAAGCAAGATTTGCATGGTTAGTTCAAACTATTTCATATCCACTGAGCTGTTGAGGAAATATTGTCTGTGAAACAAATCCTGGAGTCTTTCCCAAAAACATCTAAATGACACTTGGTAGGGAAACGTGGAGATATAAAGGGGAGCAGATCCAACCCTCCAGGCTGAATCCTGCTGTAATTACTTCTGCATTAGCAGAGAGCATTTGCTACCTGCACTCACACTGGGGAGCAGCAGAGAAGTTACAAGCATTCAAAGAAGTTAACTGAGTGCAACACCAACAGAACAAAGATAAATAGATTCCATGCTCGTTGTTGCAGGGGGATGTGGTCTTGTTCTCTCTTTCTGGCTCCGCTTCTTGCTGCTTGTGGTGACAGTGGCTGAGACCTGAGGTCCCCCTCCATGCCCCACAAATGTTCTTCTCCATGACTCATCATGGCACTTCTTCATGCCCCAGTAAGGGCCTTCTCCATACTCCTCTGTGGCACAGGATATCATAGAATCAGAATGGCTCGGGTTGTAAAGGTCTTCAAAGACCACCTAGTTCCATCTCCCCGTCCTCGGGAGATCTCATCACTCTCTCCATAACCTCAACATTTTTTTAGGTGGGATCCTGAAGACTACTGTACAGCCCGAGAGCTGGCAAGCCGTTCCCAGAGACTTCCTGACAGACAGGCCCACTTACCCACAGTCATCATGAAGCAAACGAAGCAGAAAACTCAACCACTTTGCTTGAAGGTATAGGAGGGTTACAGAAACTGTCATGGTTGATCACACAGAGTTCCTTCAGGAGCCATCCCACCTCCAGCAGCACCTGGGGAAAGAGCTATTTAGCACTCTGCTTCCCCCCAGCAGTAACTCTTCATGTTAATACCCTCTTTGTAAAATTATTTTTCAAAGTATTATTTTTTTGTATCCACTTTAACTTCTTCCACACCCTGCTTATGAAGGACACAATATGATGTTGCTCTGTCACATCCAGAGGCAGAGCTGGGGATGGGGGAGTCTCCCTATGGGTTTATGAGCTGGTTTATGGATCTGTGGGTCTACAGGTCTATGCTCAGCCTTTTGCAGGTGCTTAAACCAAATCCAAATATCTGCACAGAGTGGTATATAACGTGGCACCAATCTGCAATTGCACTTTGAGCCTTTACTAATATAACTCTATGGAAATGAGCTCGGCAATGATTGATGACTTACAGCTCCTACGTAGCACCTTACAGTGGAAGTCAGTTGTGCTGGATGCAATAAACCAACAACGTGGGCAGTTTCAGTAAGGAGATTAATAACTGTAAACTGACATGCTGGAGACGGAGCTTGTTATTCCCCAGCTGCCCAGCATCCTTCAGAGCTCACCCCTGACATGTGCTGTGGATGTGTATGTTCTATGGCCCACAGTGGGACCGGGGAGAGCAGCAGAGTGGTATTTGCTTTTCTGGAGGTGCTATAACCTCCACGCTTCTCAGCTTGGCTCCAACCCTCGCACACCAACACTAAAAAAGCCAGCATTATGTTGTTAAATAGTTAGAGCAGACACTTTATCAGTTGAATATATCTGTCTGGGGGTTTCTTTAATGACGCTTTTTTAATTCGACAGCGTTTTATAGCAACCTTAAAAATGTCAGACACGGGACGCGAGGAAGATATTATTTACGACGTGCACTTTTATTATTATTATTATTAATGACGCAAAACACACTTTCACCCCTGAGAGAAGCACTGGATCTCCTTCCAGTTCTTCCTGCTGCCATCACCTCCGGGTAATGGGGCAATCTCGGTGTACCAGGCACTTCAGGGTGGTGATCCGGGGAGCAGGTAGCGCACATCACGGTGGGGAGAGGCAGGGGGGGGGGGAGAGNGGAGGGGAATGGGAGGGGAGGCGGTGTTTCGGGGCGCCCTCAGGACAGTGGAGCCCCGCGTACACCCCGTGGGAGACGGAAGCCAGCGGGGGCCGCCCCGATCTCGCCCTGCCCAGCTCCGAGGAGGAGCCGCGGGGGCCCAGCTCCGTCCACGTGGCTGGGGGGCGCGATATATGAGCGGGCAGGAGGGCGGGCAGGAGGGAAGGGGAGGGACGGGGAGCCTTGGAGCAGCTCCGCGGGCAGCGGAGGCAGCGGTAACAGGAGCGGGAGCAGCAGGAGCAGCAACAACAACATCACCGCAGCGCCGATCTCCCACCGCCGGCCATGGGGTTTGGCCGCCCTCGCGCCCCGCCGTGAGTACCGCGGTACCCCTCCTCCTTTCCTCTCGCTTACCTGCGAATCCCGCTCACCGCGAGGCGGGAGCCGCCTCTCCCCTCCCCGCTCCTCATTAAGTTCTTTATTTCGGGGTTATTTTCTCTTCTCAGCCACGAGCGGAGAGCGGCTCCGGCGCCGTTTATGGGGCGGCAGCGCCCGCGCAGCCGGGAGCGCTCCGCGGGGAGCGGTGCAACTTCAGGGCATCCCCAGGGCCGCCCCAGAGTCGTCCTCCTGCCTCAGTCCTCCACCCCCTCGTCTCTCAAGATAATAATAATAATAATTATTGTTTCTCGTTTTGCTCCCTTAGAGAAAGGAAGCGTATCTTACTCCGCCAGGAGAATTAATTTCCAGCGCAGTGTAAATAAGTAATCTTCGATTACTTCGCTTGTGAGGTGCTCGTGCACAACAATTGGTGTCTCCCCTAGCGAGTGCCTGGGGCGTGCTGTGGTGGATCTTAGCCTCGGTGAAAATGAAAACATGGTCAAAGCTGCCTTGGTGCGCGTTGACTCACTCAGATGTGTGTGGTTTCTTTTTATTCCCAACTCTTTATGAAGCTTGAGTTTCTGTGTAACTCATTCATATATAACCATAAGTCAAAATTACATCTTTGCCTGCTGGGCGTGCACGTGAAGGAAAAACCTCCCTAACTATGGATCACTTTGGGGAGATTGGAAGGATGACAAAGCCCTTGTAATCTTTTGGGTCCGTTTTCATAAGCTCCAAAAAGCTCTCATGGAAAAGGAAATTAAATTTCAGCGTGGAAAAGAGACAGGAAATTTGAGGATATGAAAAAGAAAAGTACCTTTTATTTCAATCCTGTCCTTGCGTGTTGCTGAGTGTTGGTGCTCTCCACTGACATAAGGCACAAAGAAGCGTTGCCCCTTTCCAGAGACTTCCTGCCCCTTGACAGCTGGGAGTGCACTCAAGGAGCTGTGTGTTTCTCCTGTGTTAAGCACGTGCCTTTTGCTGGAGGGCTGTCTCTGTGCAGAGCATTTGCTTTGACATATTTGGATCCCTTCTTGGTGTACCCATTTGGTCTTCTGGACATATCTTCACCCCATCTCGGTTTTTAGGACCTGATGCAAAACCTGTGGGGCACTGCCTGTTGGCAATGCTTTGGCAGAGCTGATCTTGTGTTAGAAGCTGGGGTTTGCCCCAGGTCCCCTGTCCCGCTTTTAGCTGTACTTGATGTCCCTTCTTGGGCTCTCCTGGGAATGGGGTGGTTTTTAATGGTGGGACACATCTTCAAGCTCATGAATGGTTGGGTGTGAATTAAACAGAGTTTGTGAGTTGTTTTCTTGTTTTGTGCTTATTTTCGTGGTTATTCTGGAGATGGCAGAACCCCCATGTAAGTCCTTGGGGAGCTTGTTGCTGTATCCCACTTCCTCACTCAGTTTGCTTCATTTGGGCGCTGCTGGGGAGTGACATTTCGGCAGGTCTAAATCCTGAGCAATGACAAAGCCACGCTCTGTAGCCCTACCCAAGCAGCTTTTGGTCTCTTTACCACCAGGTTTTTAAAGTATGCTTCTGTCAAATGTGTTGCACTTTTCTGTTAGGAGCATGTGAACACACAGTCCCTGAAAGAGCGAAAGGAGAGAAAACTCCAATTCCACGTCCTTTGGGCTTGCTGTTTGTGTGTGGTCTGCTTGTGCAGGGGAGCAGCGAGCTGCTCTGCTTGTATCAAGTTTTCACACATCCCAGCCAGAGGGGAACTCGCAGCCTGAACTGCAGTTTTTCTTCCCAACTTGATGATATTAGTAACAGTGAGAAAATATCAACTGCAAAGGTAACTTTTAACACTAAGCATCATTTTGTTTAAGGCTTTGCATCTGCTAATCAGTGTGCTCTTCTGGTGATGGAATACAGTAATTTGAGGGGAAATTGGGGTCATGGGGATGGAAGTTTCATTGTCTTGGCTATAACAGCATCCCTTATCCCAAATACGTGTCAAATGCTGCTACTGAATGATAGTAATACCTTTTTTACTAAGGGCGTCTTGCAGAATTGTTTTCAGGAGTGTGGTGAAGCAGAAATGTGCTTCTCGGAGCAGATCCGACTCCACAGCAAATTTAACATGCTGTTAATCCCACCACCTGGTGGAGCTTTTTATGGCACCAGCTGAGGAACGCCGGATAAGCACGCGTTTTTGTTTGGGTTTAGTGGCCAGATGCAGCGAGTAGAGTTGCTGTAACTTTTTCCTTCCTCACACCAGACTTAGTTTTCTGTGCATCCTATGTGCCCCACACTTCGTGGAAGGGAGCACAAGGCTGTGGGTGTCTCATCTGAAATATTTCTGTGCAGACAGATAAATCAGTGGCAGATTCCTGCCCTTTTCTTTCCCTTTCTGTATACTTTTATTTTCTTCCTTTTTATTTTGGAAGTATGATGCTGACATAGAGCACAGTTGGAATTCGGGCATCCAAAAGCTGTTTGTTTTCACTTAGGGGCAAGCGACTTCGTGGAGGAAGAGATCAGGAAGAGACAAGCAGTGATATGTTTTTTGCTTATCTGAGCTTACTGGTAAAGGTTAAGGCATGGGGGGGTGCATGCAGGAAAAGTGTTGAAGGGATTCCCCTGCCCCTGTCTGATGTTTGTAGTTCTGCTTGTTTGCATCAGAATATGTAATGTTTGTTACCTGCTCCTAGAAGATGCTGATAAGCCAGAGGTATGCAAATTGACAGCTCACACATCAGAGTGGAATTTCAAGTACCATGGTGTGAAACTTTGTGTTAGCAGTCATAGTCCCCAGAAAACATCTGTGTAGGACAAGAGGCTGAAACGTGCAGACAAACTACTGCTGTGTGTGTTTATGTTGCTTTTACCGTCTTAGTTGTCTGTGTCTGAAGACAAGTGGCTGATGAAGGCTTCAGCTTGTGGCCTTCTGGAGTGGTCCTGCAAGCAGTCTGACACCCTGTCATATTTGAGACTCTAGAAAGGTGGCTTTTATGTTTAGAGCATATCCAGTGGCATTTGCAAACAGTGTTTGGCAACTGTATTGACCCTCTCAAGGAGTGTGGGAGCTGGATATGTTTTCTGGGTACTAATCTTTAACTTATAAAATATATTATCAACATAAGTGATCTTGTCTGTGTTGGAAGTAACTTTGTGTGACTCCATGTTGTTCTTTAGGCTCTGGACCAGCCTGACATCCATCAGTGGTATACACAGAGGAACTACCATCACCATTCTGATCACACTTCCCACTCTTGCCCAGCCTCTTCCCTCTAATAATACTGCTTGTGTTTCTCATACTGCAGTTTTTAAGTAGCAAACTGAAATAATTAATGGAAAATACCCTGTGAGCTCCAGATGGTTGGGTTTGTCCAATGCATAGCTGTGAATTGCTGGAAAGAACAGAACACGAGGAAGGGATAGCTGTGGTCAGAGCCCACAGGGACCAAACGTGACCTTCGCTATCTTGTTGATACCTGCCATAGGACTGCTGCTGCCAGGGAGGTGTGATCATGTACTCTGGGAGTCCCTATAGCTTCTCTGAGCTGGAACCATTGTTATCCCCTTGGAGGGTTGTTCTGCAAACAAAACAACAACACAGGGAAGCTTAAGAATTCAGCTGGATACTGGAAGCAAGTTTAAAATGCTTCTGGACTAGGTAATTGTTACCGAAATGTTCCCAAGATTGGTGGATTTCATTAAATTATTACTTTTTTAGCTGTGATGCACCAAACCAAAGGTTGTTCCTTTTAAAGGACACAACCTTATTTCTGGAAACTGGATCTTCAATCAATGACTTAAACTTACATATCTGAAGTGCTGTATGTGCTGACACATCAGAGTGCTGTACCAGCTCCACAGAGAAATCTAATTCTATCAAATCTGCCAGCTGAGTTAATGTGACCCTGCTAGGGAAGTGTAAGGTGTCACCTCCTGATTTTTAGGTAAGAATCAGGTTCTCTATCTCCAGCTCAAATTCAGTGAACACTAGACATGGCCAGAACTAGATTTATTTATAAGGTGCCTGCTCACAGCATGACATGCAAAACTGAAGGTGAGATGTCATCTAAATATTAGGGATATAGTACACCAGTTCTTGTCCTACACAAAATCCTTGTTTGTGCTTAGTCTAGAAATAGAAGTCTAGAAATAGTGTGGAAAGAGCATGGTTCAGAGCTACCTGCAACTTGAATTGGAGCTGACCTTGCTTTATGAGTCTCTTTTTATGGTGCCCTGCAGCTATAAGGGTGCAGTAAGGATATTCATGCCTATTTCTTAAGTTCCTTTATTCTGATGGGATATAGTGATTTCACATGATCTGCCCGTGGGCTGCAGCGTGCATTAGTGCAGGCCTTTAGCTGCTATTGCGCCATGCATCTCATATTTTCTATTAGATCTTGCTAAATAGGTTTGTGTGGGTGATAGGCTTAGCTTTTGGCTTGGTTGTGGAAACTGAGAAAAATGTCTGTTAATATTGACTCGAAGGAAATATTAACCAAACATAACCACGTCAAGATAATAATCAGATCATAATTTTGGCTTTGAAAAAATAAGGCATTCTTGCTTTTTTGGTTCACTTGAACTTAGTTCCATGTCCATTTCAAACCCTTTGAGATGAAGCAAAGAATTTTTACTAGAAGAACCAGAAGGAAAATTTGCCTTCAGAAATATCAGGATGGTTCCTGTGGCCACCCAGGATTGGCTCCATCCACATTTCATTCTGTGTAGCTCTCCTGTTTGGCAGCCAACTGCATGCCTGGGCCAAGCCTTTGCCAAAACTTGTGTTTCGAGAATAAAATGGAAAAACTGGCAAAAAGTAGCAACACTTCTGTAATGGAGAGTCAGGCAGTAGTGAAATTCCCATGTCAATTGCATTCAGATTTCTCAGGAAGCATAAACTATGAACATGTGGCATTGTGCCCTGCTGTCAGTGACGCACTGCATGTCTGGGTCAAAGATAAAGATATTGGGTGGAGTCTTTTTTTTTTGTTTGTTTGTGCTAACTTCTATTAGGGCACTGAGTGTGTAAGGCTGAGGGTTTCCCTTGAGCCTTGGGGTGAGCTTGCACAGAATCATAGAATTGCTCAGGTTAGAAAAAACCTTCAAGATCAAGTCCAACCTTACCTTTCCTTGTTTCCTCTTCATTTCTCTTCTTTCTGATAACACACTGAAATGGGTTTTAAGTCTTGCCTTTCTTCTACCATTCTGCTTCTCATCCCCTCTTTTACATGTATTCTTCTTCTCATCAGTCCCTGTGCCACCACTGCTCCTTTCTAGGGGAGAACAGACTATTGCAGGCTATTTCTGTCTGCTACTCCCTTTCCTCTGCAGTGTTTTGGCCTTTTAAGAGCCAGGATCAGAGCAAGCTGAGGCAACAGAAAGGCTGAGGACACTTAAACTTTGTACCTGAGGTGATGTCCTGAGTTTGAATTGGGAAAGTCAGAGTAAATTTGCAACCTAATGGACAGAAGATCTTTAGGGACACTGGCTACAATGATTCACTGTCAGCCACTCCATTGAATAGTGCAGTCATTGGTGATGTGCAAAAGCTTGGCAACAAAAATCAGTTGAGTTTCTGTTCTGTCTGCGGTAGTGATACCTGTGCTGCAAAGATTGTGCAGTTTGGTACTTTTTCCAGATGGCTGTTGGTGCACTGCTTTTGCTGGCTTGGTTCCTGAGATCCTGCAGGGTAACATAGTGCACCTCTGTCAGTCACTCTCTGTGACTGCTGCAGAAGATTTTATGTGAATATTGCAAAAATATGTATGCAAAAGATTAAAAAAGAAAAAAATTGCACACCGGAAGAGCTAGAGGAAACACCTGTAATGTGGTAGCAGGATGTGTGGGATAGCATGATAAAGGTTTAGGTGTGCTAGAGCCAAACATGCAGCCACTTCCTTTAGCTTGCTAGGGCAGTAGCATGTATGTGTCTTGAACATAGGAAATTCCGTACTAACATGCAGAAGAACTTTACAGTAAGGGTGACAGAGCACTGGAACAGTTTGCCTAGAGAGGTTGTGGAATCTGAAGACCCAGCTGGATGCCTGTGTGTGCAACCTGCAAAGGGGCTGGACTCAGTGATCTCTTGATCACTTCCAACCCCTGCATTTCTGTGGTTCTGTGCGTATATTGAGAGATAACATCATCAAACCCATTGAAGAATGTTGTGATTACAGACAGACTTCTGATAAGCTGCCACGTTAATTTTGATAAGATAATTGTGTGCAATATTCAGGTGCTCTTTGGCCACTTTGGGAGACAGGAAGTGTTTCACTTACGTGTAAGATTTGTGCGTTGTAAAATATTCGAGGACAGTGGAGAACTGTGGTGTGTAGCTCAGGCAGAGGGAAACTTGGAGTGATTGAGATCTCTCTCAAGTGGGAATTTCACTCTAGTTACAGGAAATAAATGTGATTCAAAAAGGCATCTCCTCTGTTTTTCTCATGATCCTTAAAAACCATGGAAGTTTTAAGAAAAAAGTATTGATAATATATATTAAACTTTCCAAATGTTGTTGTGATTTGACATAATGTTCACAATTCAGACAAGGTATTAGGAAACATATTTCCTTATGGTAAGTATCAAACACTGGAACAAGCTTCCTAGCAAGGTGATCCGTGCCCCTTGTCTATCACTATTCAAGAGATAGTTTAATACCCTCAGTAATATGCTTTGACCCTTGGTTAGCCCTTAAATGGTTGTTCTGTTGGGCTTGATCTTTGTAGGCCCCCTTCAACTGAAATATTTCTGTTCTATTCACAGTTAAACTACATCATAGTGAGTTGGATGTAGATCTCCAGTTGAGCCTGCCTGGGCTTCTTGTGAAGCACTGTCACTCTGGTGTGAAGGATGGCCAGTGCTTCAAATGGAAATCTGACTCCAGATGGGTCTTAAGTATCTCCAGAGAAGGAGACTCCACAACCTCTCTGGGCAGTCTATTCTGGTGTTCTGTCACCCTCACTGTGAAAAAATTCGTATCTGCATACTTGTGTGGAACTTCTGATGTTCCAGGTTTTGGCCATTGCTCCTTGTCCTGTTGCTACTGAAAAATTCTGGCCTCGTGCAGTTGCTTCCCACCCTTTAGGTATTTATAAACATTAATTATATCCTACCGTAAGTCTTCTCCAGGATGAACAGACCTGTTGTCCACCAGAATGCCCAGGTCCATCTCTGCAGAGCTCCTCTCCAGCAGGTCATTCCTTCCCCTGGTCTGATGCAGGTCTCTGTGCTTGCTTTTGTTGAACCTCATCAGGGTTCTTCTCCACCCAACTATTCATATGGGTGCTGGCTGTTGAAAAATATAAGACAGTAAACAGTAACTGCAGAATTTACGACATTTTGCTGGTAGCATGGAAACAAAGGAGTTTTGATTAAGTTACCTCTGCAACTCAGGAGTCTCTTGTCAATGCTGGGTTCAGTGTAAATACTGGCTGAGTAAGCTACTATGTAAGTGTGATTCATTTTGGGATTTTTTAATAGGGGAAAAGCTGGAGGTTTGGATGGAAAAGAATCGATAGGCTACAATTACTATCTCAACTTGTTTGGAAGGGGTTGTCTGTCTCTGTTTTGCACAGCCAGAGGAGAATAGGATGCTCTTCTCTGTCTTTCTGTTGGAATAGAGGAGGGGCTCATTAGTTGTCTTTGCTTCAGCCTGCTTAAAAGGAGGGCATGTTTATTCTTTACCTATTGCCCTAAAAACAGTGGCTGAGGAATGCTTTGTTAGGCAAAAATATTCCCAGATCAAGCCAGAAGTGCTCAGTGCAGTTGCTGCCTCTGTTGTTTCTTGGAGAAGAGTTTCATTCTCTCCCCCGTCTAGACAGTTGCCCTTTGTCCTGTGTGTGGGGACTGTCATTACACTAACTGACAAACAATCCTATGAAATCTCATGTTTGCTCCATTTGAAGTTGTTATTTCTGGGAGGACAGTTCTCTTGTGGGAATGAGCCTGACCAAGAGTTAGATGTTAGAGAAGCAGGGAGCAAACCTTGGATCCTCGTTAGGTGAGCTGTCAGGGGTGTGCACATCCCAGCTTTTTCCTCTTGAGTATGTGTGGTTTTCTTAATGAGGGTTTGCTCAAAATGTCAACTTCCCTAATTTATCTTGCCAAATGGAAACTAAGGGATTTTATGGAAAAAATAAAAAATAATGCAGCAGAGCTTCTCTTTGGAAAACTGCATTTCATCAAGGTGTCAGTCTGCCCTAAGATTGTTCCTGGAGCCACTAAGCACACTTCTGGCATGTCTCTGAATGTGGAAATTAACACTGGGAGTCTGACTGTTATCTACCAGCAGGGTTTTGTACCACTACTGTACTGGCTGTGATGCAGGCATACAGGAGGCCCTGGAGCGTTACCTCAGGGAATAGACCAAAGGCAGAATGAGAGACCCTGTCCCCAGTTCCTCCTTGAACTTCCTGTTCATGCTTCAGATTTGCTTGGCAAAAATGCACTCATTAAAGATTGGGTTACCAGAATGGAGTGCAACACTTCTCACTTTCTGAGGAAAGCAACTGGCTTTTCAGGACAGGATGAGGTGTGCTACTCTGACTTGTATTGCCTATTCCTGTGCTGCTGACGTTTGTCTCAGTTGAATTATGAGATTTTACATTCAGGCATCAGTGCCTGAGTATCACATTAAGGGTAAAACCAGGTGAGACTGGCACATTTTTGAAAAGCATTGCCTTCTGACCTCCTCACCTCTACCAAAGGAGTTACTTCATATTTGTCAAAGCCAGGATCCCTTTTTTAATATTCTTGTATCTAATCAGGTGTTATTTGACAAGTGCATCTCTTAGAGATGGAAATTCTGTTATTAGGGTGCTGACACTTTTCTGAATATTAAAAACCCTCTTGCTTTTTTACAGCTATCAAAATCAATCTTTCTGATCTCCCCTTGAGCTGCTGTGCTTTCTTCTGAGCTGATTGCTGCTTCTGGGCAGGTGCGTGGCAGCATCGCTTTGGCTGGCACTGACAGTATTGACTTCCAAGGAAATTAAGGTGTTTTGGCTTCTAGTGCCAACTACTGCTTTGGTTTTTAATCCTCTCTTCCATCAGTAACAAATGCTGCATGACGATTTCACCTTTCTCCAAGAGAGAATAGGGCTGTGCACAGTAACCTTGAGTATAGACTTGTCATATCTAATGAGCTCATTAAGGCTTGATCTGCTCATTACCTGGGGACTCTTTTGAGCCTGAAACGTGTTAAGGAGACAGAGTGGGTAGGATGCATCTCTGAGTCAGCACAGGGCTATTGCTCAGCACATGTCTTAGAATCGATTGCTGAAAGTCTCATCTGCTTAATGAGACTTGCAAAGCATCTCAGTTCTCATAATCTCTGGAACACATGGCACTCTTTTGAACAGGCTCATTGATGCTGATTTCCTTGTCCAGTTCCAACTGGACTCTTTTCAATCAGTCTAGCAGAGTTATTTTCCTAGACATATCTGCCATCACTGTCCAAGAGTATGGTTAGAGGTTAAAAAAAAAACACATTCCCTTCTTGTGAAATTACCTCATCAGATTTCCTCCCCATTCCAAAGAAAACTCTTTTGTTGAGATGACAGTCCTTGATACTCTACTTATAGCTCCTATTGAAATTCAGCTTCCTGTCTGAAATAGTTGGGATGTGAGATGGTTATGTTTGCCTTGAAGGCCACTAGATCTTTGCAAACAGTGCATGGTAAAAGATTTGAAACCTGATAAGTGAACTTTAAAACAAGGACCTGCAGGAAGCATCTTGGGCAGTGGAAGAGCTAGAGACTGAAGAATTGGTTCTTCTTGATGCGCTTGACATCTAGAATTAAAGGTGTCCTTCAGTCAGGCTGCTCAGCAGGCTACTTTTGGAGGCATAAGCACAGTAAGTGTCACACTGGAGACCAAACTACTTCCCATCAAATGAGAACAGTATTTATGTGGGCTTGTGCTGTCCTCAGCAGGTAACTGCACAATCCTCACAAGAAATGAGGAACTGCATCTTGATCTGAATAGGAAAGAGACTTATGTCTTTGTCTCCTATGCCAGGTTTCCCAGTGTGCACACTCGGTCTGGTGCATTAGCACAATCATGAATGGCAAAACTTGTATGCTTCTGATACAGTGGTACAGGGATGCATAGTTTTATCAAGACGGTGACTTGCTGATATGTTTTTGTTGCTGTTGTTGCCTGAAGCTTCAAAGGAGAAGGCAAAAGGGGGATAACTCTCAGATAGCCCTGTATTCATTCACATGAGCACTGGAATTTGTGTTGAGATGCTTTGTAAGGAAGTTAAGAGGAGCTTTAGCCAGATGCACATGTTTTCCTTTGGTGTATGCCTGGAACCAGAAACAGATACTGTAAATCAAGGTAATTAAATGTGTTGGTTTCTTGTAAAAGACGGTTACTGTCATTCATTTTATGGTTCAGGAAGAATCTTTAAATAAAATGTCGCTCTTTCTGTGTAATTTACCTTCTTAATTTGTTATTTTTATTTATTTATTTTAATTGCAAGGCTTACTTAATACATTTGTAGGCAGAAGTATTTTGCAATAATGAATGTCTTCTGTTGGATGTTATCAGCAGCACTTCTGAACTTCAGTTCAGAGTGTTTTAGGCAGGATGGAGGGGGATGTGCAGAAGGAGAATTTCTTTGTGCATAGAAGAATTAGAATAATCCCAGCACATGGTTTGTACTTAACTCTGCAAGCTTGAATCTGATCTTCCTCTTAATAATCTCTGAAGGGATTATTGCTGATTTACACCATGCTGAGCAACATCAGAATCTGGCCCTGAAAACCTTCTTGTACTTTAGGCATTGTCTCTAAGCAGCTGACCAGTGAATATGGAAGAAGTGGCTTAGCTTCCCCCAAGTTAATTGTTTTAAATTTGTAAAGCTAAGTGGACTATAGCTTGTTTATCAGGGTTTATTTTAAGCTACAAGATCTTTATCCAGGAAACTATTCTAAAAACTCAGGCTAGAATCCGTNTGCCTGAAGCTTCAAAGGAGAAGGCAAAAGGGGGATAACTCTCAGATAGCCCTGTATTCATTCACATGAGCACTGGAATTTGTGTTGAGATGCTTTGTAAGGAAGTTAAGAGGAGCTTTAGCCAGATGCACATGTTTTCCTTTGGTGTATGCCTGGAACCAGAAACAGATACTGTAAATCAAGGTAATTAAATGTGTTGGTTTCTTGTAAAAGACGGTTACTGTCATTCATTTTATGGTTCAGGAAGAATCTTTAAATAAAATGTCGCTCTTTCTGTGTAATTTACCTTCTTAATTTGTTATTTTTATTTATTTATTTTAATTGCAAGGCTTACTTAATACATTTGTAGGCAGAAGTATTTTGCAATAATGAATGTCTTCTGTTGGATGTTATCAGCAGCACTTCTGAACTTCAGTTCAGAGTGTTTTAGGCAGGATGGAGGGGGATGTGCAGAAGGAGAATTTCTTTGTGCATAGAAGAATTAGAATAATCCCAGCACATGGTTTGTACTTAACTCTGCAAGCTTGAATCTGATCTTCCTCTTAATAATCTCTGAAGGGATTATTGCTGATTTACACCATGCTGAGCAACATCAGAATCTGGCCCTGAAAACCTTCTTGTACTTTAGGCATTGTCTCTAAGCAGCTGACCAGTGAATATGGAAGAAGTGGCTTAGCTTCCCCCAAGTTAATTGTTTTAAATTTGTAAAGCTAAGTGGACTATAGCTTGTTTATCAGGGTTTATTTTAAGCTACAAGATCTTTATCCAGGAAACTATTCTAAAAACTCAGGCTAGAATCCGTTTACTTTTATTGGACTAACAAGAGATGGTAATCAGAGGACCCTCTTTGGTACATCACAGTGCTCTTTATTTGCATAGTACCTTTCATCTGTAGATATTAAATAAATGCTTCATTGCAATTCTAGAAGCTTCTCAGCCAGGCAAGTCTTGTTAATGACCTGAAGTGACTCTGATTGCCAGCAGTGAAGCAAAAATAATCTGTTGCACCCGGTCTGTGGTCACAAGTGACATCTGTAAGAAAAGGTCTTCAAGCAAGAAGGGAAGGAAGCTGTTAGCTAAAAATATGGGGGCTGTAGAGTAAAGATTATGGCATGTCTGCTCACTGTGGGAGGAACTGATCTTCTCAGCACAAGTTCACCTAAAGGCAACTTTGGGGTAGGAAAGCTCAGGTCAACTTTTTGTATTCATGGCCAACTCCTTCATAGCTCCCAAGAGATACACTCTGTTACTCTTTCTTTGTCTGTGTATTCCTTTCGCAGGCTGTGTTTGTGTCCTACCTGTTTGTATTGTCATAAAAGGAAAGTGGAATACAACTTTTCCTAGGGACACTAAATTATATACACTCACATATTTTCAAGTGAACAAGTCATGTTTGTTATTACTGTAAGGAATGGCTTTACTGCAGTGATATACTGTACACTGTTTGAACTACATAAATACAGCCATATAATGTCAGGAAACGAGATAGGCAGCCTCACATAGTGTCTCTCTTGATTTCTTTTGAAAATTTTCCTCTTGCATTCCGTTGCCAACTTTGGTTTCCTGGGAACAGTCTTACTGCCATGACTATTTGAGATACTCCAAGCTTTAAACTACAATAGTACTACATAGACTACGTAGCTATCAGGGTCATTAATGTTTATAAACACTAAAAGCATGGGTGACATACGTGACTGAATTGCATGTCCTGATGACTATCTTTGCGACAAGATGGTAAATGACTGAACAGATGTGAAATGGCTTAGATGGCCATACGGAGTCCTGTGTTTACAGCCCAGATGATACCTACAGCCCTAATTCACTCAGCACAGTGAAAAAACACTGAGTTCTGAGATACGTGTCCAAAAGGCACAGTGCAGGAAGATTTTGCTGATGTGAAATCACTTATCCTGAACAAACACGCTTCTGCTGTGGAGTTGAGCCACCTTTTGCTGAATGAAAGCATGTCTGTGGCATTCAGTATGTGTCACTGTGCAATAAACTGAATTTGATATGCACATCCATTTGGCCAGAGAGTACTCTTAATTTTCTTTACCGTGAGAATGGAGGTCTGTTTTGTCAGTCAAAATTTACCTTTGTTGCCTGTTGCTATGAACTGACAGCCAGGAGAAGCTCCAGCTCCATTTTCTTTTGGAGCTTCAGCCATTTGATTGAATTAAGTTTCTCTAGACAAGAGGGAATGGTTTTAAACTAAAAGATGAACCATTTAGATTAGAAATTAGGAGGAAGTTCTTTATTCAGAGGGTGGTGGGGCACTGGCATGGGCTCCCCTGAGAAGCTATGGATGCCCCATCCCTGGAGGCATTCAGGGTTGGGTTGGATGAGCAGCCTGATCTGGTGGGTAGCAACCCTGCCCATGGCAAGGGTTGGCACTGGATGGGCATAAGGGTTCTTTCCATCCCAAGCCATTCTGTGATTCTCTTCACCTGTATCTTCTCTGTGGAATAAGAGACTCTTTTTCCCAATTTCTCTGCTCTCAGATGGTCCTGCTAAGGCTGACATTACAGCAGATGTAGGGGTGGAGAAACTTGCAAATGCAACGTGTGCCACATATAAACTCTGCCACTTTACCCAACTGGTTAATGTTGTTGTTTAGCTTTTATAACATAGATTTTATAACATAGAAAAAGCTGCGTTTTATTGGTGAAGCACCTCATAATTTCCTGGTATTTCTAAAATGGATGACAGCACTTGGAAATATTGAGTAATTTTTAATTGAAAGGATATGATCAGTAGGTGATTAGTTTGTAAAGTGCCTTGGATTCATGCTGTGTTGTAGAGACAAGCCATCTGGAGCGAGCCTGTGGTTTGGCTTCTGTAATGAGTACCCGCAGACCACGATGCCAAAAATGAACCAGCTTTATTACGTATATATGAAGATCTTGAGCAATTCAGTTCATTTTCATAGATCTAAATGAACTAAAATAGGAACATAATTTGGCCCAAACTATTGATTTGCTACTCTTAACCATTAAGTCAGAATCATCGATGTATCTTACAGCATCCTTAATAAAACCAGCCACAACAAATCAGACTATTGAGTTGCTGCTTCAGTCTGTAGCCTTACCAAATGTGCTATGGCCAGGATTTCACTCTGTTTTTAGTTACATAACCCATAACTTCATTGCTGCAGGGTATGAGAGTGGTTACTACTGTGGATTACATGTGTAGATATACAGGGTTTCTACATTTAAAACTTTGGCACTCAACTTGTCAGCACAGAATTAGTTCCAGAGCCAGAAGGAAATTGTTAGTGCTTTTGATTGTAGAATCAATCAGGTTGGAAAGACCTCTAAGTTCATCTAGTCCAATTGTCGACCCATCCCCACCATGCTTTACACAGTGTCCTTCAGTGCCACATCTACATATTTTCTGAACACCATCAGGGACAGTGATTCCACCACTTCCTTGGGCAACCTGTTCTGGTGCCTTACCAGAGTGACACCGTCNCTAAAAGATGAACCATTTAGATTAGAAATTAGGAGGAAGTTCTTTATTCAGAGGGTGGTGGGGCACTGGCATGGGCTCCCCTGAGAAGCTATGGATGCCCCATCCCTGGAGGCATTCAGGGTTGGGTTGGATGAGCAGCCTGATCTGGTGGGTAGCACCCCTGCCCATGGCAAGGGTTGGCACTGGATGGGCATAAGGGTTCTTTCCATCCCAAGCCATTCTGTGATTCTCTTCACCTGTATCTTCTCTGTGGAATAAGAGACTCTTTTTCCCAATTTCTCTGCTCTCAGATGGTCCTGCTAAGGCTGACATTACAGCAGATGTAGGGGTGGAGAAACTTGCAAATGCAGCGTGTGCCACATATAAACTCTGCCACTTTACCCAACTGGTTAATGTTGTTGTTTAGCTTTTATAACATAGATTTTATAACATAGAAAAAGCTGCGTTTTATTGGTGAAGCACCTCATAATTTCCTGGTATTTCTAAAATGGATGACAGCACTTGGAAATATTGAGTAATTTTTAATTGAAAGGATATGATCAGTAGGTGATTAGTTTGTAAAGTGCCTTGGATTCATGCTGTGTTGTAGAGACAAGCCATCTGGAGCGAGCCTGTGGTTTGGCTTCTGTAATGAGTACCCGCAGACCACGATGCCAAAAATGAACCAGCTTTATTACGTATATATGAAGATCTTGAGCAATTCAGTTCATTTTCATAGATCTAAATGAACTAAAATAGGAACATAATTTGGCCCAAACTATTGATTTGCTACTCTTAACCATTAAGTCAGAATCATCGATGTATCTTACAGCATCCTTAATAAAACCAGCCACAACAAATCAGACTATTGAGTTGCTGCTTCAGTCTGTAGCCTTACCAAATGTGCTATGGCCAGGATTTCACTCTGTTTTTAGTTACATAACCCATAACTTCATTGCTGCAGGGTATGAGAGTGGTTACTACTGTGGATTACATGTGTAGATATACAGGGTTTCTACATTTAAAACTTTGGCACTCAACTTGTCAGCACAGAATTAGTTCCAGAGCCAGAAGGAAATTGTTAGAGCTTTTGATTGTAGAATCAATCAGGTTGGAAAGACCTCTAAGTTCATCTAGTCCAATTGTCGACCCATCCCCACCATGCTTTACACAGTGTCCTTCAGTGCCACATCTACATATTTTCTGAACACCATCAGGGACAGTGATTCCACCACTTCCTTGGGCAACCTGTTCTGGTGCCTTACCAGAGTGACACCGTCACTAATGAAGAGGGACTTATCACCCAGTGGCCGAGTGTGTCTGTGATCCTCTCTTTGCTCTTTCTCTGGCTTTTTCTGGGCACCAGTGATGTCCATGTGAGAGATGTGGGACGTGCAGGTGCCTCTTGGGTTTTACAGCTCTTAGTGGGTACCTGCAGCAGTACTGGCTGTGTTGCCACTCTTAAAGGTGCTGGAGTTAATTACTCTAAAATGGAGATTGATTTGCAGCATCACACCCAAATTAATCCTCCCTCTCTGAAATTATCATTACACAGTCGTTTTGCTGAGGTCCAATCCATCATACTGATGTACAGCATCAAGACTCAGATCTGAAGGGCTGCCCTGTACCCGGTCTGTTAGGTGGTGTAGGAAGGAGCAAGCAGAGGGAGCGATAGGAAAGAAAAAAAATCCTTAAGAAGGCTTCAGTCTGAAGTCGGATGTCTGTGCCCTGATGGGGAAGGCACTTGTAGGAGGAGGGAAGCAGATGTATTCTATTTGATGTGTGAGATCAAGGCGTCAGAGCACTTAGCTGCTCATCTGGCTATCTTATCTTGCACATTTTTCCTCTTAATTTCTCCCTGGTGTTTAGGAATTGTTTTTCCCTCTGGTTCTGTGAAGCATTCTTATGCAAAGCCCAATCTCCTGCAACTCAAGCAAGCTGTCTGTAGCATAAGAAAAGAGAGGTGGGGTTTTGGCTTGTTACAAAAACATTTTTTTTTTGTCGTCTCAAACTTGTTATTGACTGAGCAGTACTTTAATGAAGCATTTCCCAGAGGGAAAAAAAAATGCAATTTTTTCATATAGATCTTTTCCAGATCTGCAAGGGAAAGATTATTTACAGATTAAAGCCCTCGCTGTTTCTTGTGTCATTGCAAAGCAAATAATAAGCAGAACTTGAAAAGATCTGCTATGTCCTGGCTTGGAGTGCCAGCCCTTCTCAGGACATCAGGAGCGCCAGCATGTATTCGTGGTACTAGATGACTGTGTTTCATAGCAGATTCTTTCCTGATTTAATGCTGCTAACGATCGCGTGAACTGGATTGAAAATGCATGCACACGTTCAAGATCTCCGCTTTTGTATTTGAATTCGAGTCTTACAAGAAGATCCAGTTTGAAAAGGAAAAATGAGTTCAAATCCCTTTTTTTTTTTTTCATGTTTTTTTTCTTTTTTTTTAATTGTGATTTCTTCAAAGCCATCCAATCCATGAAGGGTTGTAGATCAGGAATCAAGTTCTTGCTGTCAGCGTGGATGTTTGGTGTGCTGGCACGTAACGGACAGCCAGCAGTCTGCACAGAAGCTGAGTCACTTGGGTAATTGGGGAGTTTCTTTTTTAAACAGCAGCAGTGAATTCATGCTTGAAGCAGCCTCAAACAGACAAGGAAGAATAAACTTTAAGTTTAAATCTTCTGCTTTGTGTCATTACTTTCTCCTTCCTTTTTCCCCTGCAGTGACAGTGTATCAGGTAACAAAGGGAAAGTGAACTATGTCATAGGTAGGAATAGTAAGAACTAGCAAGATCTGTGGGATAAAGGTCCCAAACTAAAACAAGAGATAGAAGTTAAATGTTTCTATAACATATTGGAAGGAAAAATAGACATAGGTTTATATAGAACACTTGGACTGAGTACAGATTCATTCTATACAAGATATATCTTAGATTAGGTGAGGAGATTATCCAGCTACCCACCCTTGACTACAGGAAAAACACCTCAAGCTAGCTGGCATATGTTATTTATGAGATATCCAGAATATATCTGTAACACATTCTGCTTCCAAACTGTGCTTTACAACAAAATCTGGTAACACTTGGCCCTTCTGCTTGTAATGCTGGTATTGCCACTGCTTTGAAAAGATTGGTTTCAGTGACAATGTTGAGCAGAGTGTGTCTTACCTACTGTATCACCAAGGGATGAAGAGTTGTGACCTGCAGTCTCAGGTACAAAAGATAACATTTGCTTTGTCTTTGTTCCAACAGATGCCTGTGATACGATCTCTGATTCCAGCCCATGAAGGAGTTTGTAGAGATTAGGTAAATAGAGACTTTGATCATTTTTAGAACAATTGAAGTGGGGATGGATTTTAGATAGGACACTGGCTTGAAGTGACGATCGTAGAAGATCTGGGAAACTCAGCTTTGTCTGGTGTGGTTTTACTAGCTATGGGCTGTCTATCTATTTCAGAGCTCATCTGGTTTTAATTGATATTTCTTTTCAATCTCATTTTCAAATGTGCCATCACATTAAACATTTTGGAAGCATAGCTGGCTGGGTTTCCATTCTGAAGTACCGAAAATTCTTAGTTGTCTGTTATTGAAGAGCTAAGATGCGGATACTTTATTCCATGGACAAGTCACAGGTGCTGAAAGTTTAAAGTAAAGAAGTACAGGGAACCTTTGAATTTGCAGTGTAAGAAGTCTCTGGTAGCACAAAAAACACCATGGGCTCTTTTTTCTCTTTCTGAGGATTCTCCATAGCCTGTGTTGTGCAAACATGATTGATGAGAAGTTAAAATGTGCAGGATCAGCATTTCTAGAGATTCCACTGTTCTGGATGGGGAATAGAGAGCTTAATACTTACCTGATTGCAAATGTATCTATTTATAAAATATAAATGTGCCTCCTTTAGATGGGTAGATCCGTATTTTATAGTACTGAATCTCAGTGTGTGGAAGTCTTAATTTGTTGGTTTTGTAAGCTGTAACCTTATAAGCCTTGCTATACTGAAAGTTAAGAGTGATTGTGACTTATTAATAGCTCTTGATAGGTAGCAGCCATGGTAGCAAGTAACAGGACGTGGTTGGCAGTGTGATGAGAGGAAGTGGTCCTCAGCAGGATTTGGTGGCTCTAGAAGAGCTGCTTGGCAATAAGGATGGAGGAGGTCTCAAAATAGGATGCTGCTGGCTGCCTGCCTATGAAAGCAGAAGTTAAATCCAGCCTATATAACCCTGGACTGGTAAAGGACGCTTGGGTGAGGGAATGGATCAGTCCAGGTGCCAAATAATGCCCTGTGGTATCACTGTTTGTGGTCTGCTAGGCCCAGAGTGGCTGTGAAGATGTCAGCCTTTCAAGCAGAAAGCCTTAGTGGGCAAAGGAGTTGGTGCTGTCCTGGGAACTCAGTAATTCGAGGTGAAAAATAAGTGCTGTTAGGCTGCAATTACTCTGGTACCAAGCCCATATTTCACTTGATGTGCAGCTATGGAGACTGGAGGAATCTATCAATATACTTTTCCTTGATGAAACCTAGGACAGTGTTTTCTGTCTCTTCCTGACTGGAGGCTTGGGAGTGGGGATGAAGATATGGTGATTGTATCCATTTTGGGGAAGGTGGTTTCAGTGCCTTTCATCAGGTTTGTAGACCTTCACTTGCACATCTTGCTCCATCCCTAGCAGGCCATGCGCACATGTGGCTGTAGGGAACAGGGCTGCTACCAGTGAGCACTACTGGCAGAATCAATATTGTGAATAATACACCACTGTGACACAATAATTTAAAAATGACCTTGTAGAAAGGAGTATGTTCTCCTATGTCACCAAGGGAATTAGGACTTTTCTTTCAGGAGCGTTTTGATTTCTTTTAATTAGGTGAAAACTGCTTGTCTTACAAAATGAAGGGGAGTGTTTGGAGGACAGATGTAGTGAGGGAGGGAATTTGTGCTCCTTTTGGAACAGGTTGTTTACTTGTCCTGTCCTGGGACTTTGCATAGAGTGTGGGATGCAGCTCACCAAGTGCATCTGCAACACACGCGTGTTTCTGTCAGAGCTGGTTATCTGGTTTCCTTTTGTAGACTGCAGAGATAAATAGATTCTTCAAGAGCTGATTCATAGAATCACTCAGGTTGGCAAAGACCACTGAGATCATCTAGTGGAACCATCAACCCATCCCTACCCTGCCCCTTGAACCATAGTCCTCAGTCCCACATCTCCACATTTCTTGAACACCTCCAGGAACGGTGACTCCACCACCTCCCTGTACAGCTTGTGCCAGTGCCTTATCACTCTTTCTCAGGACAAATTTTTCCTAACATCAAACCTGAAATGGTCCTGACCAAACAATCTGCTTGATGTTTCTTTAGGAGGGAAGAATATTACTGGCCTGACTGCCTCAGAGCTACCCCACGGACCCCTTTGTACATCCCCTGTGGATGTACCCTTAGACAAGAGAGGTCCAGGCTGAGGGAAGCCTTCTTCAAGGATTCCCACATCAGAAGTTAGCTTTCCTGAGTATTGTATTGTTGTTTTTGTGCCCTACCTGAAAAGATGCTGTCAGCGCTCTGCCAGGGGACATGTGTTTGTGTGCTTTTTTAACTGAAGTGAAAGAATAGCAGCATTTGAACTCTGGTGAGGTATTGCTGCTTTGACAGTGCCTGACCCTGAAACTTGATGCTGCACTCCAGTTTTGAGTAAGCCAGAAAAGCAGCATACATGGTGTGTCAGACACTGAATCTCATGCTTTGCACTGTACTACTGTCTCCAAAAGGTTGAGGAGATCCTTTCTACTGTCTTAAAGGGCTTTTCACAACTTTCTCCTGGTTATCTGAAGCTCCAATTGCAGCTGATAACCTGAGGAAGGAATTTCTTCTGCAAAAACATCCAATCATTTGTAATTTCTTTGGCAATCTCCCTTTGTTCACACCATCTAGATGCTTTTTTGTCGTGTTTTGTAGCAGAGCATGCATCAGCTCTTTTCTCAGTGGGATGCTTCTGTGGTATATGCAAGTTGCCACTGATACTATAACACGTTTGCCTTTATTTTGATAGCCCCGTTGCTCTTACACATGTTCACTGTCATTGCAAGAAAGCTTTTATTGGATTTTCTCAGGAAGAGATAGGGGGATGGCAGGAGGAAGATTTCTCTAGTAGTGAAATGTCAATTCTCCACTCTGCTAATATCTAAATATATAAAAAAAAGAAAAAATTGAAGCTGAAAATATTGATTGTTCCATAGAGAAGTAAAAGGACTACCAGCTTGCAAATGCAGATATGGAATGTGGAAACATGATTCTCATTGAGATTTTGGATTCTGCATCACACTTCTGCTGTGCAGAGCTTCATTCTGTGTCCTTCTGTGTGTTCAGCTCATATTGTTTTGAGTGTTTGCGACAAGCTGGACAGCTATAGCCTTAGATATGATGTAATCTAAAATCCTCTGAGATGCTGAAAGACTTGGAGGAAAGAAAAGTCTAAAGAGTACATGATGTAACTGGAAAGTCTGACCACAAAAAGCTCAAATGTTTGCTGAAGGCACTGTTTGCTTAATTAATTAATTTGGGTTGTTTAAAGCTGTATGTAAAAATAATAATAAGTTGCAGGCAGTTCTTTTGAGGTCTGAAATGACTAGGGTGGATGAATCCTTAGCCTGTGAAATTACAGATGCATCCAGAGAAATAAACCAAATCTGCTACATTATTATTTTTTTAATTATTGTTACAGTTTTTGCATCAAATCCATTGGCATTTTGAGTTGCAGTGAATGGTAAGTCTGCTTCAGAGGAATCCTTACCTTATTCCTGAGGCTTGTGCTGAGCCATTGATGGGGATCTGGTTTCACTCATCCCCGAACTGCTCTACGTGTGGCTCTGCACTTGGCTGCCTTACCATACACTGCCTGCTGCCATTTCTCAATGCCAGACCCCAGGAAGCAGTGACTTCCCAGCGCAAAGCACTTGGTCTGTAGCTGTGCTTTTACATTGTCTTCTACGTTGTTTTTTTCCCCAGCTTGCTGTTGATGACTGTGTTGAACCTATGCCCTCATATGTAGCCTTCCCACCCTGAAAAATGGAGCACAGGAAGCATCTGGCAGTTCCGTGCTGATGGGGAATTCTTTTAGCAGATTATCTCTGTTTCATTCTGGCATAAAGCCCTGAAAAAGTCATTTGACTAACCCAGGCTTCGCAGATCCACATCACCCATCTCCTTCTGCTCTTGCAATGCGATTCCTCTATGTACAGCCTGGGTGAACAGCTGCTGCTTGGAGCTGCCTTCTCGGGAATCCCTCAGGTTTTTCCCCTTCTCATTGCTTTACCATTTACAAGAGGAACTGCAGATCCCTAGGGAATAGCTGAATCAAAATAGATTGAACTTCAGGAAGTGAAGTTTGGGATGGGGTGAAATTTTTTGAAACATCTGCTTTCAGTATGGGTAATGCACGGCGTAGTATTCCCCTCATCTCTGCATTTGTAAGTTTTCCATTAAGAGAAAAGGGAAGTTGGTTTCAGTTGTGCAGGTGTAAGAGAAAACGAGTAGCTGTGGCTTCCTTCCGATTTTACATTGACTTTTTCTGTGTGTGTTTGGCGTAGCTGCTCTGCACAGGCTTGGCAGCTCCTCAGCTGTCTGCACTTTATTTTGTTGAGTCAACAACAAATCCAGCCAGAGGAGAACAGCTTAATGATCTGTAGTAATCATCTGGCCAAAAAATTCATCTTCCTGCTAACCTGTGTCACTCCTGCATTCATCCCATAGGGGATGCCTCTTGTGTAGGCTCTGGGGTTTTGGTGTTCTTCTGCTCCAGGTGATGTTGGTGCAGGATGAAGGCCCCCAGAACCCCCCACATCCCCACTGAAGCTTTTTCTTTGGGTAATATACATTCTGCTGGCTTCCATATAAGCAGTTTTCACTTTGACTTTGGAGCTGCAGGTTTTCAACTTGTGGATTGTTGCTATACTGAGGAGGTTCATGTTGTGCTTATGGTGTTTCAGCAAAACGTAAGCTTTGCAGGTTGGGCAGGAAGGTGGGGTGTTCTCACTTCATTTTTTAGAGTGAAAACTGCTTTCTTACAGCAGGAGAAGCTTTGAGGTGAGATTCCTAATGCTAAGATCAGAAGCTCTATTCAGAGAGTCCAAAACCTCATGATTTCTGAGTCCTGTCTCAAGGGTGTTTAATGTCTGGGACTGCTGACATATACCGAACGCCTCTGAGTATGCCTGCAAGGAACAGAAGCCTGGGAGAGACACACTAATTCATTACTATGTATGCTCATACATTATAAAGCTTAACGTTTGGTTGAAGCCTGGGTGACAGGGACTCCATTTATTCTGTGTTTGGCTCTTAATCATTATGATAATTCATTATACATCATTTTTGAGGGTAGATTAAGTCCAAGCTTGACAAAACCTCCCATTGGGTTGCTGCTGAGATCTGTCTAATAAAACCAGTGCTGCACTTTTTTAAAAAGCAGAATTCTTATTTACCTATTACCGAACCATGCAATTACTTAAATACGTTATTTTTCTGCTCAGTGAGGAAGTCAGCCCCCAGGATATATCAGTGGGGTCACCCCTCTACCTGCAAGCGAGGTCTCGCAGCTTAGTGGTGCTTTTGCTAATGACTGCTGATCCATTGCCCGGTGTGCAGCAGTCATTAGCAGGATGCTGCTGGCTGCCAGGCAGTCCCCAGGCTGGATGCTGGTGGCTGTGCTGTCCTCAGCATTAAGGAAGTCCTGAAGCAGCGTTAGTCCTGCCATCAACACAGGCTGAAAACAGAGAGGACATCCTGATGGAGGCCAGGCAGTGCTGTTCAGTTCACAACACGGTCTTTCTTCATTGTAAGAATTTATCTTCCTGTTCGAGGCCCCTGGGCTGGCCTTTGAAAATGAGAACCAGATTTTGAGCTTTTGTTCCAGCAGAATATCAGCTCACTTGCTCCTGCTGAACCTCTCCTAGTGCTGCAAAGGTGTAAAAGAAAATCGCTGTTGCTTACGTGTTGAATTTTCTTTTCTGTATGTGCCTGGTGGGTGTTTTCAGCTGGCCCCATGCCCACAGTGCAGGCTGGCAGAACAGGAAGAGGTCCCATGGTGTCAGTGCACGCTGTGGGTTTGCTCCCTGACTGCAGCTGCCTCTGCTCACTTTGTGTGAGATGTCTCTTCCAAGTGAGCAAATCCAACTTTTACGGCGAGCTCAGGGCTCCCCACAAGGGCTCCTCCTCCTCCTCCACGCTGCTGCTTTGCTGGAGGCAAATTAAACAGATCTATTCCTATCTAACTGAAGCCATCAAGTTACTTAAACAGATTGACCTGACTTAGGCTTATCAATTTCTTTAATGAGCTATCCTCTGCAGCTTCTGCTTGGCTTTTTGCCATCTTTCTCATTAAAAAAGTTTATTTTGAGATCACTTTGTTCCAGGTGGGTTCATTGCCAGCCAGTTGGCTGACCCTTATCTACTAATAATGCTTTAATTTTAGATTTCAAATCACGAGACATTGAAAGCAGATGCACTCAGAAATAACCTTATTTATAAATTAATGATTTAAAGGGTATTTTAACTAATGGTAACCCATTTAACTCATTTTAACCCAAGAAATGGGAATGGAGAGAGGCCTTTCTACCGTATGGCTGCATGGAAATAATCCTGTGAAGCACAATAGTTTCCAGATTAAGATTGCTTCATGTTGCAGCTTGGGTGAGATGCCTTCTCATGATAGCCTTTGAAAATGACAGAAGTGACAGATTCCACCCATGCTGGAGGACAGCAACCTCCCACAGCAATTTTTTCACCAAGCAAACCTGCAGGATTCAAATCTGTGAAGGGCCTACCCCGTAGTGTAGGAAAGAAGTCATTATTAACATTTAGAAAACTGACGTGTTTCTCTAGGATGAATATGCGTGAAAAATGGGTGAACTCATATAGATTTACTTGATAAAACTGTGCTCTGCCCTGGAGCCCCACTCCATCGTCCAGTCTTTCCTTTGGGTGCTGATAGATCTTGAAACTATTAGGAGAGCCCATGGTTATCAACCCTGCCCGCAGCAGGGGGTTGGAACTAGATGATTTTTATGTCCCCTCCAACCTAAGCTGTTGTATAATTTTATTAAATAGGTTAATGTTAGAGGATTTTTTTTTTTTTTTTTTTTTTTTGTTTCCTTCTGCTGGTAGCTATCGTATATATGTTATAACATCAACCAGAGCCAGATCCTGTAAAGGACTTTTATGTGCGTGAAACAGTGCCTTTTTGAAGGCCTTATTGAAGGCTACAGAGAGGCCACCTTCCCTGTGATCCAGATCCTTTGCCCTGAACCTTCACTCAGAGGTACTCCCAAGCATTACGCCCTCGAGATGTTAAGCGTTTACCTTATAAGCAGATCTGTTCCCTTTAGGAACACAGATTATTAATCTAGCAAATGGAATGTGGAGGTGGGAATCCTGCTGAGTGGAAGAGGACATTTAACTTAAATTAGGAAACATTTTGTCTCAGAGAGTGGTAGGGAGTTGGCACAGGCTGCCCAGGGTGGTGGTGGAGTCACCCTCCTCAGTGGTGTTAAGAAACGTGTAAATGTGGTACTTTGGGGACATGGGTTAGCGGGCATAGCGGGGATGGATAGCGACGTTTGGACTAGATGATCTTAGGGGTCTTTTCTAACCTTAAGGATTCTATGATTCTAACTGTGTGTCCTGCCTGAGGAGAGTGGTGGGAAAGGGAACACCTGCACTTCTAAAGTCCCAAGGAATCTCTGATTTTTGTGTGTGCTATGTGCAGTTATGACACAGATGCTAAGTGCTCACTTGTCTTTGCACACTGCATCTGAAAACATCACTCTGGACATCTCTGAAAAACTGTTACTATTATTTCAGGATTTACTGTATTCCTTTATGGCAAAATCCCTGCACAGCTTGGGGTACCAGTGCCAGAAGAGTGCTGCTAAGCAGAGGGTGTTAGACATGCAAGTTTGCACTAAGGCATCTGTCTTAGTCTCTTTTTGTTGATTTTAACTCTGTCCTTCTCCTGGAGCAGAGTCTCATCAGTGCTGACCAGGCTTACAGGGACCACCGTAAGCTTCCCCAGCATGCAGTGTATATAGTGCTGGTAGAGGCAGGATGCCAGTTCCAGTGTAGAATGTGTGCATTTATTTTGAGGTTTCCTCATTTATCCTTGTTGAAATAAAGCCAAATTAATACAGAGTTGCTGCAGAAGAAAAGCCTTATGCTTTGATAAATAAACCACCTCTGCTTCTGCCCCTCTTCAGCTTCAGGCACCCAGCTGATGCGCTGACACTATCTGCATCTTGAATGCATGGTAGCAGGGAAACCCAAGATAAATCTTGCATAACAGATGCCTTCTATGTATCGAGACACATCTTATTCCCAGACAAGAAGAGGAGGAGGAGTGTGTGAGGCTCTCATCCTGTCTTTGCACACCCAGGGAATGTAGTGGTATGCAAGGAGCAGAAGCAGCCCCATAGCACTGGCATTTCAGGGCACAGATTCACTCCATTCTCCTGACTATGGAGCAGAGGTGACTCTTGTATGGCACAGCATTTATTACTGGCTGCTATTGGATTTTTATAGACCTGATTCAGCAGTGCATTTGCATCTGCATTATTTAAGTGAGTGGGAAACCCACTCTGTCTTTATAAAGTTGGATGTGTGCTTAAGTGTCTTGCTGAGCTTGGATTAATTTAGGGAAAATAAATAGCAAGCAGTCTGGGGCCAGCTTTTGCAAGCTGACTAGATTTAGGATGTTTCGGTTCCAAGTACCCAACTTGAGATTCCTCAGCACAGGATTTTATCAAAAATAAAAGCACTGTTGAGAAAATCAGAGGCTTAGCTGCACTGAATCCCACATGGCAGCTCTAACACCAATTTACAGGGTGTTTTCCAAAGTCTGGATAGTTGGATAATGAATACAAAGCTGGCCACAGAGCCGTGTATATTGGATCTGTAGGCAGCATTATTGAGTTGTGGTCAAAATGACCGCAGATAGACCCAGGTAACCCTGCATCAGTCCGTGTGTGATCCAGAATAGCTTGGAGAAGGTGTTTCTTGTATTTGTGTGTGCTCAGCAGGCCCAAGCCTGCATTGCTGTGCAGGGTCTGAGAGATCTCCCGTCAAAATTAAAGAGATCTTTGAGTGAGTAGGGAGTTTAGGCTCTATCACTGTGCATTCTAATTCTTTCCGTTCATTTTCCTTTCATTATCGGTACAATGCTTTATTTTTGCATAGTGTAATATTTTATTAAAGGCACATTTGTAGTTAATAACATCTATGAAGAGGCGGCTTTGACTGAAGCTGCATCTGTATGTCACTTAAATAATAAATGGGAATGCCATATATTCATTTAAATTTGATCAATGATAACTGTATGTCTGTTGGAATCCCCTTTTTTGGTGGATGTGGCCAGCAGCCATTAAAATACAGTGGGAATTCTTGTTTGCAGGCTCACAATGGCTGATAATAACACTCTTGATAAGCATTTGCAGCTCAAGACTCTGAATTTACAAAAGGGATTCATCATAGCTAATGGCAGCTGTGAAGATGGAAATGTTACCATCACTCAGCTCAACTTCTTTATTTTTTTTTATAGTCTTCTGTGTGTAAAGAAGGGATTTCACTTCCTTGTCCGTCTGCAGGCTCCTATGGGAATCACAGAATTGTGGGGGTTGGAAGGGACCTCTAGAGCTCATCTAGTCCAACCCCCCTGCCAAAGCAGCTCCCTAGCCCAGGTTGCACAGGTAGGCGTCCAAGTGGGTCTTGAATGTCTCCAGAGAAGGAGACTTCACCACCTCTCTGTGCAGCCTGTGCCAGTGCTCCGTCACTGCACTATGTAGAAGTTCCCACACACGTTTGCGTGGAACTTCCTATGCATCAGTTTGTGGCCATTTCCTCTTGTCCTGTTGCTAAACACTGCCAAGAAGAGTCCAGCCTCTTCCCTTTGCCTCCCGCACCTTAGATAATTATAGACATGGATCAGATCCCCTCTGAGTCTTCTTTTTTCAATGGGAAGCTGCTCATGTTCCAAATGGAGTGTTGGCCTGTGTCCCCAGTTAGCGCAAACTGGCTGCAGTAGAAGACATGGGATCTCAGTGCATGATGGTGTTTGGTAAAGGTGGACATACTGGCTTTTCTGACCGTTTTCACAGCAAACTATGCACACATAGCATGCAGAAAGCATTGGGATATGGTTTCAAATGACTTGGCACCTGATCTCAAGCAACAGCTGTGACTGCCATGATCCTCAGTTACGAACAAAACTGTCCAACCAACCTCTAAAAAACATGCCTGTGCTTATTCTGAGGACAAAGCAGTGTTTAGCACCCTGTCCCCTATACATTTCCTCCAGAGAGAGCATATAGAGTTGCTTGGCCCTCTCAGCCTATAACATAGCACTTGGTTTATAGGAAAAAAATCTACTTTTCAGCCTATTTTTAACACAGAAAGTTTTGTGGAATTTGTGGAATTTGAAGTGACTTGTTGGGTCATCTCATCCAATTTCTCCACTCCTCCACTCTTGCTTCCAAAAGTTTGTGTTTCTGGGCTTTTTACTGTTTACAAATGCCTTTCTACTGCTGCTGTTTCTCTAGCTGTATGGTGTGTGGGTCTCATTTGGCTCTAACCCACACAGCACTTTGAAACTGGAAGTAAATATGGAAAATTCCTCTAAGCAGCATCTGTCCCAGAAAGTGATTTTGCTTAGCTTACAGTAAACTCTACGTTGTTTTAAAAATATATTAACTAGAGACTCATGTAACTCTTATGTAGACCTCCAAGGCTGACCTAGCAGAAGCAGTGTGCTGCAGTGGTTATGATGATTGACAGGCAGCTGACAGACTTGTATGTTCACTTTGACCTTCAAAATGCCACTTAATAGAGCTTTTCCGTTCCATGCTTGACCATTCTGCAGGGCAAGTTTTATCTGAGTAAGAACTCCTTGCTAAGCATCAGTGCAGCATCAACAGGGCCAGGACCCTGAGCTTTATCTCTCAAGCCTGATCAAGTAAAAGTAAGTTGGACTTCTGAAGAAATAGAGCTTTGAGAGAATCTTGTAAGATTGGATTTGCCAAGACATTTGAGTTTAGCATTTTCTCTTTCATCAAGGATATAGTCTATTGACTTTGCTGATTCTTTCCCCCACTCGTGTATTCAGTTCCAATCTGGCAGCAGGAACTGGAAGGCTCACATCCCTGTGCATTAAACAGGATGCAGTGCCTAATTATTATCTTGATTAAATTTTGTGATTAAGTGGTCTGCAATTGTCTGTAGGCTCAGTGTTTCCAAGAGATTACTCAGAGCCACGTTGACTGATCATCTGGTCAGGGCTGAGGTGGCCATGCATTGATTAAATCTTGCTTGAAAAGGAAATGGCACACATCTCCACATGCACTTAAGCTCTGTGTAATTTTGTTATATTTGTCTTTGGTGAGTAATATGTACAAGTCTATCAAGTGCAAAGCTAGATAGGTAATAAGTATTGAGGAAGAATCTGTGGAGAGACGCATGTGTGATGTTTTAATGACTCCTTATTTAATTTCAGAAGAGGAGGAAATATCAGTTTACTGATGGAAAGTACTCACGCACAAAAAAAAAGAAATACATGGTGACAACATGACTTCCTCTTGATATAGCTGCAGAATGTTTAAAGCTAGAGAAAAAGCAATTTTAGAGGTGATGAAATTGAAAACTCTCCTTTTCTATCCTGATAGGATAAATTATTTAAAGTTTTGTACCTTTGATACGCTGTGGCATATTGGTTATTAGTCAGAATAATAAACACCGCTCATTTTAACAAAGAATATGCAGTTTGGAAGTCAAATGATATTTTTCAAGCTCTTTCAGCTTGGGCTTAAAGGCTCAGATATCACCCAGCAATCACAGTGCAGAGATGAAGTTCACTTGGATAAAAAGCACAGAGCAATGCATCTTGACAGGCTGAGTCCTAAAGGGCAGTAGTCTTGGATCCAGTAGTCTCGCTCGTTTTGAATAATTGCTGTTCAACCTTAAATCCAACGTCTATTGCTGAGTGCAGTCACATTTGCTCTCCCTGGTGACCCTCTATAAGCAAATGTGCAATACGATTTTATTACAAGGAGCACATTTCACACAAGCTGTTTGCTTTACAGAATTAAATAAAGGCAGACAGAGGACAGTCAATACGATTGTTTTGTCTTCTTGCATTTAAATGCTATATCCTATGCAATTCAATAGCAAGCCAGGAGAGAGTACTGCTCTGTCTAAACGGTTTGCACAGAGAAATTCAGCTTTGAGGAAAAGCTCACAGGAGCACCAGAATCAAGGGGTTACTTCTCTGTAGACCAGCAATGCATTCAGACCCGTACCTTCGTCTCAGCAGCACACTGTGATTGATGGCTTGTGAGGATTAGGTTGACTGAGGAAATCTCAGCCAAAAAAAATTGTTTCCAAGCTGGAATGGCCAAGCAGTGGCCAAGCTTTGATTTTACTGCCAATGCAGAATATGAAGAGTGAAACCATATTTGTGGCTGTGGCTGAAAGAGCTTCTGGGAGTCATTTTGAACCCGTGCCATGAATTTATGAACTAGAAACATTGTTCAGCGCGCAGAAAAGAGGATGTCTCAGATGAGCATTTGCCTTGGGGAGGGGTTGAGAATGGTACTGTCTTTAGGCAGAGCCTGCAATGAGGCAGGTGTGTCTTCAGAGCAATTAAAAACAAAGGCTTCTGGTGCCTCCCTTGTCATGATGACAGCACATTGCACTTTTGAGGAGGGACATTAGGATCCACTTCAAGTGGCTTATTCGTTGTCCTCCTGCATTCCTGAGCTGCTGGGTCTCGCTGCTAGGAGTATCTAAGACTTAACGGGCAGAAAGTTTAATGTGTTCAGCCCTTGCCTTTGAGAGTTGTGAGCACAGAGGGGTTAAAGCATCCCAAAACATGGAGAAGGGGCTGTGATATTGTCACCATAAAATCTTCAGTACCTCCCAGAGCTATAGATGCAGCACAAGACCTCTAAGTTCTAAAGTCTTCTCATCATAGTTCACATTGATATTGTTTCTCATCCACGACCCTGCCTCATCACTATACTTTGTATGATGATACAGTGAAGTCAAACTGAGGCACTGTAAAATTTATTTTGTATGTGATTGATAGCACTGCAGGAAAGCGGGAGTAAATTCTGAAATATTGATTTGGCATTCAAAGACCTGTAATTGGGCTTTTTGACAGCCTTGAGCTCAGGAATATGA
Organism: Odontophorus gujanensis; assembly: GCA_013399175.1. Lineage (NCBI taxonomy): Eukaryota > Metazoa > Chordata > Aves > Galliformes > Odontophoridae > Odontophorus > Odontophorus gujanensis. The sequence continues at coordinate 63,288 of VXAB01013879.1, forward strand.
ACACTATATGACAGACATTCATACTGTACAACCACACTTTTCTATTGCTGTTGCAGAGAATAGTAGAGAGAAGCTGGCAGTACTTTACAAGAAGCCCTCAGCTGCTGCAGGTCTGCTGGTGATGCAGAGATGAGACAGTCCCAGGAGTCAAGCTGCCATAATGTGCCCAATACAGGGGCACAGGATGCAGGATAAGAGCCACTGTGGACCATTTTCTGAGAATCTGACTCCAAATCTAGGCTCTGCTTGAGTAACTGGCTTTGTCCTGTGCGAAGAACAGGGGAGGGAGATTTGCAGTGTCAGTGTGTGGAGTGTGTGATCTGGCAGAGGAGTGCTCTCTGCTGACATTCCTTGTAAATAGACATGAGATAAGTTAAATTGAAGCATTACCCACAGCTGAATGAAATGGAAGCTAATGCAAAGATGGTTGGGGGAGTACCAATGGACTTTTCTCTCAAAAAGATGGATAATTGGTGACCCAGACTTTCAGGACACTATTTGACACAGTTTGATAACTGACTGTGATCTGTAGAAATTCTCTTGTTACTCAGAAGCTCCCAGATCCTGCTGTTGGGACAGGTAGAAAGGACTGCTTTCCAAAAATAAACAGGCGTTATGCAATAAGCTTAGTTACGTTAATAACTAAAAGACAGATGTACTACTTAACTATCAGCTTTAAAATCCAAGCAGGCAGTCATACTGATGATTATGGATTTTTTTTCTCTCTGCTCTTACATAGGGAAACGTGTGGGGAATGGCAGAACTCAGTTTTTAGCATTCTGCTTTTGGTTCTATATTGCAGCTCGGTAATTGATGCCAGATTGTGGTACATGCTGCTTGCAGCTTTTCTGCTGACTTTGGGCTTGGAACCAGGTCTAAGAAGCCACATCAGGAATCATTCTCAGGTCCTCTGCTCTGTGCAGGGTGAGATCCTTCCAGGACCTGCTTCTGATGTTGTCAATGAAATGAATGGAATAGATCTGGATAGACAGTGCCCATCTTTGGTCTGTTACTTCATATTTTTTCTGTCCTGATGATGTTGTATATAGCAAGTGTCCTCCATCTAATGTCCAATATCATAAGCATGAGAAATCTTAAAATACATCGGGATTTTTAAAAAAGGAACACTGGATTAAACAGCGGGCGGAAATCATTTGGAAACCTCATCTGGTTTTACTTGGACTTGGAGCAGACTCAAGATACAATCACAAGTCCAATAGTGAAAAAATGTCTGTGTTTGTTGTCAGTCAGTAAATCCTTCCACAGCACTCTGGGTTATTCGCACACTCTGCCTGTGTTAGGCAGTTAATTTGATGTCTAAATTGGGAGGGTGGTAAATGAGAGGGCAAGTGGAGCTAGCCGAGGTGGAGCCCCATTATGAGGGTTGCTCAGCAGAAGAATTTGACTTTGAAATTACAAGTGTGAATTAAACATTTGAGATGAATCATAGAGCCATTTGGGTTGGACACGTAAATGTCATCTAGTCCAACTCCCCTGCAACAAACAGGAACATCTATACAGCTAGATCAGATTGCTCAGAGCCCTGGCCAAACTGATTTTGAATGTTTCCAGAGACCGGGCCATTCGCTGCCTCTCTGGGCGACCTGTTCCAGTGCTTCATCACGCATACTGTAAAAAAAATATACTTTATAGCTACTCTAAATCTCCCCTCTTCTAAATCTGAAACCCTTTCTCCTTGTCCTGTCACAGCAGATCGTACTGGAGAGTCTGTCCTTTCTAATCTGCCACACCTTCACTGCAGTAGATACCTGCTGATTTACATCAACAGTTTATGTGTTTCATTATACATATGTATGTATAAAACCCACACAAACTGGGTGTCTGATGAGCCATGACTAAACATTGTAGGCAGCACAAGACAAGGAAGTTGAGAAAGTCAAAGCCCACAGCCAGGCAGCATCAACCGTACATGATACCGCTACTAGCACTCTTCTAGGCCATCTAGGCTTGGCTCTGGATGACTTTGTTTCCAGTACAAACATTTTTTTCACTTTCTCTCTCCTTTCTTTTGAACAGATGGCATTGAAGGACTGTTAATTTTTTCCCTGCCTTTTTTTTTTTAAGCTCTCCCTGCCTTTCCCAGCTTGCATCTCGTCATGGATGATGCCCCTGACAGCTTGACCATTCAGTCCTCCACTAGCAAGCTTGCTTCTCCAGAAACCAATCCGTTACAAAGCTTCCAATTAAATAACCCCTTCTCCAGCCTCAGGCAGCCCCCCTTACCCTGCTCAGTCCTGCAGGAGGCACAGGGATGGGGCAGACACCCACCCTGCATTGCTGCGGCCCACGCAGCCCTGGCTAAATGACCAATGGCAAAGGCAGCCGAAGCGACACAGTGTTCCCTGTTCTCACCCGGCATCTTGGAGCTGATCGTGTTGGCAGGGGCCATTGTGTTTTTTTTATTCCTGTCCTTGTCTTGTTTGTTTAACGGTAAATTAGAGCAGGCAGGCGTGCCATCTATCAGGCTGTGAATGCTACCAAGTGTTTTGGCTTTGAGCTAAATAATTGTGCGTTTTATTGCTATTTACACATTCATTTTCCTGTGTAATAAAGTGCAAGCTGCAGTCACTGGTACTTTTTCTGTTTTCTGTATGTATCCTGATGGCTGCATAGGCTTAAGCAGCATCATGCAGCCTACTGCCATAAATTCACTGTTATTTGAGCAGGTCTAACATTTATTTATAATTAATGTTGGGGACCTTACATAGTAATGCCAATTATTGATTTTATTTTTTCTTTAAGGAACAGAAATGACTTTTTTTCTTTATTACTTACCATAGCAACCCAGTCAAGTTGCAGTGGCTAATCTTGCCCAGGGTTGTGGGAGAAAAGGCTCTTGGAAGATGGTGATAAAGTTACAAAAGCAACCTGTGAAGCCTTAACACTGTGGTCAGTATAGGTTGGCAGTATTGTACTGGGGTTTATTGCAATGGGTTTAGATGTCCCATAGCAGGACATGTCCCAAACTCCTGGTAATTCAGCATTTGCTAGGCTTGACTGCACAGGGGACTTTCTTTTGAGGGCTGAATGCAGCTTTTACATGCTCTGCAGTGAAATACAGTTGAAGTGGAGAGGAGCCACTCACACATGCACAAAGCTGCATATTGTGACCAAAGAAACCTTAAAATATGTTTCCAGACATGAAGTCTCCTTCCTGGTGTTAAGGTACCTAACTGAGTGCTTGCAAGCCACATTGCTCTTCTCACTAACCCTTGCATGGCTTATATTCTTCTAGTCCTCTTGTGGCCCATCACACCAGGAAGTTTGTAGAGGGCAGCATTGGATGTTGCAGAGAGCCCTGGGAACAGCAGTCAGCTCCATCTGAAACCAATTTTCTCCCTGCCCAGGGATGGCTGCCTAACAAGTGCAAGGACCCAGGCTGAGTCACAGTCCTGGTGCTCCACATGTTGTGGGCTAGAAGGGGCTGAAGAGGGTAAAGTCATATTTCTATCATTTCTACAATTCTTAATGATTTACCCTCAAAATTCCTGGAAGATAGAAGGAACAGATTGGTGAAGTGGTGCAGAGTATGGATGCTTTCGGCCTAGAGCACTGTGATGGTACCAGTAGAACTTTTGATGGCAACAATAGGGTGGATGTTAGCTTTACAGAGTCTTCGGGCCCAGATTACTCCAACAGCAATACTGAGTGATTCTGGTTCGCCTTCTTGGGGGTGCTGAGTGACCAAAACCATGGAAGCCAGTGAGGAGTAGGTGTTCAGTATTGCTGGAAACTCATAGAATCAATCATGGGTTGGAAAAGACCACTAAGATCATCTAGTCCTACTGTCAGCCCGCCCACCATGCCCATTAAATCCTGTCTCTCAGTGCCACATCAGCACGTTTCTTGAACACCTCCATGGCCAGTGACTCCAGCACCTCCCTGAGCAGCCTATTCCAACACCTCATCAGTCTTTCTGAGAATAATTTTTTCTTAACATCCAACCTGAATCTCCAGTGATGCAAATTAGTCCCCATTACCCCTCATCCTATCGTTACTGACCTATCCTCCACAAACCTCAAGTGCATTAAATGGCTGCAATGAGTGCACTGGCCAGAGTTACTTGTTGATTGTCATGCAGCCGATTAATGCCACCCAGGTTTTGTGAGTTTCTAGGTATGTGTTTTCTCCTTTTTGTTTTGTTTTGTCTGGGACTTAGGGTTTTTCTCTTTTCGCTTGCTCTTCGGGATCAAGTTACGTTGTAATTTCTGAGTTGGCTTGGTATTTCTGCACTCATTTAAAGATGCCTGGCCACCGTGAAGTAATACACAACACCTGTCGAACCACAGGGTTTGCACATCAGGGAAAGGCCACCTGAAGATGGGACTTCACGTGCACTCCATCAGCCACCTATTATGAGCTCAACACAGGCATCACCCATAGGAACCTCACCCACTTCTATTACTGATGGGTGCCTGGGCTGCAAATTCCTCCCTGTGGGCACAGTTGGGACTGCAAAAACTTCTTCATCCCTTTTGCTTTTACAGTGACAAGTGTATGAGTTAACTCCATGTTTTCTTTTAAAGCTGTTGCTAAAAGCTTTGCAGAGTGCAGGGTTGAAGAGAGTACCTGCAATAGCAGACATGGGGAGAAAAGGCTGATTCCTGTTCCTCTCTCCTTTGTTTCAGCCTTTTGCTTTGAAGAGGGTTTTATTCTGGTTAGAGTTTGCTTTGGCTCAGCCCAGAAGGAATTTGGACTGTGGGTAGATAGGTGCATAACTCCCCGCCCGCATCCTTGCATGCAGAGCAGCACGTCCCTCCTAAGGGTTAACTCCAGCTGTAAGCTGTCAGCGTGACTGTAAGCTTGCTCTCAGACCCTTCCTGCTCCCAGCTAATCCCAACAAATCCGCTTTCCTTATGCATTCTCCTCTTTCCTCCACAACCTCGGGGTAGAAAGGAGGTGGGGCTAAGGGAAAGTTATGGAAACACGCTTTAACTGTTTCATTATGTGCATGAAAACAAAATGGAATCTTCCTCCAGCAGCCCCTGATATCCCTATGGGCTACATATGTTTGGCTGTGTGGTCCTCCCTAGTTGACTTCCTGGCTTAAGCATCCCAGGACTTTTCCTACAGTTATAAAAATAATGTCATGTCCTGTGAATGAGGCAAGGGTTCGAAGGCTGAAGCTGTTTTCCAGGGTGCCTGTAGCTGGAAGGAGGGGATGTTTTTACTCCTTGCCCCTCTGCTTTGCTGGGAGGGTGCAGTGTAGCTTCAGCAGCAGATTGATGCTTACCAGGACCACAGAATCATAGAATCAGTTGAGTTTGAAGGGACCTTTAAAAGTCATCTAGTCCGACTCCCTTGCAGTGAACAGGGGCACCTACAGCGTGATAAGGTTGCTCAGAGCCCTATCCCACCTGATGTTGAAAGTTTCCAGGGTCAGGACATTCACCACCTCTCTGGGATACTATTTCCAGTGCCTTACCGCCTTTATCATAAAAAATTGTCTACCTATATCCAATCTAGTTCTCCCATTTTATATTGAAATAATTTTTCCATGTTTTATCACAACTGACCCATTAAGGAGTCTGTCCTCTTCTTTCCTATAGCTCCCTTTAGATATTGTAAGGCCACACTCAGGTCACCCCAGAACCTTCTCTTCTCCAGGCTGAACAGCCCCAGCTCTCTCAGCCTGTCGTCAAAGGGCAGGTGTTCCATCCCTTGAATCATTTTGATCATTTCTGTGACCCTCTTATAGATGCACTCCTACAAGTCCGCATCTCTTCTGTACTGAAGGACATAGTACTCCAGGTGAGGTCTCACCAGTGCAGAGTAGAGGGGCAGGATCACCTCCCTTGACCTGCTGACCAAGCTTCTTGTGCAGAGAAAAAAAATAGCCTGGGATGGCAGAACAAGTTGGACAGACATCTGGCAAAAAGGCTTTGTGTCACTGGTTGGTTCCTCCTTCACGCCTCGCCCAGCTGAGCCTCCTTCATTTCCATGAACAAATGTCCAGAACCAAAGCCAGACTGTCTGCATTTCAGCCATATCACAGTGCTAGCCAGGAACCACACCTCTCTGTGACTGTGAGGGCTGAAGCATCCTCCTCAGCTGCTTTTCTGGGTGGCAGAAGTGACTGCAGGTGTTTGTAAAACTCAGGCAAGATAATTTTGCCTTCATATTCCATGTGCTGTCACCATGCGCCCTGGTGCTGCCCATCTCCCACACTTTCTTCACTGTTAATCATACAGATCAGCAATGCACCAAATCTGCCGTGCATGTAAATCAGAGCAGAGTTGATGAAATTAAGAAGCATGGGAGGCAGGAAAACGAGAACAATTTCTGTCAGTTGCAAGTTTGGAAGTGTCTTTGCAGTGGTGGTGCTGATTTCTAGGAGAAAGGTTTTTTAAACAAACATCTGGGAGCACTCTGGCAATCTATCTGGGACTCAGAAATATTCACTGGATGAGTACAGCCCAGTAGCAATAACTGCCCATTGCTGGACGAAGCTCGTGTAGCTGTATGTTGTGAAGCTTCTGGGCTGGGGGCTCGAGAGCTCTCTTAGACCAATTTGGAAACAGCGATGCCCTTGAGCCAATGCTGTTTCCTACACCATTGGTCAATTCTCCTCTGAGAACTTGTAAGGATTGTTTTTGGGATCATTTATTCTGGAGAAGAAGAGAGTGGAGGTAACTTAACACTCTCTACAACTTCCTGAAGGGAGGTTCTGAAGAGCTGGTGCTTGGCCTCCTCTCCCAGGTAACAGTGATAGGGCAAGAGGTGATGGCCTCAAGTTGCACCAGGGAAGGTTTAGGCTGATATTAGGAGAAATTTCTTCTCAGGAAGAGTGATGAGCATTGGAACAGGCTGCTCAGAGTGGTGGTGGACTCACTGTTCCTGCAGGTGTTCAAGAAACATGGAGACGTAGCAGTGAAGGACGTGGTTTAGTTGGGATAGTGGAAATGCGTACGCAGTTGGACTAGGTGATCTTAGTGGTCTTTTCCAACGTGAGTGACACTATGATTCTATGAAATTCTGTTTGCAATTATTTCCTTCTGGATGTAGTCATTATTGGTCAACATTCAGGGTTTTTTTTTTGAGTGAGAAAGACATTTAATAAAAAAAAGAGATTAAAAACTCATCCTACCTGTTTAAAGCCAAGCCAGGCAGAACAATATATTTTCAGGAGTTCACAGTATATACAATTCCTGGCAAATCCTTGAAACATTTTAATTAAAGGTGAAATTACTTTTCTTTTTCCTTTGCTTAATTGAGGCCACACAAATAAAGATCCCGTAGCTCCCACTTGAAAAGCAAACTGATTGACTGAAATTGATTGCTCATTTAAAAGCAAACCCAAAGCCCCAGGCCACTGCTGTGGTTGCTGAGACCCTTATTTTCCCTTACTTTTTAGCACTGTGCCCATTAAAACTTGCCTGGAGCTTTAATGCAAGATCAAGTGGTGACATTTTTGTAAGTTCCACTTTCAGTGACATTTTTCATGGGAGTGAGAACAGAAGCCCTGAGACCCCACATTGACTGCAGTAGCCTTTCCTGATCTGTAACAGCTTCTTCAGGGGGACGAGAGCTTTTTATTTCTGTTGGAAACTTTTGTGCACAGTAGCAGTATTTGTGTGCGTTGTTAGATATCTTCCGTGTTACATCCCAGATGAATCTTGCTTTTAAGCCTTCCTTTATGTGGTGCTCATGCATTCACAGCTCTTGGAGGCTGCTTGGCAAGGATGACCCTTAGAATAGTAGAATCTTAGAATCATTAAGGTTGGGAAAGACCTCTGAGATCATCTAGTCCAACTGTCCACCTACCACCGATGTTTCTTAGTAAACCAAGTTCCTTAGTACCACATCTACATGTTTCTTAAATACTTCCAGGGACAGTGACCCCACCACCTCCCAGGGCAGCATCTCTCTTCCACACCTTGTCACTGACAAAAAATTTCCAGCATCTGTCATGCTACAGCTTTACTTCTGGGTAGGATCATAAAATCACAGAATGGTTTGGGGTTGAAGGGACCTTTAAGATCATCTAGTTCCAACTGCCCTTTTATAGGCAGGGTCACCTCCCACTAGACCAGCTTGCTCAAAGCCCCATCCAGCCTGGGATGAGGCTTTGGAGCAGGATGTAGCTGGCAGTGCTACGTAGGGTGAGACCAAGACACCGATGCCGTATGTGCAAAATGGAACTAGTGATCATTTTCTTGTGCTAAAATGTCTGCTTTTTTTCCAAACTTGGTGGACTACATTATGATACCATTATAGAGCTCAAAATTTTAGTACTAAATAAATGAAAATTTTCTCTGCTAATTATTTCTCCATGGGTAATACTTTGAATTTCTCTTTGAACCGGGAAGCCCTTAAATATTCTAGGAGTGCTGGCTACCTTAGTACTCTCTCTTTTTATGTTTTAACCACCTAAGTAAGATAAGTGGAAGAGATACCATAGTTATATGCTCATCTGTGTGTATTTCTCTAGGATGCAATTATCAGCATCCACATACTTCAGTATTAACATTTTTAATGCACTTCAGGATGCCCAGTCGAGCTACCGAATATGCAGTTCTGATGTATGCAAATCCATTTTGCATGCAGCTCTTGACATATTTTCATATGCAGGATTATAGGAAGCCTCTTCTGTGCCGCTGTGATGTATGCTAATCTTTGTTTCCCTACAAACACTTAAAAAGTCCAGACAAAAAGACAGAATTTCTTCGCTGGAAAACTGATGTTTTCTCTATCGAGGCTGGCACACAGTCAAGAGCAAAGCTTCCACTCACAGAACATGGTAGGTGCTTATTCAGATTGCCTGCTCTGGGCATCTACTTCTATCCAACAGGTACTGGAGACAACCTGAGATCTGGCAGCCTGTGGACAAAAGGTAGCCTGAGTCATTCATTTCTTCCCTGTCATTGTAGATGTAGGGCAAAAGCTGGCCTGGGAAGATTATTGTGCACAGATGCTGGATGATGTGTGAGCACAGTGCACTTGGATCCAAATAGGTCAGGTCCTCCTCTTAAGGGTGAATAAATGATCGATCAGTTTAAAAGAGCTGCATAATGCCTTTGTAATTCCTGGCTTGTAGCATGGTGTATTAATTACCACTCATATTACTTATCTCTGTTGTGTATTTTTTAACGTATTATTTATTGACTCCTTAGATATTTCCTGTGACTGCCAGTCTCTCAGAAACATGCACATTAAATGGAAAACTGGACATTTTATTTTGTACATTCTATATCTTGCACAGACTGACAAGTCCAGGCTGCACAGGTGCTAAAACCACTCCAGATTTTACTGTGGGCTGTCCAACACTATGCCTTCACTAGGCTAAACCCATGTTAGTGAAGGAGCAAATCCATGTGGTGCTATTAGAACTTCTCCAGCGTGAGTGCAGAGTGTCTGATGAATAAATGTTTAACGCAGAGCTGTGTTGGTCAATGTCATTGATTCTAAGAGCTGTTGGTTCAAGAAGGAGCCCTCAGCATGAATACCACGAGTTAATGACCCTGCGGTGCCAAAAACTGTTCAGTAGTGCTTCCAGGCAGAAATCCCAAGGAAAAGAGTGAGAGATGCTCACATGGGCCTGGAAACATATTTCCTAGATTTGTGGGATTACTGACAATACTGTTACCATTATTATCTAACCTTTCTCTGGATTTAGAATTGCAATGCTGAGAGACATTCTGTAGCACATTATTCATACTGTTGGTATCAGAAATCAAGATTCCTCACAGTGTATTCCTTGCACTGTCTTCCACGTGAACAACCGTATTTGGACTCGCATCCGTTTCCCTTGGTTTTTACCAAGAAACATCCTGCTTGGAGCTGGTGACTATTTGGGGGCTGCATACACATAGACAAACTAGCCAGACACGTGCTGTCAATGTGATTGAGTTCTACCTTTAGTTTAGAGTGCTCCATAATCTGAAGTAATCCTATATCCTCTCCTGTAATCCTATAAAACTGAAACTAATGCATGTACAGGAATTCTCTTCTACAATATTTTTAACTTTCCTCTATTTCTATTACTGCTGTTGCCACCATTATTTTCTCTTTTTGTACTTGGATTACCTGCAAGTAGCATTCTTACTAGCTCTGAAGAGCTGGTGCAAGGTTCTTAGATATAGGTATAGTCAGATCAATATTTAGTAAAACCAAAAAGAAAATTCCTTCACTCTTCTACCAGGAGTGAAAATAGAGCTTTTTTTTTTTTTTTCATTTTGATCATCTGAATATTTTGCTTTCCCTTAGTCGTCATAAACTATGTGTTTGCTTAAAGAAGGCTTTTTGCAAGATAAAAACTAGAGATTTTCATTTCAAATGTCAAAGGTACTTCTTATTTTTTTTTTTTTTTGGTAAGTTTCCTGAAACAGAAAATCAAGATGGAAAATTCTTTTATCTCCAACAAGATTCAGTTTTGGCAAACTGGTGAACTTCACTCTCTAGAGAGAGAAAGAAAGAAGTAATGTAGGAAAGGAATGAAGAAAGGAAGAGAGAAAGGCAAGCAAACTGTTCTTGAAAAGCTCCATGTCTAGGATTATTCCCATCAAAAGCTGTTGAAGAATTACCCTTGGTGGAAACACACGTGAGTGACCTGAAAATCCCTTTGACAGCTCCTGATCTCCCAAGCAAAAGCCAGCAGAGCTTGATCTCCGATTAAATACCACCTAATAGCATGGGAAAGATTTGATAGTACAGAAGCTCTCTGTCCACCATGGACGCTCTGCCCTCTAAGGGTGTCAAAGAAATCAAAAAGCAATTTTTAATTCGTCCAGACTTCTGATTGGATGTGTTTAGGAACTGTTACAAGTGGAACAATTCACAAACACAGATATTATGAAGGAATTTTAGTTCAGGATTTTCACTGCAGAATTGTTGTATTCGTTACTACAGCTTTGGGCTCTTGGTGTGCCAGCCTCTATAATGACACCACTAAAATCCCAGCCCAACCCATCACTGTGTATTGACCCACTGTAGAATAGGTTTCCTAGTCCAGCAGGTTAATCTCGAGCCTGTCCAGCATTGCAGATTGTAGGATGAGGAAGGAAAAGAATATTTTAAGAGTTTCTAGTGATGTATTTTCTACTTAAGACATAAATAGTGTCTCTGTGAAAGAAAATTTGGAATACATGAAAGAAAATGAGGTACCACAAGGGAAGCAGAGGTACTGTTTTTGAGTCATAGTATGTGTGGAAAGAAGTGGGGCTCCTCATCCAAAAATCACTTTTTAGTGGGAGAACATTGCTACCTGCAGCACGTTTTTTTCCCTTCTAGTTTCTAACAACCCAGATGAGACCTGGGAGCCTCCCAGCTCACCCTTGGCCATAATTACTGCTGCTCACAGTGTGAGTGGATGGCTTTTGCTCTGGTGCTCTCCTTTTGTTTTGAAAATGCTTAAACTGAGGGTTGAGTTAAAGGAATGTCTCAGCAGTGGAGTTGCCCAGAAGGTAGAATTAATTGCCCGTCTCAATGATATCTCCCAGTTTATCCCATGGAAAAGATACCCAGGGGCTGATTTGATCATGGGTTTATCTTCGCAGTTGCAGTCACTTCTGTGTTTTCCAGTAGTAACTGGGACCAAGGGGATGTCAGCCTTAGACAGCTGGTATGCTCCTAGCAGCCTTCCCCTTCACCCCAAACCCAGTTTCACTCCTCTCTCAAGACTGAAGACCAGAGGCTTCACAGAGATGGCAGTAGGTCACGCAGTGTTTATCAGAAAGGTGAAAGGTTGATGGGATCCTGGAATGATTTTGCAGCATCAGCATCCTTTTCTTTTATTGGGATCAGCCAGGAGAGCAAACGCTTAAGCTCAAGGTGTACGTTTTCCTGAGCTGTTTTTCATTTAGAGTCTGATCCAAGCTCTACTGCTCAGAGCAAAATACGTTTCAGACCCAATTCTGACTGCACCAGCTCCTGTTGTCCTATATCCCTAAAGAGGGTTCATTTGAACATCTGCCTTACTCCATGCCCAGTTCCCAAGATGACCTCTACTGTAGACATGATAGATAGGGAAAAGTGGAGATGTTGTCCAGCCCTTCCCTCAAGCACTGTGGTAGAGATTCCACTTTCACCCTAGTAACACTCCTGTTAAAGACTGCTAAGATAAAGATTTATTTTGAGGTAGTAGAGTGCAACTTCCCCACTCAAGTTTCCATTAATCTTGTACGAATCTTGCACAAAAAGCTGTTTCCTTACTCTGACGGCACAGATCTGTTGTGCGTGTAGGGAGGGAGGGCTGTGTTAGTACCAAGGAGATCTCTTATCTGCCTGGACAGCCCAAGTGTGACAGATAAGAAAACAGGTAATAATTTTTTTCAGATCACTAGCGCCTAAATGCCATGCATTTACGCTCCATAAACCACCTCCAGTTTTTCTCCTATTCAGTGTGATGGATGAAACTGTGCCCAAGGGCTGGCTCCAAATGCAAGAAACGTGGAGGCGTTGCTGCCTTGAAATTTGCATAAAGCAAATTTTTCTCATGGCTTAGATGTTACCAAATGTGTGATTTTAGTTTTTGTTTTCATCTTCTTTTTTTTTAAATTTTTGTTTTGCTATTATGTAGGCAGTGTTGATATGATTAGTTGTAGTTATTTGAGGTGAGCATTTTCATAGATGTGAGCAGTATTATTGACCTGTTAGGCTGACTTTGCTATTGTGACCCTTTTTGACAGCAGTGGTTGAACAAGCTTGTTCCTTGATTTCTTGCTGATTAAAACATGGTTGGGGCTTGGAGCTGCTGTTCATTGTACACATGACAGGAGCACTTATGTCACCTTATTAGGATGGACAAGAGCTTCCAGTTAGGTCTGTGAAACAAAACACAGTTTATTAAGCTATGGATGGAAAAGAACAATTCATAGAATCATAAGAGTAGTTTGGGTTGGAAGAGACTCTTCATGAGCATCTAATCCAACTCCCCTGCCACAGACAGGATCATCTCTCACTACACCAGATTGCCTAAAGCCTCATCCAACCTGACCTTAAATACTTTCAGAGATGGGGCATCCACACCTTTTCTTGGTAGTCTCACCACCCTCATGTGCCAGCTGATGCTTTTCCAAAGTTGCATCCTTGGGGGATTTTGGTGGCTGAGGCAGTGACACTTGTTGTGCTGGAGCATGGGCAACATCCTCTGGTGCGTGCATCGTTTGTGTGAGCCTTGGTTCCTTCTGAGACTGATCGCCTGGAGATGGAGAGATGGCCCAGAGATCTTGCATAGGCTCCCAGCATTGCTTGCTTAAGGGAGATTCATGTTGCTACCCCATGTTTAACTCTGAGGAGTTGTCAGGCTGTCTTGTAATTGTTCAATCCATTTCACATAGCAAAAACCTCATGCTCAAAGGTCTCTGGCAAGGTGTCAGATCAATGAAGTGTTTCTAAACGTCAACCAGCTCCTAGCAGTGGGAACAAGCCATTGATGAGCTGGGGCAAGGCAGACAAGCCTGTGGTTTGGAATAAAACAACCCCATCCATTGTTCCTTCCCAGGATCTAGCACAAAACAGCGGTGAAAAATTACACGTGTTTTTCCAGGAACAAACTCTCTGCTTCCCTATGGTGATATCTTCTAAAACATTCAGGACCTTCATTTGTACAGTAAAGCAAGATTTCATTTTGCATCCTTGTGGTGCATCCCAAGACAGGGCTCTGAGACCCAAGGTAGGTCAAGTAGTTACTCAGGAGGAGTATGAATGGGAAGAAGTCCCAAACAACGGGAGCATGCTTGAGGACATAGAGCTTGTGTTACCAAAAGGCTTGACAATAATGTAGCTGTCAGTAGCTTAGATGGAAAACTAATTTGGGTTTGGGTTTTTTGCAAGGAGTGTATTTGGAGCCGTGCTCCTGAAAATGGGTATGTGCAGTTCTGCTGCAGTCCTTCTAACACAGAATAGTGACTTGAAATTTAACTGCAGCAATTCTCTACTCCTTGACATTTTCATTTTCCAACCATGCAGTACTAGGGCTTGTACAAAGGTCCTGTACAATGGTTACACTTACGGGAGAACTGAAGCAAGTCACCTTGTCGCTCAGCACCTCCTGTGGGGCGACACAGGCCAGAGAGGTTTGTGAATGCAAAGCACCGCGGAACACTGAGATGTTCAAAGACCATGTGAAAAGCTGGAAATGCCTCTGTACAGGGATGTTGCTTCTTTTTGCCTTTGTGCTGTTCTCACCAATGTGCTGCATCTGATGACATCAAACAAGAGAAGCTGGTTTTACACCTAGGTTGGCAAAGGTCTCACCAGCGTGCTGGTAATTATTACCTTCCTGCTAGCAAACAGGCATTAGGAAATGGTCAAACTTAACCGTAGAATGCCATTTACTTGGGGAGATGAGAAGTACAGTAACTTTTTCTCAGAGCTCTTGCAGTTATTTTCATCATGCTTTTTTGTTTGAGAAGAGTATCAAGAAATGAAGTATTCTGCTAATTTTCAGAGAATCATTCCAGTCAGAAGAGGCTTCTGAGATCATTAAGTCCAACTGTCAACCCATCACCACCATGAACTTTAACACACAGTGGCATATTTCTAAGCATTTAATTCATTTCTAAAATAATTCAGAATAACTTTGGCACAGAATTTGCACGTTTAGAAACGTGCGCATGGTGAGGGGATGTGAGGAGCACAGGCCTTATGAGGAGCAGCTCAGGGAGCGGGGATTGTTCAGTCTGGAGAAGAAGAGGCTCTGGGGAGAACTTATTGCTCTCTGTAACTGCCTGAAGGGAGACTGTAGTGAGCTGGGGGTTGGCCTCTTCTCTCTTATAACTGGTGATAGGACGAGAGGGAATGGCTTCAAGTTGCCCCAGGGGAGATTCAGACTGGATGTTAGAAAATCCTTCACTGAAAGAGTGGTCAGGTGCTGGAATGGGCAGCCCAGGGAAGTGGTGGGGTCACTGACCCTGGAGGTGTTCAAGAAACGTTTAGACATTGTGTTGAGGAACATGCTTTAGAGAAGAGGAGCATGGTTTAGAGAGAACTACTGGTGATATGTGTACAGTTGGACTGGATGATCTGGTAGGTCTTTTCTAACCTCGGTGATTCTATGATTCTATGAAAATTCAGCAAGAAGTGATTTTATTATAAGCAACAGTAAGCACCTAAGTTTGACCTCAACAAAATACCACTTGCATAGCTCAGATTATTTTCTGTCATTCATTCCTGAATGGTATTTTCTTGAAGATTGGTATTTCCAATGAAATTACCTGTTGTATGTGGCCAACATGATTTGAAGTGACACAGAGTAATTCACAGCACTGTTCTGACTCAGTGTTGTTGGGGGACAATTGGGCTGGATCCGGAAACCAAGGGAATAGCTTGGGTTGGAAGGGACCTTTTGATCATTTAGTTCAAAATCCCCTGCCATGAGTAGGATTGCCAACCACTAGATTAAGCACTAGGTCTAAGAGGAATGGTTTGAAACTGATAGGGGAGATTTAGGTTAGATATTAGGAGGAAATTTTTCACTCAGAGGGTGGTGATGCACTGGAACAGGTTGCCCAGGGAGATTGTGGATCCCCCATCCCTTGAGGCATTCAAGGCAAGGCTGGATGTGGCTCTGCAGCCTGGTCTAGTGATTGGTGACCCTGCTCACGACAAGATGAACTAGATCTTTGAGGTCCTTTTCAACCCAGGCCATTCTGTGATTCTGTGATCAGTTTCTACCATCCCCAAATGCTTTTCCCTTTCATCCCTTACTGTGTCCCATGCCCCCAGGCAGGCAGAAACATGCTCTGGTGTTGGCTCATGTAGGTGGGTTTCACACCTGGATTCAGGCTGAGGCTGTCCTGGGACAGCCAAGGGAATCAGAGAGGGTAGCTTTTCTTGTGAATCCTTATTTCGCATTTTCATCTGCTCTTGTGCCCCTGTGCTTGAGGATGTGGGCTCTGATGGGCTGATGACTCCCCAGGACTGGACAGGAAGCAGCCAGGCAGGGTATTGTTTGGGCTTTCCCACCTGTCTTCTTGTGCTCCTTTGTGGTGTGCAGCTGAGATTTCTTCACATTAGCTAATGAATGCAATGAGAATACACTGCTTTTCTAGGTGGATTTATTTTAAAAAAGTATTTCCTGAAGGTGTTACTAGTGTTTTTTTATATTAGTCTATCGTACAAATGTGATTTTATCCTTATCTGTTAATTCCAAGTTGGCAAGGACCAAAGACTTCCTTCAGATTTTGCAATACAAGTAGAAGGGAAAAAATGGCATTTCTTTTCCTTCTTTCCATAATGCTAGGAAACAATGAACACAGTCAGTTGCAGTGGATTAGTCTCAGGATATTTTATTCCAGTTTATAAAACCTAGACAAGAGGCTAAGCTTTGCCCTCCTTTATGACCATGGGGTCACACTGGAACTAGTCCTGCACTTAGAGCCGACCACGAAGGAGCCTGCCTCACCTTTGGTCTTGCCTGAGAAGTGCAATTTTGCATTTTCTCTGCATTGTATGCCACTGTGTATTGCAAGTTCACTGCAGAATTAAGTTATCCCAGCATGTCCAAGGGTATTTTACATGAGGACAAGGGTATACGGAGGAAGCAGGAGGAAGTAGGAAGGAAGCAGGAGAAATCCAGACTGCAGATAAGACCTTAAGCACCCAATAGCTTAAGGTAGCTTAACCTGCTAACAGCGGACAAAGCTAGGCACAGGCACACTGCTGTTCAACCCCATTTAACACTCAGTGCATCATAGCTGGGCAGGGCTGGGCACGTCATTTAAACCTACACATCTTTAGTTCCCAGAAATTGTTCCTGGATCCAGTGCCAAAACAACCTGTTTGCAGATGCGTGAATGCCAAGGTCACGGTGAGTTGTGTTGAGAAAACCGTGACTGGTTGCACACTGTTTCTTTGCAGTAACTTAAATTGGCTAGTGCAAATAGTATAGGGAGGTGAAACAACTTCTGCAGATGAGGCTTGTAGGCACTAGCCCTGTGCTGGGTCTCACGTCAACAGCAAATACAGGGCTGCTACTTTGGCATTGCCCTGCTCTTCTGGCACAGTGCTCGGTCTCAGATGCAGCAGAAGCTTCAGTGCAAGGAAGAAAGAAAATTCTGATCTCTGGGTTGGATCTAACTTGTGTGGATCTAACAAAATAATATGGGCCTCATCCAAGTCACAGCCAAGTCGATGAAAACTTTTTTTATTCATTTCAGCGTGCCTTTTCCTCAGGCCGTAAATCACATTTATAGTCCCAAGAGCCTTTCTGTCAGGATATATTTATATATAAATTTTTCCTATTCTGAGTGCCAATAGGAAACATGAGCATTCATAAGAAAACGGAAATAGCAAGAATTAAAATAGGGTATGTGGTGTGCATTTCCACACTGGAGAAGGGCCATGGGAGTTGTGCTTTTTTCTCACCTTCGCCCTGTGCTATAACAGGTGGTATGATTAGCAGTTTGGAGTCACTGCAGTGCACTGCATAAACACACTGTTCTTTTTTTTAAATTCTAAATATAAAGATCAGTTAAAAAGAATAAAAATCTAGTGAAATGGATGTTTATTCTGGAAGCTGCAATTGTGTTCTCTTATGAACAATACCCCATTTTATAGGTTTTTCCAAGGAAGGCCCTCTCCTTCCCCTGCTTAAAAATAGCTGAAGAACAGCAACTGTGTTTACAAACAGTGACTTGGCTCAGCGTTAACAGCAGGAGGGGTTCAACCCTCCAGCATTGCAGCTTTTGAATTATCCGACCCATAAATGGAGAATCGATCTGCTTCTGGGACATGGCACCACTTTGGGAGGTTTGGGGCTGTGTTTTTGTTCAGACTAGCAACTGCCTCCATACCAATAAAGCAAACTCGTTTTGAGAGGCCAACTGGCATGGACAGGACTGTTAAAATCCCATTCTTACTCTCCAAGGCATAATGACATTATTCCCTGTGCCTTTTGGGATGTGAATCCCAAATTGTACCCAGGGAGGTCTCTGGTTAGCACCAAAACTCATCGCAGATGACTTTGGAATGTTCATTTTAGAGACAGGCACGCAGGATTGCTCTCTGCAGTGTAATTCACTGCCTGAGCAGCCTGGGTTAATAAAGCCTTTTGTTATCCATGTTGACCCGCTTGTCAGCCTTGGTTGCATTTGTTTGGTCCAAGCTGCAAATAAATCTCAGGGCATTTGGCAAGCAGCAACTAACCGTGTGGCACGCACTGCCCATCACGGAGGAGAAACTTGGAGTAGAGCAGGGGGGTTCAGGACCATGATCCGAAGCTCCTGCTTTCAGGTTTGGCTCTACAGAACTTGGTAAATATTTAAACAACACCTCTAAAAAAATGTGCTGTTTCTATGTCCAGCCCTTTGGAAAAGCAGTTTGGTCTCTGGGGGTCTCCTTGCAGATCCCCAACAGAAGAGGCAGCAGCCTCTTTCCTTCATCTGGGGAAACCTCAGCTCTGGGGGTGAAATGGGAGGAATCCTATGAGGAGTAGTTTAATGTGGGAATTGCTGCTGCTGTTGTGCTCTTTCTTTGCTGGCTGGACTCCTGAAGCTAAGTCCATGAGATTTTGTTTGCTGGGCTTTTGCTTTTTCACAAATTGCACATATTCTAACACAGACTCTTCTCCAGTATTTTTCCTCATTTATATTTTTTTTTTTAGTCTAGAGAATGTTGATGAAACGATGGCACTTTAGGGGCCTTTTTTTGCAAAGATCCAAATTTAAAAAAAACACAAGACATTTTCTTTCCATGAAACAGTGGCATTATGGGAGAAAGGGATCCATTTTTCAGCTTTTAAATACTTGGTGCTTGTTTAAATCTCCACTCTGGGCTGCTCAGCAACCCTACTCCCTGCCTGATTGGAATCTCAGGGGAACCTGTGAGATCAAAAGCTGGCCATACCTAGCCTGCCTTGGCAGTAAGAGGGAAAATAACAATAATCCATGCAAAACAAAGGCCATTTATCCTTTAACTTCCCCCATCTGTCCCGGAGCATATGAGCTTTTCTTGCTTGACTTTCTCTGAAACAAAAATTCAGCCCCAGTGCTTAGGAAGTGGAGCTGGTTGGGGAGAAAGAGAAAGAAACCAGTTCCTCTTCCTGTCCTTCCCTTCCCTCCTCTGGCGCTTTTTGTTCAGCTGGATCACGTTATGCATACTTGGCATATCTGGTGGCTATCAAGGTCAGCCTAAGGGAATAAGGTGTTTCATTGCTATTCAAATGAGTGAACTGTAATTCAAACAAGACCAGAGAGCTGCAGCTGACTCAATATAAAGGGACTCAATGTCCACAGGTCGATGTTCTGCCCTTTCGGAAATTTCAGCCTGAAACTCCTTGGTATGCATGTAGGGCAGCTGAAGTCATACCCAGTGCTGCGTTGAGGGCTCAGAAGTTTTGGGATGGGCAGTGAAAAGCATGGAAACTCTGACATCTGTTTTTCTCTCTTTTTATGTGTGTGTGTCTCCAGGCTGCAAACTGCTCTGTATGGCTTAAATGGACATCAAAGTATGTCTCTGTGCTGGAATATACATCCCCGGATGATCTGATCCTTGGTGAACTAACGTCAAGGAAAAAAAGAGCCACGTTCTGCTTTCTACAAGTTTGTGTCCTTTAATTAATGGCTTGCTCCCGCACAGAAAACCTGGAACTTGGAAGGACAAGGATCTGTCTTTGTTGAAGCCGTAGTGGGAGAGACTTCCAAACATCGTGAGGAGGGGAAAAGAAAAACTCAGCTTTGCCTTTTTTAAGCCTGTGTGGGGAAAACAAAGCTTCTTCCCCCATGGACGGATGTACTGGAGTCCGTAGGTGCAGCCTAGGCCCCAGGTGGTGACTGACCTTGTTGCCTTAGCTTCCCCCCACGTCGTGCTCCACCAGCGGCATGATGGTCACCGTCAGGAAAAGGAATGTGAAGGTCTTCACATTCGCCTTCGTGCTCATCACGGTGACGTCGTTCCTGCTGAACTACAAGCACCAGGTGACCATGACAACTTGGGATCCTAAACATATCATCAGTCAGTTTTCTGAGCAAGTCCGAAAACTCATCAAATATCCTAGGAGGCCGTGCAGCTGTAGCACCTGTATTTCCGAGCTGGGACATTCCCCCTGGTTTGACCAGAGGTTTAACTCAACTATGCAACCTTTCCTGACCTCACAAAATGCCTTCATCCCAGAGGACAGCTACAGGTGGTGGCTGGTAAGTGGAAGGAGTGCTGGCCTGGAGGCAGCCTGCCCTTGGCATGCTGTGATTTAAGGCCTCCAGTGATGCTGAGCAGATAGTGGGGGATAATTCTTGCTGTGGTACGAGCTGACCAGACAGTCAGAATTGGGAGAAAATGAGTGTTTTTGCTGTTGTTTACCATGCAGGTAAACATGTTCATGTGCTGCAAGTTAGGAAAAGTGGTCTGTTGGAGTGTGTCCAGAGGAGGGCCACAGATAAGATCTAAGGGGTGGGACACCTTCCCTAGAAGGACAGGATGAGAGAGCTGGGGCTTTTCAACCTGGAAAAGAGAAGGCTCCAGGGAGACCTGTTGGCAGCCTTTTGATAGCAAAAGGGGGGCTATAAGAAAGAAGGGGTCTGTTAGCAGGGTCTGCTGTGAGAGGACAAGGGCAAGTGGCTTCAAACTGAAAGAGAAGTGATTTAAACTGGATGTGAAAAAGAAGTCTTTTACAGTAAGGATAGTGAAGCCCTGGAACAGGCTGCCCAGAGAAGCAGTGGATGTCCCATCCCTGGAGACATTCAAGGTCAGGCTGAGCAGGGCTCTGAGCAACCTGATCTAGCTGTAGGTGTCCCTGTTCAGTGCAGGGGGGGTTGGACTAGATGACCTTTAAAGGTCACTTCCAACTCAAACGATTCTATGATTCTGTGAAATTCCCTGGCAGAGCTGGGGATTTGCAAACCTCAGTATTACCTTTTCCTCCCTTCTTGTTGTAAAGACAAGAATTTGTAACACAGCTTATTATGCTTCAGGTGCTAAAAAAAAAGGCCTTTTGCCTTTTTGTTAAGGCAGCAAAGCTGACGTATTGGGAAGTGTGTAATTCACTTGGGGCTCTCCCGACTGTAAGACATGTAAATAATTAGCAGGATTAAACAGAAAATGATTCATTCTGTGTGTGTGTGAGCACGGGCTGCATTATTGCTGGTGGCATAAAACAGTTCTGGAAGGCACATGGGCACATAGCGGGTCACTGGGAGGGAGCAGCCCTTAAGTGTCCTCGGGGCTGGGTGGTGCAAAGATCTGGATCTGAGCATCGTGAAAGCTGGTGGATATCTTGTTCCAGTAACACAGGAGGGAGGAAGGCGTTTCCTGATGGTTTGTCTAATTGAAGCCCCTTTTGTGTTTTCTTGAAATGACATCTTGTGTTAAATGAGTTGCTGATGGCCCCTGCTGCCCAGCTGCTAAAGCACAGGCTCTGGCTGGTTTCATGATAAGTTGCTTCCCTGCTCATCAGAAAAAAAGTAGTTTCACAGTGCTTTTCTTTGAACACACAGCTGTCTACAGCTTGGTCCCCCGTGCACAGCCCTTAATGTGGAATTAAGTTGGACATTCATGTGCACACTGGGGGCGTTCAGGTCTCAGAGGAGGTGTCAGATGCTGCAGAAACAAGGCTGCATCTGATTTATCTCTTCTCACTCCATTGCCTGTTGTATTTTCTGGTGGAAAATAGCTGCCAGTAAACTGCATTGTTTAACTGTTGCATAACGTAGATCCTCATTTTACGAAAAAGCCCACTTTGGGTTTTTTTTTCCAGCTCTTTCATTCTTTCACCTGCTTTTTTTGCCATGATATCTGTTTCCAGTCACTCATGTATTTTCTTGCTGCCCTCATATACTCTTCTTTCTGGTCTCCCTATTTCTCAGCTGGGCTGTGCCAGGTCCATTTAGGAAGATGACAAGATCAAGTTCTGCACTCAGACCAAGCTTTGATTTAAACATGAGGCTTGAATGCATGCTCTCTTTAAAATAAAAGTTAAAAAAAAAAAGAAGACAAATTTGGACTTTCAGCACTAAATTTATGATTCTCGTTCTTGTAGAGAAACTGAAAGAGAAAAAACACAAATATCTAACATGAGTTCCACTTGAAATCGATATTTGGAGAGGAGGGTACTTTTTCAGCTAGATGAAAAATTAGAGATCTTCAGGACAGTCCAAACTTCTTCTTTCCTTCTGCTAACTTCAGGTCTGTCTAACTGTATTTTTAGTGGTTTTGTTCATTTTTGAAATTCATGTCAAGTTCAAAGAGAATGCACTATTTCAGAGCACAAAATTAAGGCAACTTTTTCTTCGATGGAAGATTTTTACACTTTCTCCACCAATTTTTTTTTCAGTCAGAACTTGCCTTCAATCAGAACATGTGAAATGTTTTGGTGCCACCCAAAACTACTTTGTTTACAGGAAATAGCCATGCATTGAAAACACTTGCCCTAATTTGATGTTAAATGGTGGAGGAACCCTGCAGCTCCTGGTTGCAGCTAGTCTGAGTAGCCCTTTCTGAGACAGTCTGAGTTGTTTCTACAATTAGTATGTCCCAGGTGCATCCTGTCTGAACTCCTTTTCTGCTGTTCAGTTTTAGTCTCATTATTCAAGTTTATTCAGAGATTTCAGCCAGTCTTAAAGAAAACATTGCTCATGGCCTCATTTTACCATCACTCGGTTTGCTAACTCAGTGATTTGTGACTTTTTACTATATTTGTACTTAAAAGATGAAGCATGAGGAGATCTGAAATTGCTAGTTTTCACTTAAACTTCATTTCAAGGCAGAAATGCTTGCAGGACAGACTCCAAATAGTATGCTACTTTCATTACCCTGTAATTGAGAGAAGGGTGAATGCACTGGAACTCTTGTGTTGTAAGGCTATGACTCTGGTATAATGGGAAGACCCATGTAATATGGGCTAAATAAATGCAGAGCCCTTGCTGGAGAGGTTGCTCTGTCAAGCTTAGTCCACCCTCCCTTCTTATTAACACTGCTGCTAAAGTTATGAGTAGGGATTATTCAGCCAAATGCTAACGTGGCATAAGTATCCCTCCACTTCTAGCAAGGCCATAACTGATTTCAGAGCCTAATGACAAAAATTGGAGATGAAGTGACATGTGGGGCCAAAGAGCAGGATTATTTGGCTTCCTACAATTCTTTGCATGGTTACTAGTCTCCTTCATGTGTTTGTAGAATATATGACTAGCTTGGTGGAATGTGGCTTTTTGAGGGAAATGCTCTTGCTGCATGTGAAGATCCAAAAATCTGCCTGATTGTGCCTGTGTTAACAAAAACAAGGAACTTCTTTGCACAACTGTTACTTGCTTTTCATTTTCTTAAATCTACCTAGGAGATTTCCTTCCTTTCCTTTACCTTCCTTTCCTTTACCTTCCTTTCCTTTACCTTCCTTTCCTTTACCTTCCTTTCCTTTACCTTCCTTTCCTTTACCTTCCTTTCCTTTACCTTCCTTTCCTTTACCTTCCTCCCTCTCTCCCTCCCTTCCTTCCTCCCTCCCTTCCATCTGCATTTACTCATCTTGCATTTCAGAGACTGTCAGTGTTTGGAAGCTGGCAGCTTATGCCAGGTGCTGCATGTCTTCCTATTTTATCTCCCACTCTCCTGAACAACAAGCTCACTTTCAAGTTTTCCATTGTGCTGTGAAGCAAATACCATGGACAATCCCACTGAATTCAGTAACCCACATATAAGGAACTGGGACAAAAAATACATGCTGTAACATGGCATAGCGTTTATTTATAGTTTTCTTGCTTTGTTCTGAAAGTTTTTCTTCATTGTTTTTAGTGATCAGAGAGTATAAAAAATGCAAGATTGGAACTTGCTGTTCTAAATTCCAAATGACTGCTTGAGCTGATGGATTAAAGCTATAAGTAGAATTAGGCTCAGAGTTCGCTGGCAGTTTTACCTGCAGTGCATTGTTCATAAACTTCCACATTATAACAGTTTTTGTCTTGAGTCTTACGATATTTGAGGGGTTTGTTTTCCTTTCTTTTCCTTTTTCTTTTTTTTTTTTTTTAGAAAGCTCTGCTTTTGGAGACATTTGATTAGCATATCTAAAAGAAAATGTTAGCTTTTAGGCCTTGTGACTATAAGAAAAAGCTTAATGTATGGCTTAAAGGTATCCTCACCAGAGACTGAATAAAAGGGCAACCCCACCATGTGCACGTGGAAGCTGCTCTTATTTTTTAAGACAGTATCAGAGCTACTTGGCACCTGAGTCATACATTTTGAATGCTCTTTGTAGAAAATTTATCCAAATACTTTGATCACAAGAAATCTTTAAAACTGGGGCACCGTCTGCGTTGCTTGAAAGGCAATACCAAGGGCTCACTGCCTCAAAGGCAGCGTGTTCCCTTCAGAAGGGAAAGCCTAATGTAGTCCCAGTGCCTGTATGTTCTCAGTGTGACCTGGTGTCATCCTGCTTGGGTGCAAGCCCAGCGTTCAGACCAGGCTTGGACATACTGAGAGAAAGACACTGAACTTGTATTCCCACTTACCCCCGCCAGCAGCCCTTTGTGTGTCCAGCTGGTCTGCAGCACCAGGTCCTCCTGTGGTGAGGATAGGTGGATTTGAAAGTGCTTTGAGCTTCTGAGCTGCAAAAACATCTTGCAGCCAGAAACACAGGCACACAGAGCTGGCAGAGGTGGGGTCTTTGCTCTTCTGGAGGTGGCTTGTACCAGCCGTGGAAGCTGGAAGTCATACAATTTGGCATACACACATTACTGTGTGCTATTTACATAATATATGCACATTACAGTTATATTTGAAAATGCATATTTTATGACAGATACAAATCATTACACAAAGCCAACCCAAACCCTTGAAAGCCCCTATATTCTTCCCCTAAATCTTTGTGATGCATAGTAATTGCGGGACATTAAGTATAACAATAATAATGTCATATTTTCCAGACCAAGGAGACATTTTAAAAATTGATTATCTCCTTTTAACCTTTCCTTCGGTCTGCAAAATGGAGATTACCTGCGTTTGCCCCATCAGGCTGTTGCTAGGATTAATCTTTGCACAATGTCTTACGACTGGAACGTGCTGCCTGAGTGTTAATGCCTCCAAACTGCTGCAGGAATGCAATTAGTAGCTGTGCAAAAGAGGTTCTCATGGGGCTTATTCTCTATCTTTTAGAGACAGTTAAAAAAAAAAATTAAAAAAAGGGAAAAGCATTGAAAAACAGTATTTCTGCACTTACTTCTCAAAGCTGCCTGGCAACATTATTGCAAAAGGGCTGCCCCAGATGTGCTACTAGACCCACACGTATGGCTTTCCACCACCAAGGTTATGTCCTGACACGTGCTTGGCACATTTCCATTTACATCTAAGTTAACCAGGATATTTTCTACGTGCTAATGTATTGGGATTTTGAAGGTGTCAAACTTAGAATCATGGAATCATTAAGGCTGGATAAGACCACTAAGGCCGTCTAGTCCAACTATCAACCCATCGCCGCTATGCCCACTAAACCATGTCACTCAGTGACACATCTACATGGTTCTTGAAAACTTTCAGGGCCAGTAATTCCACCACCTCCCTGAGCAGCCTTTTCCAATTCATTACTGCTCTTTTGGAGAAGAAATTTTTCCTAATATCCAACCTGAACTATCCAAATTCTCCATGGATGCAGGATGCACAAGCAGCAGGACACATTCCCTTCCAGACTCTCTTGTCTTTAGCTTGATCCTCACTGCTCCAGGCTATTAGCTCTGAGCAGCCTTGGTTGAATTCACATCCTCCCCTTAGTTAAGTTTGGAGTATTGCTTTCAATAATACTTGGTATCGTCACTGGTAGTGTGATAGTACCAGAGAGCCTAGGGAACCTTCTGAGAAGTTTATAAAAAGAGTAAACCCCAAGGTCTCTGGTCTCTCATTCATGGAGGGCTAGAGATGTTTTGTGACCTACAGATATTTGATACATGGACATAAGTCAGGTTAAGATTCCTTTTGAACTTGGGAAGAGATTTAACTGCACCATTAGACAAGGCTGTTGACCTTTGAAAAAAACAGTGACTTCACCGAGAACACAGTGTTCAGATATTCCAACGCATTTAGGCCTGTTTCCAGCAGCTACATCCATACCTGTATCCCTGGTACCTACAGCACTTGGAGGGAAAATCACATCCTGGCTGAGCTCCAGACAGGCACCATGCGGCCTTCTGCACTGCGAGGGTTTACATGGCTCTGCTTTGCATGACACGGATGGACTTACACTCCTCACAGTTGTTCATTTATGAGAAATGCCTAACTGGTGGGATATTGTTAAAATGACAACACTACTTTGTGAGGAAAGCTTGAGGGAACTGGGCTTGTTTAGCCTGGAGAAGAGAAGGCTCTGGGGAGACCTCACTGTGGCCTTCCAATACTCGAAGGGAGCTTATAAACAGGAGGGGGAATTATTTTTTGCACAGGTTGATAGTGATAGGATAAGGGAGAATGGTTTTAAACTAAGACAGGGGAGATTTAGATTGGATGTTAGAAGGAAGTTTTTCACTCAGAGAGTGGTGACACACTGGAACAGGTTGTCCAGAGAGGTTGTGGATGCCCCATCCCTAGAGGTATTCAAGGCAAGGGTGAATGTGGCTCTTTGCAGCCTGGTCTAGTGGTTGGTGACCCTGCCCATGGCAGAGGGGTTGAAAGGTCTTTGAGGTCCTTTTCAAAGCAGGCCATTCTATGATACTCCAAAAAAAAAAAAAAAAGACAAATATTTGGCATGGGAAAGTAGCTTGTTATTATAATGCAATTAAAATAGATGTTTTCAAGAAGTCAAATAAACATTGTGAAATAAGGTACTTGGCTGCATATTACATCTGACGTTTTGAAAGAGATCTGCTGTGGAGTTAACTATCTTTATTGCCTGTTCTGCTTTGTACTGCTGAAAAGTCAAAGACTAATCAGTTCTGATTGAAGATTAGCTCTGGTCTTGAAAAATAGAGTCCAATCAGATAATCACTGAGGAAATGAAAACAGCAGTTTTAATGAGGGACTGGCATTTTCTGAACGGATGTTCTGTTCTAAGTTCTTGTCCTACTTAAGGTCTTTGGGGTCTGTAAAGTCAGTACTAATTTCTGCTGGAGAAATTCTGTATAACTAAGAGATCTGAGGAGAAGTGGTGACCTGCCTTCTGCCTGGGCTTGGTGACCATGTTTTAAACCAATTGCAGTACAGTTACTCTAGGCTGATAGCAGTGTGACAGAAAGACACAACAGATCTCAGTTCTATGCAAATGGAGGTGCCTCTGCAAAGCTTGGTATCACCCTCATGTACCAAGCACAACTAAGTGCTACTGTTCATTTCCTTCACTGATGCTATCATTCTGTCTGAAAAGGCAATTTAACGTAAAAAGAAGGCTCAGGTGCTTAGGATTTTCTGAAAATTACTTTCTTTATCTGAATTTTGTTGGACAAAATCAGCTCAAGAGTAGATTTTTATTTTCCCTAGAATGTTCTTTAAAGTGTTTTGAAGCAATGTTTGGCGGTTTTCTCTTTCATTTCTTAAAGGCATTTAAAGTCAGTTCAATCTTTTCAGAGTGAAGAGTATGGAAATAATTTGCACGCGTGTGTTCAGATAAAACAAGTTCCTTCTTCAAAAATTGGATTTTTCCGCGTTATACACCTGATGCTGCATTCTGTGATATCTATCAAAAAGCCCCATTTATTGTGAAGGCTGCAGGATTAGGCTAACATTAAGTGGCTTGCATATAGTCAGATTAGTTCTGAAGATTAGGTAAGACTGGGCTCATAAAGAGGACTCAAGTTTAGATGTGTGAATGTATGTTTGTAACGTCCTACACACAAATGTAGGAGAAAATGACTCTTTGTACTTAAATAATCAAACTGTCCATAGAGTACTGACATATGTAATAATAATGACAGTGCTTGTCTGGGCATCCTAATTACCTTTTAGCTGTAGGTGCAGCCGTTTGGTTGCTTGGCCTGGCTTTTCTAATGTACTGCTCCCAGAGTGGGTCAAAGGAATAACGTGAAGGAGTGAGTTATTGTAATTAATGCAGCCAGAAGAAGGCAGTGCCTTTTTCAGTGATGCTGCGTTCACTGTCAGTTCTCCCAGAGGCCCAGTGGACTCAGAGCTCTGGTAGCTCAAGCCCTTTGTCTTGTCTCTGCCAATGTTCAGCGTCAGCTGCAAGCCAAGACAGTAATGGATGGTATCTTCAGCTCAGCAAAACTTTTGTGCTGACTTCTTTTAATAGAGGACCACCTTAAGCAGACCCTACATGAATGTATAGCTTAGCAGTGGTTAGCAGGAAGATTAAGCTGTTGCCAGGTGAAGGGGGAACTAAAAGAGGGGAGATTAGGTTAGATGCGAGGGAAATTTTTCACTGAGAGCATGATGAGGTGCTGACACAGGCTGCCCAGAGGAGCTGTGGCTGCCCCATGCCTGGTGATGTTCAGGGCTGGGTTGGATGGAGCCCTGGACAGCCTGAGCTGATGGCTGGCAGCTCTGCCCGTAGCAGGAGATGAGAATTGGATGACCTTTGAGATCCCTTCCAACTCAGTCTTTTTCATGATTCTACAATGAATTTGTTAGGTAAGATTTCTTTCGTTCCTTTGTTCTGAACCATTGACCTTTGTTGTAGCTCTGAGCTCTATGAACTTGTTGTTCAGTTCAGTGCAAATAAGCTTTCTTTACATAGATCTGCAAGGAGACAATGCATAATTTTGCTGATCAAACAGAATTTACAGTCATAGTTCCTTATGTGTGCGTAGAAAGAGGAGGGCAGAATTACAGTGCCTGGTACAGGTGAGAGAAATGCATCAAAACTAAAGCCAGATCACCCCAGGCCATTGCCAGGAGTCGTGGGAAAAGGCATTTTTCCTTCCTCCCTCCCTGACTTTCCTTGTCTTGGACTTGCAGAGCAAGGGCAGGGCCTTTTGGCAGATGCTGTCTTGGAGCCATTCTCCTTTAGGGAGCTTTCTGTACTGCTTGTAAGTGATACCACAGGTGTGGGCAGTGCTTTGTGTGAGCATGCCAGCACTCCCAACCTTTTTAGCAGCCCAGAATCCCAGAAAGGGAGTGAGTGTAACATCACCTGCCCTGTGCCTTGCTCATGCCTTCACCGTCTGGCCATTGTTTCCACCACGCACCATAGAATTGGTACACGTTGTTTCCCTCCATGGCAACAGACACAGTGACCAAGGTCCAGGGTGGTTTTTTTCATCCTTGAAAAAATTTTTAGATGGTTTTACATCTCCAGCTCTCAGGGTTAACTCTGCTTTACCATATTGCACTAGCATCTGGTTTCTCTGCAGTTCAAAAGGACAGAAGTGAAAACTCACCTTCCCACTTCTGGCATATGCCAAAACTTGAGGGAAGGGTGTCCATGGCTACTCTCATTGGCTCAGCCCTATTTCTCTTACTCCATTAGGTTCCCTTGGGCTGTTTTATCCTTCCTGGAAGGGTTAAAAGCAACCTTATGCATGTCTTAACAGATGATATCTAGCCCAAGGCAGTACAAGGCTTTGAGGTTCCAGAAGAACTTTAATTCTCCTTGAGGAGAATGGATGATCTGTTCTACTATGGCTAGATAGAGACTGAGGACACGAGGCAGTTAATGGAAAAGGAGGAGAAAAAGGAAAGCAACTTAAAAAAAAAAAAAAAGGTCAATGGGAAAGAATTTTCCATATTTTTCCTTCACATTTGAAGCTCCCATCTGAAACCTTGTAACACACGCTATGGGAGACAGTGTCTGCAGCAGCATGAGCAAAAGTGGGCTTTGGGAACACATTTGAAGTCATATCTAGCTCACAGGAAAGCTGGCTACGCTAGTATAGTGGTAACCTGGAGTGATTTTTCTCCCTCACAGAAACTGCAAGGAGAGAAATCTCCGAAGAATATTAATGATACTCTCAAGGAATTGTTTGAGATCATTCCTGGGGATGGGGACCCACTGCAGGAGCGAGGCACTTTGACATGCAGACGATGTGCTGTCGTGGGCAACTCTGGCAACCTTCGTCAGTCTCAGTATGGCCAAGATATTGACTCCCACGACTTTGTGCTCAGGTAAGCAGGCACTTCCTCAGCTCCAGAGCTCTCTTTTGTTTTAAGATTCACTGTTTTTTAGGGGAGACAACAGTGCAAAAAAGATTTCAGGGGCTATCTAGTGGCACAACCTCTCTGGGCAGCCTGTTCTAGTGCTCCATCACCCTCACTATGAACAAGTTCCCATGCACATTTGTGCTGAACTTACTGTGCTTCAGTTTGTGACCATTTCCCCTTGTGCTATCACCTGACGCTGCTGAGAAGAGTCCAGCCTCATCCCTTTGCCTCCCACACTTTAGGTATTTATAGAAATGGATCACATCCCCTCTGAGTCTTCTCTTTTCAAGGCTGAACAGACCCAGGTCTCTCAGCCTCTCCTCATAAGGGAGGTGTTCCACGTCCTTTATCATCTTTGTAGCCCTCTGCTGGACTCTTTCCAGGAGATGCCTGTCTTTTTTGTACCGAGGAGCCCAGAACTGGACACAGTACTCCAGGTGAGGCCTCACCAGGGCAGAGTAGAGGGGGAGGATCACCTCCCTTGACCTACTGGCCGCGCTCTTTCTAATGCATCCCAGGATCCCTTTGGCTTTCTTGGCCACCAGGGCACACTGCTGGCTCATGGCTAACCTGTCATCCAACAGGATCTGCAAGTCCCTCTCCTCAGAGTTCTTCTCCAGCAGGTCATTCCCTTCTTGTTTTAGTCCAGAAGGATAACTTGACCTGACTTGAATTTAAATAGGTGTTGGTACTGTAACTTATTCTGCACTGTTCATAATTGCTTGTATTTTAAAAAAATCCCTGAAAAAGCAGTAATTTTGGGTAAACGTTGTCTCTGTAGCTAGAGCTTACAAATGGTATTTTGTACACATAACTGACTGTACCAGATCTTACTTTCTTGCACTGATTCACTTATAAGCAGTGGTAGGTTGAGAAGGCCAAAGTCACTCAGCTGCAGAGAGGAGACAGCTTAATGGCTAAAGCTACTTTGTTAGAGGTCACATCACCTCTGTCTTTTGTGACAATGAGTGTTGTCTATTTTTTCCTGCGGAAAGACAAGGAGATGTGAGGTAGGCAGGGTGAATCACCCAGAGGGCAATCAAGATATCTGTGCTAAGTTCACCTTGCCAAGCTGTCAGGAGGAACATTCTTGACCACGGTTGTTCAACGCATTCTCCAGCTCTACACTGCACCTGCCAGTGCAGCACAATTCAGGGAGCCTCGAGGGCAGGTCAGAAGGCCTTGAATGGAGGAACTGCTACTGAAAATACAGTGTGTGAAATTATGCTTTCAGAAAGAGTGTAATGTTTAGCTGGAAGCAGTTGAAAGTGAGTCAATAGAATATCAGCACTATTTGAACTGCTAGGCCAGTTTAAGCTGCTTGGTTTTCGATGTGGCTTGGATACCTAGATGTGTTTGATAATTATTTCAGAGATTGCTTCCTTCATTTGAGTGCCATGCCCTCAGCCACAAATACCTTCCCAAAGGCAGTCAGCCAACCAGACCTTCACATACATGAAGGGAAGTGAAGAGCACCCCACCTTAATCCCACAGGTTGTAAATGTGTGGCAGTGGATGTGCATCTGTGTTTAACTCTGTGTCCCTTATTTCGGAGACCACCCTATTCCTTTGTGGACTTTCTTACTTTGCCTGGCCTGCATTTCCAAAATCTGTGTAGAAAAGCCTGGCAGGCTGTGCTGGAATCAAAGTTGTGTTTTGTGTTTTTTTTTTATAGTAACTAGGGGGATGTGTGTTTCTGCTGTGAGGTTTTACCCTTCCCATCGTTGTGCATCCCTGGGGGAGGGGAAACACTCTGTGATTTGAAACTTCCTGTGCCAGTCTCTGACTTAGAATCATAGAATCATAGAACCCTTAGAATTAGAAGGGACCTTTCGAGATCATCTAGTCCAAATCCCCTGTAGTGAACAGGGACATGCCCAGCTAGATCAGGTTGCCTAGAGCCTGATCCAACCTCGCCTTGAAAGTCTTCAGGAGCGGGGTATCTGCCACTTCTTTGGGCAACCTGTTCCAGTGCCTCACCCCCTCACTGGGAAAGGCTTCTCCCGTATTTGTGACTTCTAGCTTAGATGTCTCAAACCACATCTGAATGAATAGCACAAGGTTTTAGGATTTGTTAAAGAAACTTGTGCTGAGGAGGTGACCCCTCCATGTACTAATCCATCGAACGAAATCTGTTGACCTGCCTGTGCTCTGGCAATAGATCTAGTGTAGGAAAAAGCCTGAGGTAACACCCTTCTTTTCATATGCTGTGTATCCAGGTCACTTTTACTTGTTGAACTGTTCATTTTCTTGACAAAAGGAAATCCCAGTCCTTCTTGTTGAGGCTGTGTGCTGCCTTTTCCTGTGCCTGCCAACCTTTGCTGTAGGTGTGGGACACAGACCTGAGGGCAGGTTGTGCCCATAACTGAGGTGCAGTCCTTGGCTTTGTCTTCATAGAAAACATGCTATTAATAACATACTTCAGATTGACTAATCTCAGTATAGAAATGGAGGACTTCTCATACTTTGTATTTTTTAAAGATTACAGTGAGGATCCCTAAAGCTGGCAAGGAAGAGACAACTCTGCAACATGCCCACACAGGCCAGCAGCATGTTCTACCTATGTTAATAACTCTCTTTGAGGAAATTAGAAGAAATTTAACTACTTCACCCTGGGGAGCACTGCAAAAACACAACCTGGCATAAACTTACTAAAGAGTTGTATCTCCCTGTTAGCAGTGGCTGCAGCAGAATGTTATCCAGCAGTGTATGATGCTGACCATCGTTTCTTCAGTGACATCCTTCCTTGTCCTCCTGCCAGGAGCTGAGCTTCTGTCTCTGCAGGAGGCTCCTCAGGGCAACAGAGAAACTTTATTTTGCTCAGAGCTGATTTGAGGGTTTCTCCTGGTATTGTACTGTACCATGGAGACATGCAAGGTCCGTAGGGTTCTCTGATGTGCAGACTGGATATAAAGCAGATATTATCAGGCTTTGAAGCTGGTTTTGTAGTGCTCCTTGTTCCCTAGATAGATGATCAGAGATGAGGAAATGAAGGGTTTGGCAGCAGATCCTGCATTTGCTACTGAGAATTTGGTGATTTCTCATGAGAGGACCACAAGGAGTATTTGCTGTTTCTCATCACAAATAATTACCTTCACCCTAGATATCCAGATACACCTATACAAATGGGGTAAATGAAACTGCATGAACTTAAGTTGATGGATTTGAGGGCAGTAATTTTCTCATGTACATAGGTGTAATTAGTACATTAAGTAGGGTGAGAGGATATGTGTCCTGATGGGCCCAGAGCTCTGTTGACTAACTCTATGCTGACTGTAGGGAGGACCCAGGGACATGCTCAGAGGGACACCTTCTTTGCAGACAAACCCAACTGCACACTAAAGCCTATCCTTTGTTTGCCTTTAATTTATCTACTATGAATGGTGATCACTTCAGCCACCTGGGGATCCTTACACCTTAAGAGCCTACATACATCACTCTCTTTAGATGTGG
Organism: Odontophorus gujanensis; assembly: GCA_013399175.1. Taxonomy (NCBI): domain Eukaryota; kingdom Metazoa; phylum Chordata; class Aves; order Galliformes; family Odontophoridae; genus Odontophorus; species Odontophorus gujanensis. The sequence continues at coordinate 96,696 of VXAB01013879.1, forward strand.
GAAAATTTTCCTGCCACTTCAAGCAAGAAAAATCACGTTTGCACATGTCTAATTCATTTTGCACTTTCTCACTCTCTTACTTCTTGTTTTTGGGCTGTAGAATGAACCGTGCACCCACTATTGGCTACGAATCAGATGTTGGGAGCAAGACCACCCACCACTTTGTTTATCCCGAGAGCTACAAAGAACTGGCAGAAAATGTGAGCATGATTGTGATCCCCTTCAAAACCCTGGACCTGCGCTGGATTGTCACCGCTCTCACCACAGGCACTATCAACTTGTGAGTAAGAGCAGTCCCAAGTGGACAGGCAGAAGAATGGGTGCTGTGAGGATCTGTGAAGGTCCCCTATGAGTTAGTCAGAGGTGGGGATTTGCCCACCTACTTTGGACTCCTACTTCTTCCCAGTCTTCCCAGGAAGGCCCCGAGGGCTAAACACTTCTCTGAAGAGAAGCCATACCCATCTGGAAAGTAGGAAAGCTGGGTCCATGTGGGAGCACTGTTTTGCTCTGAGACTCACTCTCAGAATAGACAGCCCCTTCAGATTCTCTCACTTCCTCCACTCTTTCTCATGCTCTCACCCCTTCCTTTCCACCTGCTTCATTCGGAGAGCAAAGCCATCATTTGAGCTTATCTGTGTGGAGTTACTTTAGTTTCCTGATGGGAAAATGGCTCCAATCCTGGCGCTCTGGGTCAAATCCATGTCAGAGTTCAAATGTACAGTGGAGGTCAGAGATGTTGTGGGATCAGATCTGTAGCTGATTGCAGGGCTGAGACCTGAGGGGGCCTTCAGTATAGGTTGCAGCAGAAAGGAAAAATGGAAAATGAGAACTTGACTGTACTTACCAGCTGTTACCTGAGCAGTTTTGATCCAATCTAGATTTTACAGCAGAGAAAGAGCAATCCTACTTCCACCCTTCTCAAAAGATAAGCTCTTCCTCCTTTGTGTGACTCAGAGCCACGTGGCTCAGAGCAGAGAGAGAGAGCTGGAAATGTCTCATCCAGCCCTGAATGCTCAGTTCAGCTCCCTACTGCCTAGGTTGGTGTCCTCCTCTGTCTTGGGATTCAGTACCTGAATCTGACCAGAGAAACTCAGAATCACATAACCATGGAATGGTTTGGGTTGAAGGGGTCTTAAAGCCCTACCCTTCTGCCATGAGCAGGGCTGCCACTCACCAGCTCAGGCTGCCCAGGGCCCCATCCAACCTGGCCTTGGACACCTCCAGGGGTGCGGCATTCACAGCTTCTCTGGGCAGCCTGTGCCAGGGCCTCACCACCCTCTGAGTAAAGAACTTCCTCCTAATATCTAACCTAGATCTCCCTTCTTTTAGTTTAAAACAATTCCTCCTTGTTTTCCTCCTAACATGTGCCCTCATTCAGTTTAAATCCCTTGTCCTGTCACTGCATGCCTTTGTAAAATGTCCCTCTCCAGCATTTCATCCTCATGACCACCTCTGGACCTGATCCAACAGGCCCATGTCCTCTCGTGCTGGAGGCTCCTGCAGTATTCCAGGTGGAGTCTGATCTCTCTTCACCTATCCTAGGACTTTCAGTGGGGAAGAGTGGCGATGTAAGAGGTAGTATTTGGGTTTGGTGTAGATGAAGACAGAGAGTAACTCTGTACATCCTTGACTAGCTTATTTTCATTTTCATGCCCTGTTCCCTGAATTTGCTTCAGATAACCCAACTGAAAGCCATGAACTTCTGCTCAACTTTGCCACAACTGAGGGGCAACATCTTTGCACTGTCAGGTGTCTCAGGATGGCACAGCACGTGGTGACTGGGAGCCATGCAGAGGAGACAGCATTGTTTCATGTGGCACTTGTGTGATTTAGCCTTAAATTAACACATTTTACCTGGCAACAATGAGTCACAATGAGATTTGTTCTTTCTTCTTTATGAGTGCTTTCAGATTGAAGTGCATTTTTGGCTGCGCTAGAATTAGAAATGTGAACAAAGCATATGTTTCTTCTGGATGCTTGCTAGCAGATTCTTTCCTCCTATAAGATGACTTTTCCTAATCCAGAGAATGAAATAGGTGATATTTGTACTGTGCATGATGTTATCTGATGGCTGTAAAGCCACAACCTTATAGGATTGCTATACACAGACAGCAAGAGTAGATCAGGTTGTTTTATTCCAAGGAAAAATATTTTAAGGCATTTCAACTTTTGTCCCAGTCTGAGAGTCTCAGAAGATGAAAAACTTGCAAAAATACATTCCTCTTGACTGGATATTAGACCTCCTTTGCATTTCTAAGGAAAATGTTTTGATGGGACAATAAATAGATTTTTAATTCTTTTTTAATATATTTTTCTCCTAGCAAATGCATTTTTTATTTTCCTTCCCTTATCATTAACATTCTTTTAATTAGTAATAAATGTGATTTAGTTTCTTTTAGCCTCTTTTTTAGTCACCAGCTCTTAATATGTCCAGTCATAAGTTGTCTCAAAAGAAAAATCAATTTTCAGAACACAGTCATAACTCAGATAAATCAGCCCACTTAGAAAATCAGCTAAAATATATTACTGACCTTTTTTGTATGGCTTAATTTGTTTCTCTCATAAGCTAAAGGCTGAAAAACTCTGGCCTTAAGCCTGGGTCCCAATCCTATCAGGAAGCAATGGAAGGCTCCCAGCTGCATTCAGTGGCCTTTGAATGAGTCCCCTTGCTTCATCTTTGTCAAATATATGTCTGTGCTAGGAGGAGGAGCTTGATGGCAGCCAGTTCATAGAGTCACTAAATCGTTATGGTTGGAAAAGAACACTAAAATCATCTAGTCCAACCATCAGCAGTTGCTGTTAGCATCACCCATCTTTGTTTCCATGACTGTCACTGCACTGTACCCAAACTGCAAAGCCATTCCTATCTTCTGTGGAGTATTTACCCTTCAGAGGTCATAGTGAGTGGGTTGCAGTGAGTGGTAAAGTTGAGTGAGCCCTCGCCTGGCTGGAACATATTATTGGTTAACTACAAGTCAATAACGGGAATTAGAAATTAGCACATTAAGGGAAAAATATCTCTGCTTAGTAAGTTGCAGGATATACATTTATAATTAGATTGTATTAATAGGTTGGTAAGCAGCTGGTGTAAATCAGTATGTCTTTATCACATGGAAGAAATAACAGTATTTTAAGATTTTTGCCATACTCATAGCAGGGCAATTGCATAATTAATAAGTTGGCACATGCTGGATAATAAAACCAGACAGTCATAAGCACACAAATCATAACAATACATTAAACTGAATTTTAGACTAATGGTCTAAACTTCTGAGGATGCATTAGTCATAATGTCAGATGTAGTGTATAAGGAAACTGCTGACAGCACATTGAAAAAAGAGAGAGAATCAAATGAAAGTAAAACCACCTGAAATGTGGTATTTTGAAAGAGGAGAAAAGTTTGTCTCCTTACTCCATGTGCATAAGACATTATATGTTGCACCTAGGATGTGTAGTATCATCCAGGGTTGGGTAAACAGCACTCATAGTTAAAAAAAGGTAGGCATCACTGTTGGATAGAATTTTATGCAGTGTTTTATTTTCTGTGATCTATTCATGTGAAATAATAAACTCTTAAGACTCAAATCTGAGTCAGCTTATTTACCTCCCAGCAACATAATCACAGAATCATAGAATGGCTTGGGTTGGAAGGGACCCCAAGGATCATCAAGTTCCAACCCCCCCTGCCACAAGCAGGGCCACCAACCTCCAGATTATATTATTGTATTATTATTGTGTTATTATTATGTTATTATTGTTATATTTCATACTTCTTTTTTTACTGTCCAAAATAAAAACCAAACAGCAGATATTCCTATAATTGATGGCCAGTTGACTTCTACCACTTGATTAAGGGATGTCCTATTACAGAGTAGGTCTCTAGGACTGATCTGTTTGCTGAAGGATCACAAGCATTCTGGCTGCTGAGTAGCCTGGATTTTACATAAGTTTAACAATGAAGGTCTCCACTTGGCTTCAAGCATTGTGCCAGTACTCTATGCAGTTGTATGAGATTCTTGCAGCGGGTCTTGGGTATTGCTTCTAAAAATGTATATATAGATGTCCCATGGTTAGCAAGACTTAACTTTTTTGCCTGACAAGAGCTGCTGGAGTCTCAAGGGTGGATTAGGGCTGTCTGCCAATATTATCTTGAACTCTTCAACTTAGCCTGGCCAGGTGCCTATGAAATATGGTGTCCTTGTTTCCTCTACATCACCGTCACCTTTCTGGAAAAGATTGACTGTTTATTTATGTAATAATGAGATTTTATCAACAAGGAAGCCCCTTCTATCCTCTTAATAACAAAAAGGTTCATCAAGCTTGCTTCTAATGATCAAGGTCAGGCATAGGAAGCAGGTACAGGGGCAGATTTGCTGGCAGCAGACTTGAGAAGTCTGCTTGGGTGTCCCTTTCTCCGTAAGCACTGACAAACCCTGTGCATGTATCGTGTCACACTTGGCAGGGACTGGAACCCACCTGTCCCCTCTCCCACTGCATCCAGCCCAGAGTAGACATCTCAGGTCAGGGTTCCCAGAAGTAGTTAAGGAAATGAGGACGTAGCCATTTTCACCACTGGATTACCATAAATCACACATAAATATTTAGATTACACTAACAGAAGGTTCACAGCCTCTGTGTAATAAGTATACAGGGTGCATTTCGAGATACACTCCAATTAGAAGGCCAGTTCAACTGATATTCTCACTTAACCCTGGGGAGATGTTTCTTTCAGCACTTGTGATGAGCTGTGCAATCCCAGCATGTGCTGTTCATGGGACACAGAAGTAAAGACTTGCTTTGTTTCGAGACATAACTCATGATTTCAAGTCAGTCATAAGGTATGATCTGAAAGGTTTACACTGGGGAACTGTTGGCAGCCATCTGCATCCCCCTGGGAGGCAGGGAGTAGCTTGGTGGTCAGGGGCTGTGTACTGGGATGCCTGAGTTGCACATAACTGCAGAAATGAGCTCTGCTACAGCCTACTCTGAAAATAGTGCTGTAGCTACAAGTATTAGGAGGAGAAAAGTCTCCCCCTGGTGGGAAAAGGATTTTCTGCTGTGAAATGAAATGAAGGCCCATCGTCAGTGTGGAAAAGCTGCAAGAGTAATGGTCCAAGAGTGCAAAGTCATGAGCTTTGTGTAATAGTGACTGTGTAGTATATGCTCCACTACATCCTTGATGTTCCAATGTTAATAATTACCTTGATTTTATTTTTTTTTAAATAATGTCTTTCTATAAACCTTACTTCAATAAAAACTCAGTTGTTTTTGTTTTTTTTTCATGCTTTATTACTTAATTTAATATTACTTAATTGCAGCCTCATTTTCCAACCACTTACTGAATGTTACTTTCAAATTATTTGAGTGTATTACTTTATGTGAAGAATATTCTTTCTATATTTGGAAATACATGACATTAATACGTGCTGGCTTTTTACTAATGTTGGTAGTTTTTGCTTTTGTTTTTTCTTTTTACAGCACATACGTTCCTGTTCCACGGAAAATCAAAGTCAAAAAAGAAAAGGTGAGCAATGCTCGTCTGTTAATTTGTTTTGCTGATTTTTCTGTAGACCTTTTGCCTCCTTGGGAGACTGTAGGAATCCAAGGAAGTCTTTCACATCATAATACTCATTTTTTACAAGACTTAGCTAAGTGAAAGCTTTAGCTTCCATGGGCCATTCAGGGTACAGATGATCCACTAAATAATAGAGGTTGGGATGAAACTGTTCTTGTGACTATACCATTGTATAACTGTTGTTTTAAAGCTTGCATTGCCTTTTCTGGTACTGCTCAGGGACATTTAAGGCTGTCTGTTGGTCAGTGGTACTCACTCTCCACAGCAGTTTTTCTGTTCCCACCCACTGCAGTCTTTCAGATGTGCAGACACTTCGACCTTCAAAAGCTTTTGGAGCTTTTTAATAGTGATTTGACTATTTGATCACTAAGTGTTTTTCTTATTCCTGGTCAGTTCCATGCAATAAAGAGCTAAGAGAATTCTGAATAAATGAAAGTTCTGTAGAATTCATTATGATGGTATCAGTGGCTCTTGGGGAAGAACCACGTCCCACAGCTGTAATAACTGTCTTCAGCCAGTTAAAAAAGCCTGGAGATTGGGCTTGGGTTTGCCAAATCCGGGCTAGTTTTGTCCCAAGTGCATTAATACTGTCCCAGGCAATGTTGAAGCACACTTTGAAGTACTGTGCAGGCCAGCAAACATACCCTGTTTTTCACAGGGAAAGATCTGAGTAGTGTGGACATAATCTGTGCCTAGTCACTTACCTGAAGGCTAAAGAAATCCCTCCAACTTTAGTTCACAGCATAGATGTATAGAGGACAGTCAGACAGGGAACCTCATTTCACAGAATCACAGAATGGCCTGGGTTGGAAGGGACCTCAAGGATCATGAATCCTTAACCTACCCATTTAATACTAGACCAGGCTGCCCAGGGCCCCATCCAGTTCGGCCTTGAACACCTCCAGGGATGGGGCATACACAACCTCTCTGAACTACCCATTCCAGCACCTTACCACTTTCATCATAAAGAACTTTCTCCTAACATCCAAAGAACTTCCCTCTTGACATCCAGTTTCCCTGGAAATGTCAAAGGAGGAGGGACAAATGCAGTGCCCACCCTGCAGCAGTCAGAAGGTTCATCCTGTGCATCAGACTGACTCATTTCCCCAAGTACACTGCTTTTAAACAGACCCTATTGCTGGAGACAGGATTTCCGGTGGAGCAGGATGGCCATTCCCATGCTGGAGCTGCATGGTCTAAGGACATAAGCAAGACAGGCTGTGTAGAGAGAGGTTAAAGACATTTCATCTTCCACAGACTTTCCGTCAACATGGAACTCTTGTTCCAGCAACTTTTGAAGAAGCTGATTTTCAGGGCAGCTTAAAGCTCTTAGTGTCTCAAGGACTTGCACAGTATGTTGTCAGTCGCAGATCACAAATTAAAGCACGGCCTTCATTCAGCACATTGGGTTTTGCCAGAGTTTTCAGATCAGACCTGTGACCACTATCAGTTTATATCACTCTACTTCGACCGTGGACCTCTGTAGGGTATTAAATAATCACTCAGCTCACCTTTACCTGTGGTGGTGGACACAGTAGCCTCTGCAAAACCCTTATGAGTTAGGCTGTGGCAGGTTGTTAAACTGGTGTCACAACTGTTGTAGCACCAGCCCAACCCTTGGCTGGGGTTATTCAGCAGCTTCCTGAACAAGACAGACAAGAAGTCTGTATTTCCTCCCACATTTTGTGATCCTAAGCATCATTGGAGAAGTGGTTACACACAGATAAAATGTCAGCAATTGACCCCTGACTCTGTAACAAAGAAAAAGCCCTGCAGCTAACCAGATAGTGTGGAAACACTGCCACTCTAATTCCAAATGCAGCATGGAGGGAAAAGATTCTCTTTTCCTGATGCAGTACAAGAAAGTTGAAAACAAGGTCTAGCCTTTGGATGACTGTTCTCTCTTGCCTGTTCTAAATTGCTGTTTCCATTAGATGACCCCATAATTTCCCCAGGAGATAAGAAAGGCTGATGTATGTCCTGCTAAAAAAAGAAATAAAAAAAAAAAATAGAAAAATAGTATGTTTGGGAAACAGGAGAAATGCTCTCTGATAGGCTTCCTGATAGTTCATACCTGACCCTCATGTTTGCTTTGACCTATAAATATAGACAGCAAGACATGGTTGGCATACATTGCAGAAGATGCTCATACAGTCCCCAAATACTGCATTGGATCTTATGTTTCCCTTGCTCAGGCCTCGGACACCCCAGAGCTCACTAAGGCAGGATGCTGCAGGGTGAACTGAGTGGCTGATTTTCTTTTCTTTGAGCAGTCTCATACCTATTGGTTACAGGAGTCACTTAGGATTTACGTTATTGTGATCAAGTGGTATACTGAGTCTGAAGAAGGAATAGATGTGAAATTGCACATGGAAAGTATTGTGGGATATGTTTAGCTATGGGTCTTCGTTTCCCTTTCACTTGTTCTTAAAGAATACCTATTATTTCTTTCTCTCATACTTCCCTACCCCAGTGTCACGTAGGGATGAAATGCTACAGTTGTTTTTATTCTCAAGGTGTTTTAGTAATGAATCTGTCTCTCCAATTTTGCCTAGGTCCTGATTTACAATCCATCTTTTATCAAATATGTCTATGAAAACTGGCTTCAGAATCATGGGAGATACCCTTCCACAGGCCTTCTTTCTGTGATATTTGCACTGCATGTATGCGATGAGGTAAAGTCTGGCTACGTTTGGATATATAGGTTTTAAATAAGATTTACCACTTGTAGGTTCCAGAAGCATCCCCATGCCATTATTTGCTGCCTTCTCTGCCTTTCACTTCTTCAGACAGACGCAGAGTCCTCAGTAACATTCAGATGTGCTCAAGTGACTGTTTCTTTTAGTGTCAGTGACTGGTAGAGTTTAAAATACATTTCAGAGAAATTTAACTGAGCATAAAAGATGGTAGTCCATTTGGAATTAAAAGACATACAAATATGGATTGTGTCTACATCTACAACTAGTTGTTTGTGTATCCATCTCATCAGTGGAAGCCCAGAGTATATTGTCTGACTTCAGGCACTCAGAGACACTGGCAGTGAACATGCCCTGTGCCTCAGGTGCCAGTCCAGAAGAGTGGGAGTCTCTTGCTCCTGTGTGACTTCTGCCCTTCTTGAGTAGATATTGAGTACTTAGGAACAACTCACATGGCAGTTACATTTGGGCAACTGCATTGAGGTCTTACCTATTTAGACAGTGGAATCAAGAGGCAAACCAACCCCTTGGTAATACATTTGGGGAGCAGGATTGCTCCCTGAGCTCTGCTGCCTAGGTCTCTACTGACTGTAGTGGATGCTCAAGCACATCCATTTAGATAACTGAATCTTAAACATGATCCCACTGGAATAATTTTATTTACCAACTCCTACATGAATCAGTTTGGAGAATACAGATGACTTACTTTCAAATCCTTTTCTGTTCCCAAGCTTGTACATTTATACAGTAAACGCCTCTGTTCCATGAGTTTGAGGAAATTTCTTTGACTAGGTAATGTGAGGTAATCAAGCAATCAGAGGTTTAGTGTAAGGTTAGGTCAGCTATATAAAATAATGCAAGCATGAGCTTGGTAGCATGGGGGAGAAAAAACACAGTGCTGGCAAAATCCCTGGCCTGGGCACAGCTCTGCTGATTGAAGAGAGCTTTTGTCTCCTTGGCCTGTGTTACTTGGAGAGGTGATGACAGTATGTCAACAGTAATACTCCTAATGACACTGGCAGAAACTGTACAGTGGCAAGGCAGATAGGATGGGCAGCTTGGGTGGAGATGGGTTTCTGTCAAGCAGGCAGCAAGCAAAGTTTTTTATTATCAGAGATAATGTAAGACAGGAGAGACCACAGGTGTATACACACACAAAAAGCATAATGCTCCACCTCTGGATCAGAAGGGACTGTGAGGCTTGGCAGGGGTCATTATTTGGAAGACTAGGGACAAAACAGAACACTTTTCTACTCTTTATCTTTCTTTGATTAGACACTGAGCCATTGTTCTGTGGTGGCACCATCTCAGTCGATAAAATAGCTTGGTATAACACCAAAGTCCTCAGGTGGTGATGTCTATAGATGTACTGACAACCAAGAGAAAGTTTTTGGTGTTTCAGCTGAATTATTGCTTTCCATGCCATAAAAGTAGTTCTCTCTTATTTCCTAGGTGAATGTGTATGGTTTTGGAGCAGACAGCAAAGGACACTGGCATCACTACTGGGAAAACAACGCTTCAGCTGGGGCTTTCCGACAGACAGGTGTCCATGATGGGGATTTTGAGTTCAATGTAACATTGACTCTTGCCTCCATTGAAAAGATAAAATTTTTCAAGGGCAGATGACCCTAGCCATAGGGACAAGTATGGGCTGCAATTTCCAACATGCAGCAGCACAAAGCTCAGTGAAGATGATCTGGATGCCAGCCAGGTTTGAAAGTGTGAATCTGGAGTGGATTCACAGTGTCTCACTGCTGCAGTGCTCACCACAGGGAGCTCGTCCGAGGACCAGCTTCAATGCTGCACTTGATTTGCTATCTACAGATAGCTGAGAACTACCGATCAGTTGTGGGAATAAATGACATCCTGAATCACTCCTTAGGCTCTGTGGTTTGATTCCTGAGTTACTGGTGAGAGATCTACCTGTTGCAATTAGGGGAAACCTGGGCACCGGAACTGCTGTTTGTACGTCCATTCTTTCCTTGAGTAAGGCAAGACATTCTTGAAGAACATGGAAAACGTCTTCTGGGATTTGACACCTACTAGAGTAGCTCTGAACGTCATAGTAAGGATTACCTCAAAGAAATGAATTCACTTCTGCTGTTAATCTTTTTGAATTCTCTTCTATTTCCTCTGTTCTGGTTTGATGCACTGTAAAGCAAACACGTGATGAAGTAGCCTGGAGTAGTTTACTGTTTCTACCATTGCCACATTCTGCATTGATGGTATCTAGGAAATACAGATCAGATCACCTGTGATCACTACTTATTTATTATTGCTTCCTATACAGCCATAGTAAGAAAAAAGAAAACAATACTGAAAACTCCAGAAAAGAAGAAGAAAACAAAGGCCTTTTTAGCCTGTTTAATTGTCTTGTTTGGTTATATATAGCTTTTTTTTTTTTTTTTTTTGGTGAAAATTACTCCAGAATGTTTATTTATATTTCATCAGTTTACGGTTGGAAAGTGGACTGTTTTCTCTTTCAGTTGTTTACATGTGCCTTTTATAGTTGTGCAACAGATGTGATTTTTTTTAATGGTGACAAATGGTATGTTTTTGGGTTTTTTTTAATAAAGGGGAGGGAAATTAACCAAAGTGCAACCTCCAAGTGACATACTTTTGTAGTTGAAACTAAGGATAATAGCTCCTATATTGTACTTAAACAATCAGAAACAAGGCTGATTTTTAAAAGTAGCTTTTGCTTTTTTTAATGGGAAAATATCCAAATGTTCCAGGGAATCTTTTCCTCTTATTTTTTTACAAATTTAGAAAGTGGTATCTCTTTACAGTGTCTACATTTGAAGTGGAAGAACTAGCATGGGTTGGAATATAAGATAGTGATGCAGTAGTGATGAATCCCTTGCACAGTAGCAGCATCTATGAAGCCACGATCTACGCAAACTGATCCTGTGATGTAAGCCAGACTTTATGTGCATTGCTGGAGGAATTAATGCGTTACTGGCAGAGCTTCTAGACAGTGAGAGAAGTGGCAGTGGAGATTTTACATCTGCAGATTTGTCTGAATTCAGAGAGTCCAAGAATGAAGTTCAGGTACTGAAGAGTAGAGAACTGTGGGTTTTGCTTCCCAATGTAAGGAAAATTTATGGATTGTTGTCCAGTTTCCAGCTCCGGTGCAGACAAAGGAGTTCTTGGCACAGACTTTAAAGGACTTTAGCTCAGGCCTGGAAAAAAAATGGCATCTTTCATTTGTAATGGATTACAATGGTTGGGATTTGAGGTAATTCAGAAATTGTCATCTAAATGACCTGTCTGTCTTGCACCAGTTGGTGACAGCACATCCTAGTGGATAGGTATTTTGATGTGAGCTCAGTGAAGGCCTAGCTCTTCAACTGGTGATGTCCTTCGGTCCAAGATTTGTCCCCCTGACCAGCTTTTAATAATGTGTTCCCCTCTAAGACAGCAGTTCATGGCATAATGACATAATCACATGGAACCTGTTTCACCAAGATGAACTGCTTTACCCACGTGAGTATTACTGGACTCGTAACATGAAAAGAGCCACGGATGCCAAACATCTACACAAGGAACTGAATTGTCTTTGATGTACACATAGAACTCTTCAGTTTAGCAATATGGAAAGGGCTGGATTTTCAGATCTTCATTATGAGACCTGTTTGTGATCCTCATGTCAAGAAGCCCTTTCTCAGCATGCTGGCCATCAGAGCTACTCACCCGCATGTCACAGATGGAGCGAATTCAACATGCTTAACATTTCTACCTGAATCTTGTTTGTTTGTTTTGATTACTCACACCATTTAAATTGTTGTTAATCAATATGCTTCTGGAAAGATGTCACATTAATATCAGTCAAGCAAAGAAACTTTAAGAGGAAAAAGTCTCAGTGGAAAACTCCAACTGTATCTTCACCCTTTGATTGGATTTTGGAGATTTTTATTATTTTTTTATTTTTATTTTTTTTTTTTTTGCATCGTTAGTTTGAAATATTACAATTTATTTTTTCATTGATTTCTTCTCTCTGATGTCAGTAACAGGAACATTTCATTACTGTTCCAGTCATTTCCAGAAAGATGTGGAGGAGAACTGTGGCTTGATACCATTTCCCATTGATTTTTTGTTACAAGTGGCAGCTTGCAATCAAGAAAAATAATATTAAAAAAAAAATCAGCTATCCTCTAGCCTGTATTATTTTAAAAGTTTCCTGTTGCTGTTCATATTAAATTTCCAACTTTTCTTGTGTGTTTCTGACAGCACATATAAAGCTCCTGGCTCATACTGTTCTGGATAGATTTAATATCTTCGTGTGACAAGCTGCAATTTCTTTTTTCTTGACAACAGCAAGTAGTAACTATGTACCACTGAGGTCCATTTTTCAGAGCAGGAGGAGAGCAGAGGGTGGATCTTACAAGCTGCAGGACGAAAGATAGTCCGCACCATTGCATTTCTGTTCCAAAGAAACTTTTCACGGAGTCCTTTACATGACTGACTGCTGATCATTCAAATGCCTTCAGAATAAGGAGATACCAACAGATGACGCTGGAGGAAGAACTCATTCCCACTGTCAGTGTTGAAGACTGTTTGTCTTCCTGCTATGCATTTTCTGGTTTTATTTTGTTTAAAAGAACAAGTTCTTTTAAAGACAAGCTGCTAAGTCAACAGGTCAAGGCATCAAACTCTAGAACTGTGTTTACCACCCATGAAAATTCTCTGAAGCACTCCTTGGGCGTGTGTTGTGTTCTTAACCAAAGCCTAATGTCTTGAGCACTTTTTTTTCTCTCATGAACACATTTTCTTCCAGTTTTTTTCGGACTACATGATTGATTATGATAATCATTTTTTGTTGTTATTGTGTTTTGTTTGCTGTGATGGTGGGGAGTCTTAATCATTCTTTGACATTTTATTTATTTAATTTTTCAGTATGATATGAATCAAAATAAATTTTTTTATTGTAATCAAATAGAAGGTGTTTTTTCTCTGTCCACACTTGATCTTTTTCCCCACAGTATTTCCATTACCTTCTAGGACCTCCTCTGACCCATAACAATGCCGTGAAGCCTTCCATCTTCCTTCTCAAGGAGAATAACACAATCATGATGTCTGCAAGTCACTTCCTGTTCCCAGAATGAAGTTTAAAACATCAAAGCTTCAATGGAATTGAAAGTTCCCACATTCTTCAGCAAGTTTAGCATTCCCAGTCTTAAATCCCCCTATATGGCTTCCTAATGTGAAAGAAGCTCCATTTGGGTGTCCCACTCTGACTCGTGGGTAAAGCTCACTTCCCAACATCCTTCAGGTATCTCTGGGTCTTCCATCCAACTGATCCCAGTCCTACTGCACCTAACAGCAACTCAGATTCATCCTCTCCAATTGTCCCCACAGTCACTCAGAGAGTAGGCTGTTCCTTAGCAGGAGGTCTTACAGCCATCAAATGATACAGGTCTCTCAACCTAGCTGTGATTCCAAAACCCTTTGCCTGTGGTTCTTGCTTAGCTTGGTGTAACACCATGCAGAGGGATAGCTACTGAGATTACAGGTTCTCTATTGGCCAGCCTCTAGGTCCACATGAAGGCCAGCAACACCAGCATAAAGTTTATTGAGTTTTAACCCTAAATGCTCCCTTATCTCACTATTATTCAAATTTTAATGCAATTGGGAGCTTTCAAGCAAAACAAAATTCGTAATGGTAAAGTTGTTGTCAGTGTGGCTACTCTTGTCTTTTAGGAGCATCTTGAAAATTAACATATCTACCTAGCCTGCTGAAAAGGGATAATAACTCCACTGTTACCTAACCAAATGTGTGTGAGGTGGGGTTGAAGTGTCATGACCACTGCAGACTTGTGTCCAAACACAGAATCACAGAATTGTAGGAGTTGGAAGGGATCTCTAGAGATCTCTGAGTCCAGCCCCCCTGCCAAAGCATCTCCCTAGACCAAGTTGCACAGGTAGGCATCCAGGTTGGTCTTGAACGTCTCCAGAGAAGGAGACTCCACCACCTGTCTGGGCGAACATGTAACCATAGCATACCCAAATGTATATAAGACATGTGCCTTTGCTCTGCTGGGGTCCACAATTACGTGGAAGGATCCCCTTGTGCATCCAGCACCTTATTAACGCCGGCTTCTTAATATCACATTGATCTTAAGGAGTTTTATTTGTGCAGGGATTTTGACAGCAGCGAAGTTACTCCAGAAGGGTAGAAGGAGGTATCATCACAGAATCACAGAAATGTAAGGATTGGAAAGGACCTCTGAAAACCTAGTTCAGTCTCCTCCTAAAGCAGATTCTCTACAGAAGATTAGATAGGGAAGTGTCCAGGCCAGTCATGAACATCATGAAGGAAGGAGATTCCATCTTCTCTCTAGGCAGTCTGTTCCAGTGCTCTAGAATCCTCAAAGTAAAGAGGTTTTTCCTCATGTTCAGATGAATACTTCCTGTATTCCTGTTTGTGCCCATTGCCCCTTGTCCTGTCTCTAGGCACCACCACAAAGAACTTGGCCCCATCCACTTGACTCCCATCCATTTGATATTTATAAGTACTGATGAGATCCCTTCTTAGTATTCTCCAGTCTGAACAGCCTTCCTCCTCTGTCATCCTCAGCAAAGCAAAATAGAATGGGGACAGCTTACCATTCAAAACCATGTTTCATGTCCACTCACAAGAAGTACACTGAAATGCAGATTCCAGGTCTAAAGTGATTTTGTCTGGAAGATAATTTGCACAAGTACACAGTCTAAAGAGCTGAGGGATCAGTAGGATATGTAGCAGCAACAAGAGCAACATCTCAACAGATGGACCAACCGCAAGAGTTGGAGAAAGGCTTTTGTTTATACAATCAACTGAAAAAAAACAGCTGCCCACAAAGGGACAAGGTGGTTTTAGTTCATGGCATGGGTTCCTCTGATGGCTCACACTGAGGACTGCAATTAAAGCAAACTAATGAAAAAACAGAGAACTCTCTTGCCACCTTTGAAATCTGTTCTCTCTTGTCTCTTCGACGGACTTTCAGTGAACAAATGTCACTATGTGTTGTTATCTTCAGGCAATATGAAATAAAACATGGTTCCCTCAGTGGAAAGTTCCCCAAGGTTAGATTATTTTATGCAGAGGTAAACCTCTGTGTTTTCAGTTTAATTTTCTCCTGTAGAACTGTTTTTGTTGTTGTTGTTGTTGTTGTTTTTACTCCTGAGTTTCTAAAGCAACATTTGGCTGGCAGATTATAAATATATCTGTATGGGAATGTGGCTGGACCTGTGACACTGAGACGGAATATTTCCCAGAACTGTTACGTTTTCCACATGATCACATACTCCAGTGCCACATAGCAGGCCCATAGCTGTGCTGTCAGCTGCCTCTGTGTCCACCCAGACACTAAATTAGCAAGAAAATCATCCTGCTGTATGCCACCAGTGCTGCTACTCACAACCTCACAGTGTTCCACCGATGAAGTCCCAGCTAAGTGCCCACGTCAGGTTTTACATTAAGGAACACTTTTAGCAGCTTCTCCTCATCTATTTTTGTTGTGTTCTCATCCTGTTTCTCCTTTGAGTGTTGGAGGACTTGTTAGAACATATCCTCATGCTCAGACATCAGAGGGCGTGTATGGGTGAGCAAGGGCCCCAGGAGGCTGATGAAGCACTGAGTTTCTGGCTGTGGAGTCGTAGTCATGGGAGTGGTTGATGACCAGCAGTTCATCACAGGGGATTTTGGAGAGTTGTCTGTGGCTGACAGCCTGTGTTACTGATGGTTTAATCTGAATAAGTAGACAGGGATACAGAAATAAGTGGAAGGTCATGACAGGCTAAATAAAATCAGTGGGACTTCAGAAAACATTCGGAAACAAAAGTGTTTTAACTGGTGGTTGGTTGGTCAAAGTCGGTTGGCCAGAAGAGCAGTAGACTGCTCATGGCTTTTGGGCTGTGTGTGTTGTTGGAGGTTGGCCACAGGCAGCAGCCAAGCATCCACCCACCAGCTCCCTCCTCCCAGTGAGATGTATGAGAGAACAGAAAGAGCAAAAGTGAGAAAACATATGGACTATGACAAAAGTTTAATCTGCTAAAAGAAGAAGTCCAAGCCATGCAAAGGCAGCCACTCAGCATCTCATGTCAGCAGACCAATACCCATCCAGTGTCCAAGCAACAGCCAACTCAGAAGACAACCCTCCATCTCAGTGTATTGTTGAGGTTGACATTACATGGGATGTATATGGGAATTGGCAGTAAGCCAGTTCTGCCTGGCCTGTCTGTGTACCTTTCTGGCCTCTTACCTACCTCATCCTCCTTGCTGGGAGGCACAGCAAGAAAAGGAAAAGGTTTTGATGCAATGCAAGTAGTGATCAACAGCAGCCAAAACGCTGGTGTTCTATCAACACTTGTATGGCCATGAATGCAAAGCACAGCACCATATGGGGGGCTATGATCAAAGTTGACTCCAACCCAATCAAACTTTGAGTTTAAAATGGACTCAAGGGTTGTAAAGACCTTTCCAGAAGTCTGAGAGCAAATAATATCAACAACACCTGAGAAAAATCAAGTCAAAACTACACCAAGCTAACTCAGCTACAAGTTGCTCCCAAATACTTACCCCACAGATCGCCCACCAGAATCATGTGAAATAACTGCTCATCACTGGTAGGAATGACATGATCCAAACTGGAAAGAACTGGGAGCTTCATCAAGAGGAATGCAACCAGGAGCACTTTGTATGCTCTTGCTGAAGTGCTTTTGAAGTTGCAGTGAAAACACTGGTGGCAGTTTAATTCTTGTTATCATGAGAGCTGAAATAATTTTTTAAGCCAGGGGCAACAAAAAATCACTGCTCAGTGTGACTGTGCGTGTGGCGTTTGCTTCTCTCCCTGTATTGGTGCAAAACCTCCTTCCCCAAAAAAGTGTGTGTCACTGTAGCAGTGATAGCATTCCCCACAGGATGCTATTGCTCAGGACCCAAAGAAATTCACAGCTGATCACTGGTTGCAAGCCTGGCCCATAGCTGCACGACTTCACAGCTTAGCAGGGAGACACAACGGCACGAGTAAATAAAGATGGAATGTTGATTTTATTCCCCATAATAAACAAAGGGATGGGAAGCATGAGCATGCATGCAGATTAATGAGTCTCTGAGCAGCAAGATGTGATTAGCTCACTTCAGTCAGAGATGGAGATCTCAGCACCTCATTAGCTCTTTCATTAATGGTTACAGCTAATATCTAATTAGTGTCTCAATTTAGCCTGTAATGAGTTCTCCATCTTAATGGAGAGGGAGTTTTCCACTGGGTGATGGTGAAAGGGAAAGAAAGAAAAGGAGCCCTCTTGCTGTGCTAAGGGAAAACCCTGACATCATCTTCACTGATCCGTCTGTCCTCCCTTTGCCCTTGTAATGGTCCATACACTGGCACAGGCATGTGTGTGATGTGTCAAGCACGTGGGTGATGTGCCAAGAGGATGCCCAGGGGAGAAAACCCAGTTCTGGTATCTGAAAAAGAAATCAGCCAAAGCTGGATGGTAGCAGGTGGGACAATCCGGGAGGTACTATCTTCCTTCCTGGCTAAACAGAGGCAGTGACCAGAGATGTACAGAGGAGGAGGAAGAAACGTTGGGTAGAGATAAGAAGCAAAAGCTGTTTTCCTAAGGAGAGTTTCAAACCACGCAGCAATTTATTTTCCAGTAAATTATTTTATTTCCCCACTAGAGAGTGCTATTTTGCCATTCCCAGGAGTAATTGAGTGGCTTCTGGAGAGCACAGCTCACTCCAAGCAGCATGGCTGTGATTCATTTACTAGATCTGTATTTTTGGTCCCCAGGTGAGGTCTGTCTGAATGAGGAGCACACTGGCAATGAAAGGAGTGCTACATGGGAGGAGTCCTATAAGGTTCCACACTGTGAGGGTACACATCAGTGCTGTTATCTGTGCAGTTTTTCTTTTGTGCACTGGGAGGGGACGATACACCTAGTTATGGATTTGTTGTCTTTCATAATGAGTCTTTAGAAATGATCAGCACTGCAAAAAAAGGAAATTATTCTGTCTTTGAAATTTAATTTCCTGACCATGAACAGATATTTGGCATTCCTGACAATGTGGCGATGTTAAAATCTTAATTGGGGATCTAAAAGACTTTAGTTATAGCAATGAAAATGCCTTCCGTGGACCATAAAGGCAGCTCACTTGTTTCTAGCAAGGCTTGTATGCTCTGCTACCAATATAATCAACTTGTGTGGTTTGGGATCTTTTTGTTCTCAGGCAGAGTACCCACATGTTAAATTAAAGGCGAATGTATTGCCAAAAGCAATCAATGCCACAAATTAATTAGCTGGGCCCAGTGTAAACAGAAGTCCTATCTGACCCTAGCTATGCCCTAAAGCCAAGGGATCAGGGAGCACTGGGGAGAGCAGCATGGCCCACTCAACAGAGCAATCCCAAGACAGCGACTTACTGCAGCACATGGAGATGCAGGATGCTTCATCTCCAGAAGTGTTCAAGGCCAGGTTTCATGGGGCTATGAGCAACCTGATGGAATGAGATATTTGTCATTAAACTCTATCTCTGTGAATTTAACTTTCAAAATATTAATTTGTGGATTGATAGAAATGCCATCTCTCTGGAAATCTCATACCCTGGCATCCTTTCCATCCATCCCTTTGAGCTTGTCTTTTTATCACGCCTCTGTATAGTGCTTAGCATGGGAGGAGGTAGGGCTGATCAGATTCAGACTGTTCAAGCATCCAGCAAAAACTGTCTGCCAGTCAAACATCTTGCTGATATTAACAGGCTCCTAAAACTCGTATCATTTCTATGATGTGCAACAGGGCAACAGGTCATCCATAAAACTATAGAGGAAAAAATTATTTTCCTCCTCATTGTTAAAGCAGGTGTGACCTGGAGTTTCTGTGATACAGACACACCCAAAGACATATATATCCATTTATGCAATGTCTGATGTATACCTATCCTCTGTGAGTTTTGTTTGTTTGTTTTTAGTATGTTCTCCCAATCTTGGTTTTCTCCCGGAATTTTAGGAGTTTTGGAAGATTTTATAAGCTAGTAGAAAATATAAAGTACCTGCTTTTACAACAGGGCAAAAGGCACTGAGGCAAAGTGAAAATTTTCCTTGAGAAAATTAATCATTCCTGAAGTCCTGCTGCTTCTCAAAAGGATCCTCATTTGTGAGGGAAGAGTGCAGAAGGCTGCTTTAAGCACAAGCTTCACAGATTTCATGGGATGGTGAGTCACTCCTGCTCTGTACAGCAGACATTAAAAATTATCCAGAAGACATTTCTAAATCTCACCTT
Organism: Odontophorus gujanensis; assembly: GCA_013399175.1. Classification (NCBI taxonomy): domain Eukaryota; kingdom Metazoa; phylum Chordata; class Aves; order Galliformes; family Odontophoridae; genus Odontophorus; species Odontophorus gujanensis. The sequence goes on from VXAB01013879.1 coordinate 116,229, forward strand.
GGCTGGTCTGCGTTCTGCTCACAGTTACAGATTATTAGAGCTGATAGAACACGTGAATACTTTGCCTTCAGGAAACAATCACCTGTCAATTCAAACCCTACTATTGAAGATTCGTATCAACATCTCCACTGGCATCAGGCTAAAGCTGCTTATGTGAAGTTGGTCTGATCCTGTGTTGGCCTGAATTCATTTTAGAACACAGCACGGACACTGCTGAAGTCACTTGGAAATCTCTGCAGTTTCTTTAGTGGGTTTGGATTAGCACTGAAGAAGATGCCTGCACCAGCAAACAGCAGTTTACAGATTTCCCCTGGCACTGGTGCAGTCAGTGCCACATGCCATGTCCTGCCCAGTGGGAACAGCCTCTGGGCAGTGCTATGAGGGGACAAGGGGAAGTGGGTCCAGACTAAAAGAGGGGAGATTTTGATTGCATATAAGGAACATGTTTTTACAATAAAGGTTGAAACACTGGAACAGGTTGCCCACAGATGTAGTGGATATCCCATTCTTGGAGATATTCAGAGTCAGGCTGGATGGAGCTGTGAGCAATCTGATCTAGCTGTAGGTGTCCCTGCTCATTTCAGGGGAGCTGGACTAGATGACCTTTTGTGATACCTTCCAATTCAAATGATTCTAAGATCCTATGGTTCTATGCCTGGGCCCAGTGGTGGTTGTCCCCTACCAGAACTGACTGAGCAACAGGAGCAGCTGTGGGACAGAGCTTTCGTCTGTGCTTTGTTTTTTTATAACTATGTACCAAACATAGTCAAATCCTGAGCACTCCAGGATGACAGAAAAGGCCACTGTACAGCAGGCATGTGTAGCCTCCGTGTGTTTTGCTGACACCAGCATTATTCCTCCCCTCACCACAGCAAGTGCCAACCAGTTTCTGTTAGATTTGGCTCAGAAATCAGGTTTTGTATTTCTCCTCTTCCGTATTAGCATAAGAGATGACAATCAAAGCCCACGTGTGTTTGTTTTTCCACTGGTGATTTGGACTGAAACAATAGCAAGCTGGAAATTATAGGGAGAAAAAGACACCATGAACTCAGACACAAACTAAATGGGAATGAGTAAGGGAAGATACAGTGCATGGATTAGATACAGTACTGGAATGATACAGTACTGGAACTGATTCTTTTTAATATCTTCATCAGTGACATTGACAGTGGATTGAGTGTACCCTCAGCAAGTTTGTGGGTGACACGAGGCTGTGGGGTGCAGCCAACACACTCAAGAGAAGAGATGTTATCCAGAGAGACGTATACAAGCTTGAGCAGTGGGCCCAGGAAAACCTCATGAGGTTCAACTAAGCCAAATGCAAGGTATTGTACCTGGGTCATGTCAACCCTCACTATCAACACAAGCTGGGGGATGAAAGAATAGAGCACAGCCCTGCAGCAAAGGGCTTTGGGGGTAATGGTGGATGGGAAGCTGGACATGAGCCAGCAGTGTGTCCTCACAACCTAGAAAGCCAACCATATCCTGGGCTGCATCAAAAATAGCATGGCCAACAGGGCAAGGGAGGTGATCCTGTCCCTCTGCTCTGTGCTGGTGAGACCTCACCTGGAGTAATGCATCCAGACCTGGTATCCTCAGTGGAGGAGACACATGGACCTGTTGGAATGTGACCCAAGGGACGGAATACCTCTCTTATGAGGAAAGGCTGAGAGAGCTCTGGCTGTTCAGCCTGGAGAAGAGAAGGGTCCAGGGAGACCTGAGAGCTGCCTTTCAGTATCTAAAAGGGGCTGTACAAAAGAAGGGGATGGACTCTTTAGAAGGGTCTGTGGTGACAGGACAAGGGGAAATGGTTTCCAGTTTAAAGGATGGTGATTTAGACTGGATAAAAGAAACAGTGTTTTACAATAAGAGTAGTGAAGCACGGGAACAGAGAGGTGGTGGATGCCCCATCCCTGTAGACATTAGAAGTCAGGCTCTGAGTAAGCAGATTGAGCTGTAGGTGTCCCATTCACTGCAGGAAAGCTGGAGTAGATGACCTTAAAAGATCCCTTCCTATTCCAAAGATTTTATTGTTCTATGATAAATAAAACAGCTTGTCCAGTTTAGAAGATTGGCCCGTGTCTGGGTCTGGGTGCTGTACTACAGGTCAAAAATGTCATTTCCTTCTTTCATTCACTCTTGTCTACAGAAAGGACTACTTCTCTCAGAAAACTGCTCCTTTCACAGCATGTTTAGCTGTAGTAAGACAGCCATGACATGGTTTGAAGAAGGTAAGTGCAGAGAACTCAAATACTCCATCCTACACATGACCTCATCCCTATGTAAATGCATGGCCAATATCAGCCTGACCAAAGCTGGAAATGACCAGTCCTCCTCCTCCTCCTCCCTGGATCTTCTTTCTCATCATCTCCAGTATGATCAGACCTGCAAGCTGATCTTACTGCTGACCCTGACTTGAGAGGGGATAGTCAACTGAAAGCTGGAAAGCACCCTGCTCCATTTGCCACCACTTGCTCTGTGCAGTAGCCTCAGGAAAGGCTCTTACTCATCAATTTGTTATCGATCCTCAGCAGTTGTAGTTGCAGAGATGGGAGCTGCAATTAGGGCAGTGAGAACAGCATAACCTGTTACTCTGAGGCTGTGGTTACTAGAGGAGGAACATCTCCCATGTGGAAGTGAGCAGAGGTGATCCAGAGATCATGTGGTCAGAAACAGTATGCTCAGCAACTGATTTCCACATAACAAATAAGGACTGATTTACCATTTTCTTCACCCTATACCTTGGAATGTGGGTGTCCTGTCTTACTGCTCTTGACTTGCACAGAACTAAGAGGTCCTTTGAGTTGCTGAGGACAGACTGAAAGCCTCGAGGACTGAGAATCTCTGACATTCTCGTTGTTTGGACAAGAAGAATCTGATAATTCAAGAAGACTTCACTGACCCTGAGATGAACTGGGCAGTCAGTGTGACAAGAATCTTAGAATTATAGTATGGCTTGAGTTGGAAGGGACCCTAAAGATCAACGAGCTAAAGCACCTTTGTCATGGGGGGTGTTTTAATAACAACAAAATAACAAAAATAGCAAAAATAACAACAAAATAACAAACATATATATATATGTATATACATATATAAGAAGAAAACTATGTTTTCCAGCATTTGGTATAGTCCCAGCTGCTGTGTCACTCTGAAGATTATTTCTTCGTCCTATCCAAGTAGAGCCTGATATGATGCAAGACAGCAGGATGAAGGAGGAGAGGTGAAAAAGAGAGGGAGCAAACCTGACCCTTTCAGCAGTCAGGAGGTGTCAGATTGTATCCTCCATTTTGGGTAATTCCACCCTAAAGAGTAAGGACTTGAAACAAGGGCAAGTGGCAGTGGCCACTGCTTGCAAAGAATCCAGATCTCTTCTTTCCCTATTAGGTGCATGGTTGTGCTAGCACTGCTCTGCCTTGGCTGTTCTGAGGACCTATGGGGGCCAGCAGTATCTGAACTAGAGTATGTTCACAAGCATAATTAACAGATTACATCATCATGCTTCCAGCACACAGACCTCTCCAGCTCTTCATGATCTTGTCCCAGAATGGTAAACAGACATGAGACATATGTACAGCCTCATTTATCCTGTCCCTGACCTGCATTTTGATCTCGATTCTCATCTCATTGTTGAAAGCTAATGAAATTCCAGCATGTGATTGTTCTGTTTTTCCCACCCCCACACACCCCTGATCCCATTTCTGAGGCGTCCTGAAAATAATTCAGTTAGCAGGAAAATAAACAGGTCATTACTCCTGATGTTTTTCAATTGTAACTTCTCTTTCCCTGATGTCAGCCCCTGGAAGAGGGAGTGGGGGAAGAGGAACTCAGGGCCATCAGAAGATTTTCTGGCACCAGTTGAGAAACATGTGTGCTGCCAAACTCTTCACTATTGTTCAGAGTGCACCCTGCTGTTTGCCTGAGACCTGAACAATGGAGCCTTACTGTGAAACTGTTAAAGAAAAAAAAGATTGAGAACAGAGAAGCCAGGTCAAGCAGCAGAATTAACTGATCCCAGCAAATGCACATTTTTACTTTCTCTGACAGCTAATAGTTATGAGAAAGGATGGGTATTTGTTAATAGTCATTGGGTTTTTTTTTCTTTAGTACTGAGAAGCACTTGGACTACACTCTCAGACATGAAGTTTGAAATTTTGGTGGTCCCATGTGGAGCTGTGAGTTGGACTTGATGATCCTTGAGGGCCCCTTCCCTCAAAGGTTCTATGTTTCTAAGTGAAGGGTCTGGAGAACAAGTGTTACGAAGAGTAGCTGAAGGAACTGGGATTGTTCCCTCAGCTCTCCTCCTCGGAATAGGAGGCTCAAGGGTGACATTATTGGTCTCTACAACTACCTGAAAGGAGACTGTGGTAGGGTGGGCGTCTGCCTTTTCTCCCAGGTAACAGCAACAGACAAGAGGGAATGGACTCAAGTTGTGACAGGGGAGGTTCAGGTTGGATATTAGGAAGAATTTCTTCTCTGAAAGAGTGGGGAGGTATTAGAACAGGTGATAGAATCACTGCCTCTGGAGATTTTCAAGAACTATGTAGATGTGGCACTGAGGGACATGGTTTGGTGGGCATAGTGTTGATGGGTTGATGGTTGGACTAGATGCTCTTAGAGGTCTTTTCCAACCTTAATGACTCTATTAATAGAGTCTGAGTAGTAAGGTAAAGCCCAAAGCAGACTTGCATCATTTCAAAGTCCATTCACAGGGCAGACTCTAACCCTGGAGACACAGGCAAGTTATGTCCCTGGTGACAATGGTCCTCACCATTATCCATCATCCATGTTCAGTCTCTGGGTCCCAGAATCACAGAATCACCAAATTGTAGGGGTTGGAAGGGACCTCTGGAGATCATCTAGTCCAACCCCCTGCCAAAGCAGCTCCCTAGACCAGGCTGTACAGGTCCCACCAGCATAGGGTGGTAATCCTGCTCATTCAGCAAGCCTGTGTCCATATGTATTGATGATACTGAGAGCTCCTGCTCTTGTCTTCAATATTTCCTGCTATGAGTAAAATAAAGATTAGAGCATTGCAGGACCAGCTCCTTGCCAGAATAATTTTTCTTAAGCACATCCTGTATTAGTTAAAGACACATTAAACTTAAGAAAGATTTCCACTGCACCACAGGACGGCGCTGTCCCACTGAGCAGCCTGACTGAGCTGTAGATGTCCCTGTTCATCGCAGGGAAACTGGACTAGATAATCTTTAAAGATCCCTTCCAACTCAAATAATTCCATGAATCTATTATGTTAATAGCAGTGAAAATCACTGCTCCACTTCTTGCAGATGGCAACCAGCATGCTCAGTTAAAACAAGTGACGGGCTGCAATAACACGTGACATCAAGAGGGACATCAAGAGTATTGGTTGAGGCAACACTCCAGACTGGATGGAGTTGGTTGAGCAGGAGAGCAATCAGATGGAAGAACTCCAGATGGAAGAGGAAGAAGAAGACATCTGAAATCACCCTTTGCCTTTCTTTCTCACAAAAAGTGAGTATCAGCCTGTTCAGCGTCCTGCTGCGTTGTTTTACTATGTGTGATCACTCCCAAAATATCCGAGTTTCCCCTTTTCAGCCCAGATATCAACCTAGACCATAAGTCACAGTGTTTTGGACCAAAGGCTCAGTTGCCCAGCATCCCATCTGCAGCGAATGCCCTGGAGTAGATGCTTGAGGAGCATTCCTTCCCTTTTAGCCTCTGACAGTTGCCACACTGAGGAGGAGGTTATATTCAATCTGTCCAATCCCACTGGTATTTCTCTTGCTTTTTTGAGTCTTCTGTCCTCTACCATTGGGGCGTTGAATCAAATCAGAATTCTTCCCATCAGTAGAGGGCAGTACTGTCCCAATTGTCCCAGTACAGGGAGGTTGCAAGAGCGATAAAGTGTTTAATTAAAGGTTGAGGCCTTTTTGGCACAGGTCTGTGCTTTGGTCTCCTAGTAAACCAACTTAAGGACTGCTTGGGTTACACAAGCCAGGAGTTAATCAGTAACTCAGACGTTTATCACTTGCACGTTTAGCTATTTAGTCCTCCCTTGTAATACTTGCCTTTTATTTATTTATTTATTTTTAAATCTCCAGTTTAATGAGTAACTTCTCAGAAGGAGGTGAAGTGCACCTGTTCTCCCAGCATATAGGACCTTTGTCATTGGTGGCCCATTTTGACTATAAGTAACTGTATCCCTAATTCAGTCACACAGAAATGAAAATCCAAGTGTTTATAGAGAAATAGAAAGAAAATATTCCGTTAAAGACAGCTTAGTCCCTCCCACAGCGTCACCTGGCATGTTCCCTGCTTCATGCTGTTCTGCAGGCTCATTTATCTATGTACACCCCTTGTACTGTCTCCAAACATCTCTTGTGTTTTTCTTTTTGGTTTTTTTTTTGTTTTGTTTTTTTTTGTTTTCTTTTTGTTTTTTATTTTTTTTTTCCTTCCCACATATATTCACACAACTAAAGAAAAAAAGTGAAGCAGAATAGGTCTCAGGAGTTTTATCTGGGCTGGTGATTTGCTTTCCCTCTGCTCTATCCCAGTGCATCCATCTACCAAGAGAAGAGCAAGGAAGTGAAGCAGCTTTGTTGTGCAGTCCATTTAGGATTATGTACTTTCTGCGGAGGAGAAACTGGGACTGCTGCTCCCAGTTTTGCCATTGCTACTTGTGGGAATGTGGGCAAGCCAACAGCTCTGTTTGTTTCATGGACAACCTAAAGTAGAATCGTATCAATCAGAATATTCCAATTTATAAGGATCATCACGTCCAAATCCTAGATTTTGCCTTTGAGTTCCATCATCTGATTATGAGCTGTTTTGATGTCTATAGAAGAGTGTTATTAAGACAATATAAAGTATTACCATCTTCCTGTGCAATTCTTCCTGTACATGAGATGTGCTGATCTCTCTGTGCCCTCTTCCCACCTGATCACTCCAACTCCTTCTCTTACATTTCTCTCCGCAGCCCCCACCATGTTTGGTTGCTTTTCATAGAATCACAAAATCACAGAATGGCTTGGGTTGGACAGGACCTCAGGGATCACCAGTTTCCAAACCCCTGCCACAGGCAGGGCTGCCAGCTGCTAGATCAGCTAATAGATCAGATTGCCCAGGGCCCCATTCAACCTGGCCTTGAACACCTCCAGGGATGGAGCATCCACAACTCTGGGCAGCCTGTTCCAGCACCTCACCACCCTCCCAGTAAAGCTTTATACATATATATGATACAGTCACTACTGAAAACAGCGTGCCTTCTGAGGTTAACTCCTCTTTGCCCAGCAGAACTGATACAGAGGCTTGCTATCATTCTTCTCCCTATTCCCAGTCAGGGCTGTCTGCCTCCAAAGCCTCCCCCTGCCAACATCACCTCCGGAAGAGAAACAGGCTGTGAAGATGGGCAAAGTAGATGAGGGCAGGAACATTTCTGCAGTCTTTATTCCTGGTGACACTGGCTGAGTCTGAAAGCACACTGCTGGATGCCAACTGCCCAAGCAATGTTTGAAGAAGGTGTACTGTGAAAGGAGGGGTGGATTTGTGGATGTGTTCTTCCTCTAAATTGAAAACTGAAAGTGCCTGACCACAGACAGCTAAAAGAAACAAATCCAGAGCTGTCCAGGACAAGTTTTATGGTTGTTTTTGACAGAAGAAATTGTTTCAACCTGGCAACGATGTCATTAACTTCCCAGCATTGATTCTGAAGTTCTCCTCTCTCTTTTAGCCTATGTTGAACACTAATTAAACCCACTTATTTCAAAAACAGCCTCAGGTTTATAGTACTATTTATTAAACTCCTTAATGAGGCAAGAGGGAAAAATAGTTTCATGTTATCAATTTTTAATTAACACTGTCAGTTATGTGCAGTCAGCTTTGCCAGATGCCTGGGAGAAGGATGCAAAGAGTGAAAAAGAGGGAGAGATCTCATAAAGAAAAAGGGACTCAGCTATTTTCCCACCAAATGTCATGTACAAAACCATTCAGAACTTTGGTATTAGAGAAAAACAAACTTCAGGTAAAAGCCAAAGTCGTCCCTGGATGCAAAGGTTTCTTCAATGTTTTCTGTAAGTATGACAGAATCATAGAGCATCCCAAGTTGTAAGAGCCCCACAAGGATCATTAAGTCCAACTCTTGGAAGACATCAAGGGAGCACGGGAACCAGCCTCCTGCAGCAGCAAAGTGCTTGATAATTAAATATTTTATTCTTTGCTGAGACACTATCCAGAAACAAGCACTGTACGGGCTCTCCGAATTGTTAAACATTAAAATGTCTGTCTGTCTTTCATCACATATTTACAACAAATTTGAATTTCTCATGGTAAGAGACAACAGTGAGCATCTGCACCTTTATCTGAACATAGTCTCTTGCATGCCTTTGATAGCACTACTAAGTTTCTTACTTAGCTGTACAATTTCTAATTAAAACAAACAAACAAACAAACAAACAAAAAAAAAAACAAAACAAAAACAAGACAAAGCCAACAGGCACCTTGCTGTGGGATATGAGGTAGTGCATGGACCTGTTTGAATCAGTCACCTCACCCCTGTGACAACAGAAGCAGCTGTCATTTGGCAGTAGAAGCTCTTGGGAGGTCACTGGAGTCTCCCTACAGCCCCAGAATGGATGCGTTCAGACCACATCTGAAGGGCATAGAGAAAAAGGCTGCAACTGTGAGAACTCTCCAGGTACCCAGACCCCAGCCATGGATCATCAGCCTTCCTGACAGCTGGGAAAGGGCAGTGATACAGACACCAAAATGTTGCCCAGTTCAATCATCATTCACAAGTAACACCTTTGTACAGATCTAGGTACATTCATCTCTCCTCAATTACTCATATGTCATTATTTCTGTGAGTACATTTAGTCAGGTGACTGCAGGTGAGGTAAGCACATGTTTACAGACTAAGGTTGGAAAACGCTTCCTTTGGAGGCTGTAGTATTCCTTTCACTGTGTTACAGTGACCAGGAAGATGCTGTCAGTGGAAATAAGTGAGTGGCATGATGGTTGCAAGAGCCAAGGGTCAATAAAGTGTACACCCTGTGTCTTAGTTTCCTCCTGTCCAGAAAAGATCTCTTTCCATCATTAACTCATTCTTAAATCTTCTGTAAGTGGGGCTCATGGCAAAACTGATCGTTATGGGCAAATATTATCTGCAAATTGGGAGAGAGAATCTGCAGTATTTGGGAAGTTTAGCTTCATACCTTACTCTTTGCTTTGTTTTCTGTCTGCATTTCAAAAAAGATATTCTCTTACAGGAACTGTAAAGGTAAAAAAAGAAAGAAAAAGAGTTTTTATGGAAACAAATCACACTCAGACCTATAGTCAATGTATATGAGCTGAAGAACCCTTTATGGCCTTAGTGTTTAATTCTCAAAAGCAATCAAGAAGAAAAGAGGGAGGATGAAAGAGAATGTTTAATCTGATGCAGTGACATCTTCAGGGCTAATGCAAGTAGAAACTGGTCAGGCAGTGTTGTTCTTTCAGCACTGATCACATGAAAGGTTTGTGTCTCAGGACTGTGGATCATTCACTCCAGTGAGACATGACGGACGTGCTTGCAGGAAAAGTCACTGATTTTAGAGAATTGGTTGCTGATTTACCACTGGGATCTTTCATTGGGTTAACATATTACTTTATTTTCCTAACACTATGCAACTCAGCCTGGTGCTCACCAAGCATAGCGAGGTTTATAATCTGTTAATGTTCAACTTTACCTGCACTTCTCTCTTTGTTTCATATCCTGTGTTACTATAGCTTTATTTCTAGATATGGGGAGAACTGGTCAATCAGGCACCAAGTTTCCAGTTCTTGCTAATGCCTCGGACTCTAGACAAACTTGCAAAAGTTTCATATAATCTTAGTATTTGCACGTACATCGCCTCCTGGGCCTCATGCAGAGCACTCAGTCCTGCAGTTCCACTGTTGGTTTTATCACCGCTACCACTGTGGGAGATGCACAGGGGGATATATTCAACACACATGCACTCATACCAACAAATAAGACCTTCACACCAGGTTTCTCAATTCATCCTTTCTCCTCCTGTATTCATATGAGGAGAACCACAAGCACAGACCTAAAGAAAATCCTAATCTCAAGTCACATAATCCATGGCAATTCTCTGAATTCCCACATGCCTTTTACCTTCTCTGATATTAGTTTGTTCTCTCGATAAACAATGTTGATCTTTTTCCCCTCCTGCTAAGTGGTTCCTGTAAGTCCAAGATCCTTATTCTTTTCCATTTGAAAATTCCCTGTACGTCCTTGAAAACCTGTGGCAGGTCTTCCACCTACTAAACTGCCTTCCAATAAGGAAGTAAGAAACAGGTCATAAAATAATAGAATTGTAGAATGGTTTGAATTGGAAGGGACCTTTAAGATCACCTAGTTCTAACCCCCCTGCTATATGATGGGACACCTCCCTCTAGACCAGGTTGCTCAAAGCCCCATCCAGCCTAGCCTTGAATGCTTCCAGGGAGGGGGCATTCATAACCTCACTGGAAAGCCTTTTCCAGTGTCTCACCACCCTCACAGTAAAGAATTTCTTCCTGACACCTAGTCTAAGTCTACCCTCTTCCATTTAAAGTCATTTTCTCTCATCCTGAAGATCGTCAATTCACCCTACCTCATATGTGGATAGAATGATGTCATCATGTCTGATGACTCACCTTACTCCTCTATCTGAGATGATTCATTTGTCATCAAGTCCTGCTACATGGAACAATGCTGATTTATACGTCAGCCTACCAGAACCATGTCTGTAATCTACGTGGTGTACATGCCCTGGATAGCACACAACAATTCAGATCTGAGAGATTGAGTCCAGATTATTGAAGCCATGAATTCTTAAGTCACTTCTGAAAATCCTTCCATTGAGGTGTGCAGGTCTAGAGTCAAATGAGAAAAAAAAATCTGAGCACATGACAAAAGAGAGCAGAGGTGATGATCTTCTTCAGGAAATGAATGTCCAAAGTACAGGAGAGACTCATAGATTCATAGATACATTAGGTTGGAAAGGACCTACAAGATCATCTAATCCAACCATCCTCCTATCACCATCCCTACCCACTAAGCTACTAAACTAAATCCCTTAGCACCTCATCTAAACGCTTCTTGAACAGCGCTAGGGATGGTGCCTCAACCACCTCCCTAGGCAGGCCATTCCAGTGCCTGACCACTCTTTCAGAAAAAAAATTTCTCCTCAAATCTAAGTCTTCCCCGGCACAACTTGTGGCCATTCCCTCTTGTCCTGTCATTAGTTATCTGAGAGAAGAGGCTGACCCTCTCCTCACCACAACCCCCCTTCAGGAAGTGGTAGAGGGCAATAAGGTCCCCTCTGAGCCTCCTTTTCTCCAGACTAAACAATCCCAGCTCCCTCAGCCGCTCCTCATAAGACTTGTGCTCCAGACCCCTCACCAGTCCCACCAGGGACCTTTTCAAGCATGTCCAAAAGAGATCCACAAAAATGATCCCAGAGGTGGAGAAACTCCACTGTGAGGACGGGCTGAGAGAGCTGAGGCTGCTCAAACTGGAGAAGAGAAGGCTTTGGGGAGACTTGAGGACAGCCTGTCAGTTTCTAAGAGGGAGCTATGAGAAGGAAGGGGACAGACTCTTTAGCAGGGTCTGCTGTGACAGGACAAGTGGATTCTACTACGGATCCACACCAATGAATCATATTTGATCAGGTGGTAGAAAAAAGTCAAGCAAAACTGAATAAACTGAAATGTTCTGAGTGGCACTATCTTCACATATCAGATCAGCAAACAGATTATTACAGTCAGGGAAGATGATAACTATGAGGCAGATCTTGCTGCAGCAGCAGTGCAGTTGGGTATGGCAATTGGAACAATCGATTTCTGAAGAGGCTCTGGAATTAGTAAAACATCATAGACCCAATTCTAGAAGGACTGGGACTCTCTAAACTTGGGATGAATCAATATTCTGACTCCCTGAACCAAGAAAATACATTATTTGCTTCTCCAAGTGTCAGAAATGTTCCATCCTCAAAGAAGGCATAACAAAGAATTGATACCCAGGACACTGAGGAGGGAGATGTATCTGTTCTTCCAACTCTAATCCTTTGTATGCTGAAAAGAAAACATGTTCTCTGGATGAAACTAACGTTACTACTCTTGTTGCTGACCTGTCCTAAAAATCTTTCTTATTGAAAAGCAGAGGTCTTGTGTGGATGAGTAGTGCTAGTCTTGTGATGAGACTGCTTGCATGCTGGATGCCATTTTAAGTCAGAAACAAAGTAAAACAATTGCTAGTGGAGTCCAGACTGGAGTCCAGGTTTTTTTCTTTGCTACACAAGTCTCCAAATTCATAAGTACAGCACAAACCCATTGCAGGAAACCTAAATTCAACAAAACCTAGGACAAAGAATTGCATTAATTCAACTATCAGCATAACATTCAAATTGTTTCTTTCGTTTTTTCTCCATTTTCTTTCCATCCAGTTTGTTTCTTGACAAAAGTTCCACTGGGCCCAGGTCAGATCAGCTCACGCAGCAACTGCAGTGGAAGCTGGTGTCAGAGAAGTCACCATCACACAGGAATATAATTTCTACTAACTACACAAGTAGCTTCTTTCTATGGTTCTAAAATCATAAAAGGTTACTTGAAAAACTTGGCTGGATATTGGAGGGCATTGCTGAGTCAACACTGCCAAGTTTCTGGATGCCAAATCTTCTCAAGACTGCTGCAGACAATACATCCTGCCTCCTTACCTCCTAACAAGGGACTTTGCATACTCCTACCTTTCTCCTCCAAAACATCCTTCCAAGAGCTCATAATTAGGAATATCTTTCAGAGAATGTCTAGCTGAGGTGTCTTTAATATATTTCGTATTTCACTGAGAAATACAGTCTTGATCCACAGCAGAATTTAGGGAATAGTAGAATGCAAAGATGTAGGCTGTGATCTTTTAAAGGACCTGTGAATATGGAGGAACAGATGCTTCAGGAAATTACCATATGAATCCATGGCATGCACAATACCATACAAAAAATGCTATTTATGATGATTATGTCATTTTTGTGGAAATAAAACCTACACCAAATGAGCTAGAATAGTGCTATTCAAATCCTTCAGAAATGCAAAGCTTCGCTAGTGTTAGTTGCTAGAAGCCTGACCTTTTTGCAATGTAAATACTTTCTGGGAGGATAAGAGATACAAAATACATCCCCAGGTCTCTCAGTTTCCCTGAGAGCTCCAGCTAGGATTAATTGTTATTCTTGCAAATTGGATTTCAGTGACAGACAAAGAAATGTTCGATGTTCAGTGCAATGAAGGCTGCAGGTTGCCTGTGCTAGATGTCATCCAGCAAATTAACCTGGCCTACAGCAGTCTTTCTTATGAGTTTTCTGGCAGTCGTGCTGTTTTTATCACTCCTAAGAGCTTCACTGAAAATAAATCTGTGTCAGAAGAAGAAATCCTTCTTCCTCATCCTCCTCAATGGGTATACTTCACATTCAGGCTCTCACAAACCTATCATTTCTCCATCATGAGCTGTTGGTCCTCCACTCCATGGAGCATCCTAATGAGCTCAGCTGTGGCTGAACAAGTCACTCAATGGACACTGAGCAGTGCATTGAAAACAATGCACTGATATGAAATTTTGGCTATTTGCTCTCCCTGACCAACCTCCAAGAAAGCCTGCCTCTGCAGTAAGGCAAGAACACAGGACCTTATCTAGCTTCCTGGGAAACATACAGGAAAGAGGCAAATTCCTAGAAGACATTTCAAAACCTAGTTCCAATTATATCATTTCCCATCAGAACTTACAGGACTTTTTGCCGAGGGCAAACCTTCATAATTCAGTATGTTGTTTCCTTCAGGCCCCAACATTTTGGCCCCCCCACCCAAGTTCTCTGTCCTGGGTATTTCCCTCCTAAGAGCAGGCTGGGCCTCACCTGCTGTGGGCTGGGTTATTCCAGTACACTACATCCCAGGTGCATTCCTGAAATACTTGTTGGGTAGATCAGGCTTATTTTGGGGCCTGTTCTGCTTGAATATGCAAAGGATTCCAGTGTTATCTGGTATACCTGATACGGCATTGACCTATACTCTTCTCTCATCTTATCTTCCTACTCAGTGAGCTTTTAGAAAATCCTGGTTCTACTGTATTACTGAGGGCAGTGCCTGCCTCCAGTGACTGCTTCCCAGTGTGAGATGTAACCACTCACATAGACTCCTAATACATCCCACCACATGCAGTCTGTCAAAGTTTTATTAGCCTCTTCCCCACAGAGATATGTATTAAATATTGAATTAATTAACTATCAAGTAAAAATAATAATCTCTCCCTTTGTCATGTATAGGGTAAATGGTCCTTTCTCAGAGATGATGGAGGAGAAGGACATTTGTGCCTATGCACACTGTGGGTAGCAATCTTCTGGGAAATCTTTGCTTTTCATGGGAAAAGGCAGATGCAAATAAATTCTAAATGTACCCTAGGACAAGTTGATCAAAGAATTTGTCATTTCAGACAAAAACACTGAGGGAGAAAAAATAAAAACAAATAAACAACAGAACAACAACGAAAATTCTTTTTATTTATTTATTTTTTTTCCAATAAAAGTTTAACAATTCTCAGTTCCAGATGACCTTTGCTTACATACTTGAGAGTCACCTGGTGGAGCTTAGGATGCTTTGTGTAACTCCTGAGCTGGAAGCAATCCTCAAAGATCCAGAAGCCCAGGTGTCCAGGAGTTCCAGAGCCCTTTTCCTCCTCTGGATTTTGGACAATATCTTGGCACTGAAACTTTGTCAGCAGAGACTTTCTAATCTGAGGGAGCTCTGGTAGAAGCTGTATCAGAAGGGAGAGGCATTTCACATCCTTTTAGTGTGGAAAGAATATGAGTGAACGGGCAATTGATCTGGAGCTGGAAGAGAAGAGACAGGACTGGCACTGGTGTCACAGTGAGGTCCTGCCCTGTTAAGCAGAACATCTCTGGGCAGAAGCGTGAAGATGCAGTGAGGGGTGGTGGGAAAAGGCACTCAGGACAGAGATCATGAAAAGAAGATCAGCCCTGCAGCTGTGTTTCAGTGATGCTGGAACAAAAAAAAACCAAGACTGTGAGATAAGGAGTGTAATGGGAGATTATCTTTATGAGATTAGCTGGCACATCTGGAAAAGGCAGAGGACTGTAGGCCAGGATACTTGTATGCCTACAGGTTGGTGGTTTACCCACATGCAGCTGGTGGAAATAATTCATCTTCCCTCAGACCTTATCTCACTGGTATTCAAAGAGCTGCATGCATGTCCCATCACTTCTGAAATGACACTGACATCTGCAGCAACCAAAACTTGTAAGAGTGCTTTTCTTACCTAACAGTGAACACTCCAGCAGTGCTGCAGGTGAAGTTTAACCTGGACAAGCTTGAGGTTCAACAAGACCAAGTGCAAGGTGCTGTGCCGTGATCAGGGTGATTGTAGACAGGAGGACATTTTATTTTTCCAGGTTGGATGGGGCCCTGGGCGACTTGGTCTGGCCTGTGACAGGGAAATTGGAACTAGGTGATCTTTAATACCCTTTCTAATCTAAGCCATTCCATGATTCAATGATTCTTCAGCTGTTTTTTCTTACTTCCCATATCCCCTTTTCATTTTTTAATTGTTTAACTCCAAACTCTGAAACAGCCCTGAAAAATCAAGGGGCAGAGGAGAACTTAAGATCATGAAGCATCTATTTGGTCCTGTGACTTTGCAGGAAATAAGGCTTTTGCCTCCTAATCTTCTGGAACCAAAGGGAGACCCATCTGTCTGTCAGTACCAGAGATCAGTTCTAGAGGAATACAGAATCTGAAACACAGCTGCAGCTGCAGCACTACTATCCAAGCTTTAGGAGTGTCTTTAAGAGGCAGTCAAACAATCAGTCCAGTAAGTAAATCTTGTGACTTGCTTTCTCCCACTCACGCTTATGAGAGTATAAAAGATATAATAATGTTCATTGTTTTGGCTAAAAATGACATGGGGGAAGTAGTACTTCCCCTTAAATGAATCAGCCTGAGGCAGCTTTTTTTGAAGAATGGTGTGTCATGTTACAGGACGTTTCTGCTTCTGAGAAATGCCAATGCAATGTCCCCACAGATCTGTGTTCACTCCCAGCAGGCCTGTCAGCAAAGCTCACTGGGCAAACCAAGCATCTGCCTATGGTTTCAAAATGCTAATATCCTTCAGAAAAAGTTAACATTGTTTAGATCCTGATGATTTGGACAGGACAGAGCCTTTTTAGGCAGTGCTGTCCCAGGAGACAGTAAAGTCAAGCAGTTCAATTGAGTAAGAACTGTCAAATCTTGGCTACAAACTGATATTTATTTGCACTGTGGCATGAACACTAATGCTGACCTGATTTCTGCTTAGGCTGCAGAACATCTGACTTTGATTCCTCCTTTCTCCCTTCCCAGCACAGTTCCTGGGGTGATAGGGCCAAGTTCCAGCATCAGTAGCTGAGTCCTGGTGTTTTGACATCTAAACCAGGGTAATCTGATTTGTTGTTGTTGTTGTTTGGTTGTTTGTTTGGTTGGTTTTGCTATCTTGCTCATCCTGTTCAGGGTTGCAGTTGCAAAGCTGTGTGCAATTCAGCACTGAGCAATGTGTTCCCTACACACAGCTCAGTGTGGTACACTGGAGTGGTTACTATTCTGGCCACTATTAGAACATAAAGGAGAGATAAGTGCATATGTTTCAAAGCAAAATAGCAACAGGATGGCAGATGGACACAGGTGCTTGAATAATTGTCACGTTTCTGGATAGAACTTATCTGAAGTCAAATTTTCACGTTTACATTCTGAACACTTTTAAACACCTGCTGAGCAAAAATGTAAAGTGCAATAAAACAGTACCTACCCTCAGGATGGCATTGACCAAACTTAGTCATAACCCTAGGCAAATCTCCTCTAGTGTGCCTGAAAGTGCCCTTAGCACAGTAATCTGTTATGAGTGATAATGAGAATTTAATCAATAACTGATTTCCAGAGGTGTTTCAGCAGTTATCACAAACCACCGCTGATCTTTGCTCAGGCACATGACTTTCTGAATGAACATATACAAGGAAGTCCAAGTGTGATAGTAGGCAAAGTCTCCTGAACAGCAGCAGGATCAGGAGTTATTCTCCTGGTTGGCATCAAGATGGAAAGTCTATTTTTGGGTCTGTACAAGCTGAGATAAGCAGACATTGGTCCCAAAAGGAGTTTGCTCATGTTTCTAGTTAGTTTTGTCTCCTTCACAAGTTCAGCCATGATCTTATTCAACTCCTGTTCCTTTAGTACGTATATTTTGAGATCAGGCTACAGGCCAGCACCTTGAGAAAGAGAAGATTTCCTTCCTTAGGAGTAGATCTAGATGCCATCAATTCTGATGTTTTTTGCCATTGATGCATACCTCATTCCTTCTTTCCCTTGAGCAATTCCAATGATGCTATTCCAAGCAGTACTCACAATAAACACATACTGTCCATTCTGTCTCCTTTTCAGCAAGATGCAATAGGAGGAACACCAAGCTGGGTTAGAGGCAACACGCAGAACTGGTGTAAGCAGCTTGAATATATAACCATATGTGAAAGCTCCACTGGTTCTGGACTCGCCATATGGATCCACAATGAGTGGAGCAACCAGAAAGAAATGTAGCAATAATGGAGAGCCCTCCCTGCCATCTTCACCCTTGAGCCCTCTGCATCATGGGATTTTGCAGACCCTGTCATTACAAAAATAACCCAAACCAAGTGAAGAAGTGTTTAGACTTGCAAATCTCAAAATAGAAGGAACCTCGGATTTAAGTGACTCTTTCTCTCCTTTAAACATACGTGTACTTCCATCAAGCTGAACTCATTTCTTATTTCCTTTATCTTGTATTTAAACAATAGGTCAGGTTTTATGGTTTTGCACAAAGGACTTGTTGCACAAGCTCCAGTGACTCATAATCTTGTTGAAAACTACATTCCCAAGTACTAGCCTCTAACAACAGGAATCCTGGTAAATGGAATTAAATGTTTTGCAAGAATATCTTGCTACAGCATTTAATACATCTCCTGCATAACTGACTCTTTTGGTGGGATCTTTACTTTGGAAAATAAAACATATATGCATGTATTCAGTTGAGAGGTTGTAACATGTTGATACTCATTTACTTGAAAGTTTTGGCCAAATGCTTAGGTTGCTGGGAGCAGAAGGGAGATACACAAGCAAGGCCAGTTGTTACTTTGCAGATCCTTACATTTCAGCTAATACTTCTGGCCTTGAAAGCACACTGGGAATGGCACTGATATCATAAAATCCTACAATCATAGAATCCTTAGTGTTTGAAGGACCTTTAAAGGTCACCTAGTCCAACTCTCCTGCAATGAACAGGGACGTCCACAGCTAGGTCAGGTTGCCCAAGATTTGATCCAGTCTCATCTTGAAAGTCTCCAGGGACAGGGCATCCACCACATCTCTGGGCAAACTGTTTGTCCAGCTTACCATCCAACAGTACCACCAGGTTTTTTGCAATAGGGCTGTGCTCCATCTTTTCACAGCCTGTACTGATGGTGAATGTTGCCTCATCCCAAGTGCAAGGCCTTGCACTTGAATTTGTTAAACCTCATAAGGTTCTCCTGGGCCCACTGCTCAGTCTTTCTAGGTCCCTCTGGATGACATCTTGTCCCTCTGGTGTGTCAACTGCACCTCACAGTTTGGTGCCATCCCCAAACATGCTGAGGGTGCACTCAACCGCATTTTCAATGTCACTGATATTAGAAGAGTATTGGTCCCAACACTGACCCCTGGGTGACAACACTGATCTTCGTCTAGACATTGAGCAATTTACCACCATAGTCTGGGCACAATTGATATAGTCTCAAGGGCTGCAGAAGGAACTCCCACCTGCTCTCCTGTAGGAACACAACTGCATCTTAGTGCTATCATCAGTGAGCGCTACCCAGCCCATAACAATACAGATTACCTGACACACCTGAATTTTGCACCTTTCAAACACTCAGCACATCTCCTTCTGCGAGTGAGCAGGAGTACTCCACCAACAGCGAGATCATTACTGAAGATGTTAAAACATTCCACTCCCTTCCCTACCCTCCTCCTCCCCCTCAACCTCCCTCTCCACTTCCAAACCAAACAATTTCTTCTTTTCTTTGTTATATTAAGATCCTATGCAAAAAATCAAATACCTTATCATGAGGACTAAGTAGCATTAGAAGAGTATATTAACACATTGCCACTGTGTTTATATCAGTGGCGTGTTTATTCTCCACAGGCAATAAATGTCCATAGCAATTCCCTATACAGGGTAGGTGGATAGCATACCAAAGCCATGTATTTAGAAGTGTGGGAGTTTAACTACAGATACATTAAGGAATTTGCCTCAGGAATGTAAACAGATCCAGAGTTTTGTGAGCCAAAGCAATTTATTTGAAGAGTTGTCTTGCATGCACACACTTGTACAAATGCTTGCCTGCTCATACCCCTCTCTACTTGTAACCCTACGTAAATATACACCAAAACCAATATTTCTAAGGCACGAATAACAGTAAATGCTTCTGCCACAGAGAAGAAAACTTCATACTTATTTGGGTTGGAGTGAGAGGTCATTCACTGAGCAAAAAAGGATGTATCCATTCATGATGTAATATCAGTGGCTGACCTAGGTGTAGCTGTAGTGCATAGAAATAGTGTGTAAAATGAATTTGTGAGAAGGTTAATATGGTTAAATAGATTTACCAGAACTAAGAAAAGCTTGACCTCAGGCAAACAAAAATCATGTCTTGTCTTGTCAGGCATATATTGGAGCCTTGGGTCAACTTAATCTTCCAGTGCAATTCGTTTACTGCCTATATCCTTGCGCAGCTCTCAGCCTCTCAAATGAAATATTTTTACATGGTCTGATCAGTCATTTCTAGCCTTAAGCTCTTCCATACTCACCTTTTAGTACTGGACTGTTTCAATGATACACTCAAAACACTGCACCTAACATTTTTGCAAGATAATTTTGCAAGAAAAAGATCAAGGCATTTGAGATGTTCAATGATTTCTGAGCACCATTAAGTTAAGTAGTCCACTGTTCAGCTTCTACACATCCAATCATTTGCCCTGTCCAAGCAGTTACCTCCTCCCCTTTGTCCAGCCAAAGTCCTGAATTTATGCTGGGCACCAGTTCAGTGTCCTGAGGATACTGATCCAGTTTGTGATAGGGTCTTCATCATCCTGGAAGAATGAGGCCACTCTCAAAATCAAAGCATGGCCTTTCTTTAAAAAGTGACTATTGATGTTCCATCTTCTACATAACAGTTGTGATTAAAGCATTAGCCCAAGAAGTGGAGGTCTAAAAGTCCCAGCTGAGGTTTGACCTTGGATGGTACAAACCAGCAACTGCCAAAATGGCAGTGGAAGATATCAAACCAAAGCCTTAATGACAAGACTTAGACCACTGAAGTAAATCTACCTTTAGTGTGGTCTTACAGGAGAGACTCTTCTGTGCTCTTTTAAAAACATGGAGATGACTTAAGCCAAAAAAGCAATGTAGTGATTTCTCTATTGAAATAAGGAGTCAAAATAATGTTATTTACATATAGAGACAAGATTTTAGTTCATGTCTATCTTTAATTCTAATTTTATTCTTAGAATTTTTACCATGCTTTAACATTACTCTTTCTCTAGAGCGGACTAGGAAACTCACCATGTTTAGAACAGTTTAAATGAAACGAGGTACCTGTTAAAACAAAAAGTATGTAAGAGGCTAAAAGTATTATTAAATGTTTATTTATTTCTTTGTTTGTTTATTTATTTATTTGAATTGTTTGTTGCTCCTAAAACATTACACATCACAAGTTACCGAACTGTCTTTCTTCCTTTTTCAACTTCGTTTATCCTGCTGAAAGTATTAAGAAAGTTCCCACTGATTTATAAACTCAGAAAAGCCTTACTTTGATTTTGCCTGGGTAAACATATTTTTTTTCTTTTTTAAACCTTACTGATTTTATAAATACTGCTGGGCACATTACTTATAGGGGTTGCACCTGACAAAATCTCGAGGATCTCTGCAGTGGCCACAGAGAGTAAGTGTGGGAGAAGGACAATGCTGCACTCCTTGCAAAAAAGAGGGGACCTAAAAGTGCTTCTTCTCCAAAACAGCGTTGTCTGAAGGACTCTGGGCAGCTTAATTCTTGTCACATGGTTCTGCAACTGTGCCATAAGATTTGTCTGCACAGTCTTATTCTTGAATATGCAGAAGTTCATCTACTTTTCCCTAAATGGCAGGCAGCATTGCATTTAAAAGTGAAATTAAAACAGGTTTGAATATTTTGAGAGTAAGTTTCCATACAGAAACACAGATCCATTCAAATTCTTGCTCAATAGGCAAAACAGTCCAACTTCAGCCAGCCTTAGCCAGGTGAACTCTGTCTTCTCTTGCCAGTAGCAATACAGGCACAAACAATTGTTAGTGTCATCACTGGAGTTTTCTTTTGATTTTTCTAACCTTATAAAAGAGATGCTTGGTTTCTTTATGAGATATTTGGAGCCTATGACTAATTGGATCCTGATTTGTTAATCTGTACTCATGTCTTGGTCACAGCCCAAGATCTGTCTCTCTAAGTTGTAGAAATGCTTAAGGCTGGCACCCTTGGGCTGGCACAACATGACTCTTCCCCATGGACATGTAGAACAAGATCTGGTGGGCTTCACTATGTTCTCACCTCATGATTGTTAAGCCAGAATGTCCAAATGCCTTCCACATGCCCATCATAGATGAGCTGCTAAGTCACACTGTATCTGCTCTCATGTGGGTTATCTCAACCCATAATCCACAGAATGATTCTCAAGAATGATATTACCTTATTTTTCCCTACCTAAACACGTGATATCTAACGCAAACTCATCTTCTATTCTCCCACTATAATCAGTGGAAAAAGTAAACACATAAAAGGACAATTAAACCCCTCTTAGACAGTCTTTTAAGGATGGATTGTATTGTGAAGGTGCCTTTTCCTTGCCTGCCAATGACTGACTTGCCTCTTTGAAGAGATTAGTTCCATTTCTAAGTTAGACAAAATGAGATCCAAAGAACAGACCATGCCCAGGTCCTCTCATTTCTCCCAGCACAGCACTGTAACTCAGCTGCCTCAGCAGCACAGGGGAAAAGCATCTGATCCTGTGTCAGCTGTCAACATTAAAGATCCCTGTTGACTCTGACCTGGTGAGGGTTAAGCCCTTTGCCTCTATGTGAAATTGTGCTGAGTGTGTATCCATAGCTGTTATTCATTAAATGGATTCACCTGACTAGAGGGCTGCCACAAACAGTTCATTCCTAGTATTGTTTTGTAATGGAATGCTTTAGAGCTAGCAAAGCTGTTTATTTCATCTACACTACAAGCCTGCCTTCAGGATTGTGCAACTACTGTTTAGAGTGGCTACTGCAATCTTTTAAAGCTTAAATATACTTTCAGTTTATTGATAATACAGACAAGGGGAAACCACAGTCTGAGTGACAAAAGATACTAAAAATCTGCATCTGAAGATATCTAGAGCTGTGGCCACTTCATGCTTTCCCCATGGTGTATCAGATTCCCCATTAAACTCCTCAG
The DNA here is from genome assembly GCA_013399175.1 of Odontophorus gujanensis. NCBI lineage: Eukaryota > Metazoa > Chordata > Aves > Galliformes > Odontophoridae > Odontophorus > Odontophorus gujanensis. The sequence continues at coordinate 138,791 of VXAB01013879.1, forward strand.
AGGAGGCTCAGTGTAATCCCATACCTAAGTATCATCAAGCTCCAAATGTGGTCAACCCTTCTCTTTTCTCAGCTGTGGGGTTTGGCCAAAGAGGAGTCAGACATACATCAGGAGGTTGCAATGGGACTTGCTCAGCTGGGGTCCCTGTTCTCTCCACTGGTGATCCTGTTACTTTGCCCTGTGACATTTTTTGGAACATTACAGATTCCTGCAGTTTTTCATTGTTGTTTCCTGATGTCTACTCCACATCTTGCTACCAAGTTTTGCTCTTCTATCTCTGTCCTTCCCTTGCTTTCCTTAAAAAATAAAACAAGCAGGCAAACAAATAAACAAAATCAGGAAAGTATAGCATGAATCCATCTCCTTTGGCTTATTTTGACTCGATGCCAGCCTAAAATGATAGCGAAATACTGTTGAAACAGATTGCATCCAAACTGACATTGAGTGCTCTCAAGCCAGTAGCACACTGATAGGTGTAATCCAGTCTCAGAAACTTAATCTCCGTGCTTCTGTCTTCTTTGGAAGAGTTCACCCTTACCCAGAGAGTATTTTAGTTAGAAGTCTACAAGATACTCTGTTGTACAGCTACTTCCATTATATTTAATCAGTAACATTCTATATACAATAATTAATTAACAATAAAACAGAGGACCCTGACATTGTGACCCATAGATTTGGTAGTTTTTGGTCTGCTATTCCAGTGTTTTATCTTCTATATTCTATGCAGCAAATCTGTTTGAGAAGCTGGTTCAGGGTGTCAGGGCACTTGTGTTCTGTTACAGAATTATAGAATCATAAATCTTAGAATCAGAGCATCGTTTGAGTTGGAGGAGACCCCCCAAAGGTCATCTAGTGCAACGAACAGGAACACCTACAGATTGCTCAGAGCCCCATCCAGCCTGACTTCAAATGTCTCCAGGCATGGGGCACCCACCACCTCTCTGGGCAACCTGTTCCAGTGCCTCACCACCCTTCTTGTGAAACTCTTTTTCCTTATATCCAGTCTAAATCTCCCCTGTTTTTGTTTGAAACTATTTCCCCTTGCCCCATCCCAACAAACCCTGCTAAAAAGTCAATCCCCTTCTTGTTTATATTCCCCCTTTTCCCTGCACTTAACTTGACACCTAAGATCTCCATTTACCAGCACCTGAAGTCTGTTACACAGTGGTTGTTGAAGCTAAACAAGGAGTTTGCCTGGATTAGAAGATGACATTGTACAATGTGTTTGAACTGCTGAACAGCTAGAGGAGTGATGATCACGAGAACAGCATTGTCACCAGTACACCGAGGAGAAAATGAGGCACATTCCAGGCTGTGCAAGCACACACATTTCCCCAAGGGCTTATTGCATTTCCAGTGCATATAAAACCACAACAAACACACCCAAATATGAGCCAGTACCACAGAATATCACCACATTTCAGCTCAGTTCAAGGTCACTGTTTCAGCTGCCATCCACAAGTGATTCTCCACTGTTTTAAGTGTAATTGGGCAGGAGGTGAGGCCATGGACCGTGGTATTTTTATGTTTATGCTTGAGAAGCTTTATCATCCCCTGCTAGAAACAGACCTTATGTAACAAGTGAACTGCTCTTCATCAACAGATGAAGCGATAGGTAGAAAAGCATGAGGGTAAAAGGTATAAAGCTGAAGATTCACAAAGGTGTATCCAAATTTTTTTTATCTTGTTAATGAGAAACAGGGTATCAAAGGACAGTTTTATACTTCCGAACAGGAAAAAAAGGTTTAAGGCACCTGAGGTTTGCTTTCTCTCTGAAATTTGGTATGTTACAGTTCTTCTTTACCAGCAGTACTCAGCCAAAAAAAAAATTAAGTTATTTAAAAAAAATTATTAAAAAGAAAATTTAAATCTAATTTTGCCAGCAAAAATAATTGCAAACCTGTAGGGAGGACTATGATAAAAATAAACATCTCATGTTCCTCGTGGCCTGGCTAAAAAAATATTCTTTCCTTAATCTTCAATATAAGCAGTATGAGGAACAAGATCCAAAACAAACAGGATGACATACTGATTCTTCATGTAACAAATACATTTCAGTGAGTGCTTCCAAGTCATGGGATTGCTGCCCAGGAATTGCTCTTTTTCTCTGTCCTTCTCTGTTTCCTCTTCCAGCTAGCTTTTGATGATTGAAATAGATATTTAAAATCTGTAAGAAAAAAGAGCTCATAATGCTTCTTGTCCTGTTGTGCATGACTTTCAGTAGTTGTTTGAGCCTTGCAGGTATTTTTTTTCTGATATGGAGAGAAATTGTCTGCAGTCAAATAATTTACTGGGCGTGTTCTTGCTTATTCTTCATGGAGACATAAACATTTGACTTCCCAAACACAAGCAAACATGAAAACCCCTAGCTCAGTGACGCTGTTCTCCTAGTCCAGCAACTATGTGCACAAGTCTACACTGGAGATCCACTGAGCAGATCTCAGCCAGCAGCATCCTGGATCCATACAGCACAGTGAGATGCCATCTGAAACTGCCTGCCAGCACAAATCTACACAACATTTCAATACATTGGCTGAGAGATGCACTCAGTCTCCACCCTGGGTTTTGGCAATGACAGGTTGAAGTGAAAGGCCAGCACATCTAAGCTAAGGCCAGGCCAGGGTGGCTTGCATCCAAGCACATCAGAAAGTATCTCCACACTCCCCAGCACTTCTAGGTTATGTCAGATCTAAAATACAAAGCTTTGCTGACATGCCATGTTAATTTAGAGTGGGACTGAATCAAAATAGCAATAAAGGCCACAGAATTCTCTGTGGAGACACAAGGTATACAAGGAATAGGAGCACATTTATATATATGTATTTTATTGCAGATGTAATCTAGGAGGAAATTTAATCAACTTTTATAGTCAACATGAATTGTGTCTTCACCAGCTAAATGAACCATGTCTATGTGTGTATGGGCTTTCCCTCCTGCTTTTCATAAAGAATGCACTGAAGATACATACATAAGCCTTAAGGATAGCATCACAGAATAGCTTGGGTTGGAAGGGACCTTAATGATCATTTAGTTTCAACTGCCTGCTGTAGACAAACCCACCAGATCAGGCTGCCCAGGGCCCATCCAGCCTGCTCTTGAATGCCTTCGGGTAGGGGGCATCCATGACTTCTCTGGGGAGAACCTCATCATCCACACCACAGTAAATATGCAGCTGAGCATCTCTGCAACAACATATGCTGTGCCTTTGTAGATTGAAAGAGGTTGGCTTTTGTTGCCTGGTGAGCTGAACATTATGGATTTGTTTCTACTCCCTTTGTACAGTTATTGAAATGTTATCCATCAGACAATAAATCTCCCATTGATTGGTGTTTTTCCCCTACGGTGACTGAAATCTTAGGTCAGTATTTATGCTTTTGGAATTATTATTATTTTTATGTGCAGAGAATACATTATCTACTTTTCTATGCCCCTCTCTGCTTCTCTGAAGGAAGATGGGTATTCATCCAAGGACTACATGGATTCAATCTGTCAGTAACAGCTGAGCAGTTGGGGTTTATAGCTTGAAGGGATTCACTGTCTTTACCCTGTCTAAATTGTAAATCCAACATTTACATTTGGCTACCAGTTCTGACAGTAAACAGCAGTCTTTGTGTCACGTTGCTCTTAATGATTTTTTTCGCTCAGATGAGTACTGTTAGCTTAAACCATACTATCTTGCTTTCAGAAGCACTGCTGAGCCGAAGTGGACTGCCAATTCCTATCTCCAGCATATCCTGAGATTCTGCAGGACAGACACGGCATAATCCTGACAAGCAGAACTGATCTCCAAATATATACGTACTTTCTGTTATATTTGTTTCAAATAATCTTGTGAAAATTACTATTCAGGATTCCAGAACTGGAAATGAAGTTTATGGTCTTTAAGAAGACAAAAACACTGAAAATTTTTTATCAAAATGTGGAGTGGGGAAAAGGAAGTTTTATGGGATTTCTCCATTGGAAAAAAATACAGTCAGCTTTACCACTAGTACAAACACACGTGATCCATTTTCAGGAACCAGAACAGAGGGGAGAACGGAATAAGGGAATAGGAGCAAAACCAGACCTCCCTGGCCTTAGAGGGAAGGTTTCCATGTGAGATAGGTTTGCAAATGCCAGGAAAAATCACTGGTACACGAGCTGCCTCCTCTTGAACACACAAGCAGTTGAAGAGGCAACAGTGACACTCCTAATGGTAATTTAGCAAGAGGAGCCTGATAGAGAATCACAGAGGTTGAGTTATTCTGTTTACACACCATCTATTCAGTGACTGCTCCCTGAGGAGGAGAACCTGTATTTACAGAGGCCATGGGTCTGCTTCCTCTTACACACCTGACAAGAGCATCTCTGTACACCTCCCAGTACTGGTGGTGTTACCTGGTGTGCCCTGCTTGGCACCTTTCTCTGATGCCCTATCTCAATCCTGAGCCATCAGCCTGAATAATATTTGCCTTTTTCTTGTTCTTCTTCCTTTCCCATAATCAGCCATTTTTCTCTGCCTCAGATTCCATGCAGAATGGCTTGACAGAAGGACTCACAGCAGCATATGGGACACCACAGAGCCACATGACAAGAGGTGTGTGAAGAGCTGGGTTGTGTAATGGAAGAACTCATGATATAAAGGTGATCCATAATCACACAATTTGGTTGACAAGCGTAGGTCTCACCTGCATCACACTGCCCCAGTCCCCCTCGAGCCCAGAGAGATGATGCCCTGCATGTGACTATCTACCCAATTAGTCATGTATGGTGCCCTATGGTGGCTGATGACCTTATTAAAGGATTAATTAGCTTGGCTCTTGTTTTTAATTGGCTGGAAACAGGGTGTGGTGCTGCAAGGCACTGTGCATGCGGGACAGTACAAGAGAAAAGCCTTTGATTTTGGATAATCTTGGAGACAAGGGTATGTGATTTGATATATTTGAGAGAAGATGAGAAAGGTTTGAGGACCACCAACATGCAAACACTTTTACAGTATGGCTCAAATACTGATCAAACATATCCTGATTTCTATGTCTGTTTTGCATGGACATATACTAACACAGTACAGTTGCCTTTTTAGTCTGATAATTACTGATCTGTGGCTCTAGAGAAGCTTTCAGAGGGACAGTGAGTTTAAAAATGAGGCATCCACAGAACTTCTTTTCATCTCAAAAAATATTGGTGAGAACACACATCAGTAGGGAGGCCTTGCAGATGTGTTACCTGGAAAATAAAGTATTTGTTATACTGCCTGGGCTTAGCAGGGTCTGCTTTTCTGTTTCATGCATGAATTTGTGTGTGCATGTAAGATGTGATCACAATATAATTTCCAGATAAGAAACCAAGCCAGTGATGTCCAAATGATTAATTTTGGCTAATAAGTATCTACATGACAAACAGTGAAGTTTATTGGAAAGGACTGAGTATAGGATGAGAGCAATAAGGTGCTGAACAGTCATGCTTTCTGCTGCTTGTGTGCTGGATGAACAGATCCAGGAGAGCTGACATTTCAGTCAAACTGCCTGGAAACAGTAATGGGTTTTGCTGGGACCATTTCTGATTGTTCACACTGGGCATCTTGGCTCTAAAACTTTCTTTCCAATTATTGGGAAGGCTGATAAACTTGAGGGCACTGGGTTATGGTTTTCCATGCTGTTTCCATGCCTTAAAATGAGTCTGACCCTTGAGGTTTGAATCTTAAGATTTGCTGTTTGTGTATCTTGTGGTTTTAGGTTCCTCCAAATTTCTTGCAAAAATCTTCAGCCAAAATTATCCCCAAAAGGCCTCAAAAAGGGAAGGAAGGAAGGAAAGGAACAGAATGAGGGAGTGCTAAGTCTACCACACACAGAAAGGGAAGAGATTATCAAAAAATAAAACTAGATAAGGTCACCACATGAAGAAAAAAACTCACTGCATGAGGCAGCTGAGAAGAAAAACATGGTGTAACGAGGCAGAGGGGAGCAATGCCATCCTTTGGCTCTGCCAGAGCCATGGGGAAGATGAGGCTCATAAGGAAAAAAATGACCTGTCTGATTTCTTTTAAACAGATCAATATCCAGTTACAACATTCTCTTGCAGCAAAAGGTTGTGTTAATGTAAGAAAATAAAGCTAACCTATTCATGCAGATAGCAAAAGGTTGTGTGTCCAGGATCTGCAGAGAGAAAGAGAATGTAGGAGTAACAAAACCTCCACTGTCTGCTTTAGCATGGATGTGTACGATGATCTTGAGAAAGTCAACCACAAAAAAAAGAAACAAAAGTAAAATCTTACCAGCCAACCAGTCAACAAACCAAACAAACAAACAAACCAGAATGCTTCAGTATCTCACAGGAGGTCTGTGGGTTACCAGTTTTAAGTTACTACTGTGTTAAACTCCCTAAGAAAGTTTAAAGGAACATTTCTCATGATTGTTCTGTACTTTCATTTATCATATTTGTTCTGTAAGCTCTTGTTTTGGTGAGGATGCTTTGAAAGCAGACCAACCCTATCACCCTCACTCTACATCTGCTGTAGGACATGTTGCAATCTCCTGATAGCACTGGAGATCTAAAATGCTGAGCTGTACTTGCTGAAGCCCTCATCTGCTAACTTCAATACAGGGCACATATTCTTGACCCAGAAGAGATTGCTAGCATGTACAAGCATCTGCTTACTCTGCAGGAATGAAACCTGCCACAGCAAGGAGGTGCAAGGATGCTCAGGCCAAGGAACTGAACAGCTCTGGAGACCCTTTTGCTGGACCTGCATGGTTTCCAGTAATGGGCCTCAGGAACTTCACAAGCCCCTTTCTCCTGGCTATGAGGGGATCTAGCAAGCAACTCAACCACTAAGCCCCACCCCACCACAGAGGCAGGTTGACAAATTTGGATTTCTTAGGGATATCTCTTAGCCTTACCTGCTGCCCAGCACACCCCAGAGACCAATTTGGCTTTGCTAGGTCACAGATTCCCCATCTTAGCTCATGTAGGGTTGCATGTGTGGACATAATTGGACATCCTCCAGATGATGTCTCCATCCAGACCTGATGTTAAAGTACCACCGGTGAAAATCAACTTCTCAGAGATTCTCTGCGTGGGAGTAGCTTTGTCTGCTCCTCCTCTCCACCCCCTCTCCCCCGCCCCATCCTCCTCAGAACAGTGCTATATTTACAATCTTTCTGGGATTGTTGCCTATTCTTTTTTACCCCATCAGTGCAGGAGGTGACCCTTCCTTTAAAAGGCATATCTTCTGTGTTGGAATTTCCAGCTGAAAGTGGAATTTAATTCCTTTGTCAGAAAGAGAAAAGGAATATACTTCATTGCACTTTGTGAACTCTTTCAACACGTACATCTTTGGTTATGTATTTATGTTGCTGGATGCTTGTGTCAGCCACCACGATAAGGAGAAAAGAATTTCCACTGATGTAAAGTGTAGTGCTCTCTTTTATCCTGATCTTGTTGTTAAACTAATGAGTTGCCTTTAATGTGCTAGGACGTTTAGTTGAGCCATTAAAAGTGGTTCTTTCCACCCTTCTCCCTGTTTACACTTCAAGTAGAAACCTTTTTATGGGTGCTGCTGATTAAGGGAAATAATCTTAATTTCAGTTAGTAAAATTGTTTTGTGTATCTGTGGGTGTGTGAAAATAATACAGTATCTTATTTCAGACCTCGTGGGGTTTCAGCAATTATTTCTTAAACAAAAAATCACAGAAGTCACCAGCCTTATAATGTCCGGCTCCTGGGAACCAGGGTAAGAGGAAATTACACATCCATCTTCGAGTTCAATGGTGTAAAAATAAGTGTATAGATAACTCCGCCATTCTGTATGAAATTCCCCCCTGCTGACATTCAGAGCCCAAAAAGCTCACCTTGCCCAGACAGGGTAAAACCAGAACCCACAGTCTCTGCTTGCCTGTATCAGCCTGCACGGGGATATCCCGCATGGGGAGGAGAGTGGGCAGTGGTGGGGCTGTGCCTAGGCAGACATTTCCAGGTGCAAAGCAGCACGTTCCAGGTGAGGAAAGCCTCACCCACTTCTGACTACTTTTCTTTTTGCCTCTCCCCAGATCCCGTTCTCCTTGAGCTTCCAGTCACTTTTTTCTTCCTTGATCAAGGATATGCAAATACCGCTCTGAGTCACGGCTGTTGTATTAAGTTTCATCTCTTCTTAGAGGCGCTGAGCTTTACGTGATTGCCTGCACGTCCCTTGGCTCACATGTATAATCGTTTCCACTCCAAAATCTTGAGGCTGTGTTGGGGACAATATAATAACCAGTTTCTTGCAGGCTGTGTTCTCAGACTACTGGGAAATGATCCAACCAAAAAGCACAGAGATTCTGCCGTATGAAGTTGAATTTTTCTGAAGTTAAGGTCCACTAGTAATCTCTAACAGTCTCATGGAGATGCAAGATTCAGACAGATTCACCTTCTGGGCACTCCTACACTTAGCCTGGAAGTGGATCCATCCCAAGCAGGGCTGGTTAGGTTCTAGGAAAGAGGATCTGCCCACTTCTGGGGATGAAGGGATTGTGACTGACCTGTGATTGCCAATCAGACTACTGCAATTTGAAGTTCAAAATCTGTTGTCATCAGATAACTTTACATTCAGCTGACTGAGATTCCAAATTTTTCTTGTCCTTAATTTCTATTTGCTGATGTTTGCACACAGACCAGTAATGGGATCTGATTCTGATTAAGGCCACAGAATCAAAGAATCATAGGATATCCCAAGTTGGAAGGGGCCCATAAGCTTCAACGAGTCCAACTCCTACCTCCCCTCAGAACCACCCAAAAATCAAACTGCATGTCTGAAACTGTTGTTCCAGCTCTCCTTGAACTCCAGCAGCTTGGGGTTGTGACCACTGCCCTGGGAAGTCCACTCCATGCTCACGGCACTCCAGTGCAGAACCTTTTCCTAACCCGCAGCTGCCCCTCCCCTGAAGCAGCTCCATGCTGTTCTCTCGACAGAGCTCATCAGGCCTCCCGTCTGCCTGCTCTGCTCTGGGCTGAACGAACCCAGGTACCTCAGCTGTTCCTCATACATCTTGTCCTTAAGGCCAGCCGTAGTGTACTTTGTAAATATCAGCAGAGAAACTGCAGCTGGTAGGTAATGCAAATGCAGATACAGAAACTGGTCCATAGCATTGTCCTTTAGCCGGTTGGAGGGGTACCAGACAAACACTGAGGAGGATAATAGTGAAGTGAAAGAGAATCTTCCCTTCCTTCCTCATTTCTTATGTTTTGCTTCTGCTGAGTACAGCTGAAGGCATAAGACACTTATTCGAATTCAGCACGTTGGCTTCAGAAGTTAATTTGAGCAGGTAATGCAGGATCAAGCCCACTGAACCATTTTCTCATTTCACCTCTCCTCAGCATTTCAAAATACCCATTCACCACCAGCCAGGGTATGCTATGATGTGATTTGGGTCATTTAGACCCACCTAACACCAAATGTTTCTATGGAAAGGGTGTAGGGCAGCAGTTTTTCTATACAGACAAAACAATAAAGCTTCCTTTTGCTGTCCATCACACCTAGTACTACATGACTGCGCTGTGTGCTCTAGAATTCTCAATTAACCTTGAAAAAAGCTTACTGGTTCCATGTGATGGAAACCTTTAGAGAAGTATCTATTCATATAGTAAACTTCTCACTATCATATAATATTCTAAAGGGATTTGTATTAAAGGTTTCTTTCTTGTTTTTCTATTTACTTGTTTTCTTCATTTGAAAGTTCTTTCTCACTTAGGAACAGATTTTTTGATCTGTGGATAAGAAACAGTCATAGCATATTTTGGTTCAGTTGTAGTGAGGAAAATGAAGCAGAAAGATTCAAAGAAAAGAATTCATTTGCTTATGTCACATATTAAAATGGTTTGCAATGCCTACTCGCAGACAGAACCGGCCAGCTTGCTGGCACTTATGAGTCACTGGATGTAGGCTGCACTCACAGCTCTTAACCAGAACTTCATCCTGGTAGAGGGAAGAAAGGACTGGAACTATACAGTTCTGTTGGGGTAAATCTGAGGGAAACAAAAAGTTTGGTAAATAAATCATTGAGGCATGTCTATATTTCAGTAACACACAAGGGCTCAGGCTGGTGTAACAGTAGGTTGGGAATTTTATCAGCGAAGTCATTTTGTTTAACAGCCTTTGCTGGATATCACTGGCAAGGAGGTTTCATTTCTTTAAAGATCAACATTGTGATGACTGTGAGATGTGGCAAAGACTGCGAGTGAACTCAGTTTGGATTACACTTTGTTGAAAGCAGAACTAATCGTCATCCACAGCAGCAGATACAGATGTGGATCTGTGTGCGGCTGTCACTTGAACACCCTACCTCGGCTGGCCCTGGTTTGCTGTTCTGACACAGATGTCTGTTATCAAACAGATGTTGGCTTGTAAGCTCTACTAAGCAGCTCCATTTTCCAATCAGAATTGTAACTGGAATTATGTACAGCAGATAATTACAGCATTTATACAAGGGGAGTCTAAAAAACTGGCCATGCAGCTCAGCGAATTGAGGTCACCCTTCAAGCTGCTGCCCTCCCCTCCTGCTTTTTTCAAAAAAGCCAGATGACTTTATTAGAATCAGGCACTGACTAGATACCATTGACATTACAAGCCAGGAAAGACAGCTAGGATATTCTTGTCACTAACTTATTGTTTGACCTGAGAACAAACCAATGCTTGCTGTATCGTCAAACAGGTAATGGTCTCTCACGTAGTCATAGAAAATTATTATAATAGTTATTATAATAATTTATCAGTATTTGTCCCTTAAGCCAGCTCCTTCATTATGTTTCTCACTGTCTGCTCTGTGACTGTCTTGTGGAGATGATAAGCATTTTGGGAGGGACGGTCTGGGTTATATGCAGCACTGGTCAACTTGTGCCTAATGAGTGCCAGGTTCTGCTTCTGGTAATTATACTGGATCTCTGAAGTCAGCAGGAAGTAGTAGGAGAAAAAGTTTCAGTATCTGGGACAGTATATAAAAACTGTAAGGAATTGCAATATTATTTTCCTTGCTCTTGCTTTCATGACTTGTACAAATATGTAAATACATCAGGGCTAGATTCTCTCTACAGCTGCCTAATGAGATACTGGCAATTAGTTTAGGCCTCATCTTGCTGTGGGAAATGACCCTGCCTGCCAGCATGTGTAAATCAACATAAAATAGCTGATGAAAATATGACCCACAGATTAAAGACAGATATACCTGTAGCCAAGAAATCATCTTTGGATACAGTACTGCCTGGATAAAACATGAATTTTGGATTAAAAATTTCACACGTAATACTAGTATAGCTTCAGAAAAAGAAAGGGTAGAATTTGCTAAATAAACATCTCTGGGGCAGAGAGAACAGAACTTTTAAATGACAGAAAATATATCTCTGAAACAAAAAAAAATCTTTGAAAAGGTAATAAGGAGTACTTGTGTTCAAAGAGTTTTAGAGTTTCTTCATAGCTCCTCTTTTCTTCCATGTTTGAATCACACAGGGGGATGATCATCTAATACGAATATCGGAGTGCAGATAAAGGAGATACTGTACTGCAGATATGCTGGTGATTTGGTTAACATCCATTTTTTTTATAGGAGCTTTAGCTCTGTACATTGCTATTGCAAAAGTTCTATAGGTGCAAAAATCTGTATATAAAATTCAGTGTTAATACCTAAATGTGTCAGGAAACTAAAATGTGCTCTCCAGTGCCAGAAATTATGTCCATACAAGTTTCACTGCAATAACTAGATCCATGACAATGCAAAATGCAAGCAATGCTTCACATTCAGGAAGTAGATTTGTCTGTAGCACATTATATAGTGCATACCAAACACTGATATGTTCACATGCTTACTAACATATGTATATAATGTATACACATGAATACATGGAACATATATATATAAACACAAGGAACAAATACGCATCATTTTGGTAAGTTTTCCATTTCTTTTGTCTTCAATTTCAAAGAAAATCACTTTGTCTCATCTGATCTTATAAACAGTCAGATAAATGGAGTCAAACAAGCTGACTTATGTTGCTCACTTTACAAAAGCTGGTAAAATATGTTGGTAAAAAAGGTAAATGCTATTCTGAAATACTAAACTTCAAAAGCCAGTGGGATGGTGGGCAGATGCACCCGGCAGACACAGGTGGGCTGGCAGGTAAGCAGGGGTCTGTCAGTGCTGATGTCTGCTTTGTGTGTCTGGGAAGGGTTGGTCCTCTGATCTCTGTTTATTCTGAAAGATCTAAGGGATAAATGTCCTAAAGTCCTTGTGAAAACTCTAAGTTCTACAGGTGACATGAGGCAGTTTATCACCTGAGATCAGAGGGAGCTAGGACCAGGATTTTGTATGGGCTGCAAGTGGCTCTTTCCCTGTCCGAAAGCTATGGGGCATCTTGGCTGCTTGGACAGAGCTGGTTTCCTCCCTTGCAGCATCCTGGGAACTTGAAGCCAGACCCATCTTGGCACCCAGGTCCATCAGTTGTACTGTGGTTACAGTCTGGGGCTGTGCAGTTACTCTGCTGATAGAAACCTGGAGGGTGAGGGGCAAGAGAAAAGGCTAGAGAATGGGAACTGTTTGGTAGGAGTCTGGGGAAAGAGATGTGTGGAAAGTGTAAGTTGTTGCACTTGGGTTGTGGCAATCCCAAACGTGTACAGTCTGGGTGAAGAACTCATTGAGAGCAGCACTGTGGAGAAGGACTTGGGGTCTCAATGGATGAAAACCTAAACATGAGCCAGCGGTGTGCACTTGCAGCCTGGAATGCCAACAATATCCTGGGCTGCATCAAAAGAAGGGTGGCCAGCAGGGAGAGGGAGTAGATTGTCCCCTTCTGCTTTGCCCCTGTGAGGCCCCATCTGTGTCCAGTTCTGAGGTCCCCAGTGCAAAAAAGGACATGGCGCTGTTGGAGCAGGTCCAGAGGAGTGCCACAAAGAAGATCAAAGAGCCAGAACACCTCTTTCCTGAAGAAAGTTTGAGGGAGTTGGTCTTGTTTAACTTGGAGAAGGATGGCTTCAGAGAGACTTCATTGCAGCCTTCCAGTACTTGAGAGGAACTTATAAGCAGGAGAAGGACAGACATTTTGCATGGTCTAATAGTGATAGGACAGTGAGGGATGGATTTAAGCTAAAAGAAGTGAAATTTAACTTAGATATTAGGAAGAATTTTTTTTTTTCCTCAGAGAGTGGTGAGGCACTGGAAGAAGAAGTTGTGGATACCCCATCCCTGGAGGTGTTTCAGTGCCAGGTTGGATGGGGCCCTGGGCAGCCTGATCTGTGATTGGCAACACTGCCCATGGCAGGGTGTTGGAACTGGATGATCTCTGATGTCCCTTCCAACCTAAGCCATCTATGGTTCCATCATTCTATGAAAACAAACACTAGTCAGTGTAGAGTTCAGCTTTTAATGCGAGAGGAAGGGAGACCCATCTCATAAGAGTGGAAGCCACCTTACTGCTGCCCCAAAGGCTGTGCTGTCACTTTCTAAAACACAAAAACACGCTGGGGAAAAGAGAAAAGAGGTCAGTCCTTTCACTTGAAACAGAAGAGAACCAGGCTCTCCAGGTCCTTCCCCAGGCACTGGGTCTGCCAAGCCATCTCCTGGAGATGCTGGCCAACTCCCATTTCCTGAATCTGCTGAGCTGTTGAGGCAATGGGAACTGAAACCCCACTCCCTTTTCCATCACATTTCCCTCCACAGGGTGATGGTTTGGCATGGGTTGTTGTGGAAAACCCCTGTTTCACAGGGATCTGTAAGTCTGCTTTGTAAGAAAAATGCGCTCGGCAGTGAACAAGAAGCAAGAAATACAATCAGTCCTGCTCTGTCCTTCCACGGCCACTGAGAGAGCAGTGAAATGTGTCAAAGCTTCCTTTTGCTGTCCCAAAGAGCCCTGGCAGTTACATCCCCAGGGCCGGGGGATTTGTTGCCCTCCACAACAAGTCACCCTGGACACAGTAAAAGCAGACTTCTCTCCATAGCAGTTGAGGCAACTGAGAAGGCCAAAGGAAGCTCTTAAACATTTGTTTTCTGGATTTTGTCAGCCAGATCTCTCAGGAGAGGCTGGATTCCACACAAAAATGCTCGACGGGAAGAAACTCCCTAGGAAGAGATTGTTTTCGTTTGTTTTAAACTTGAAGGCCTCCAGTTTGCTTGGGACACTGCCACCAGCCACCTAAGGAAATTATGAATCCTTCAGATACAGGGTGGAGTAAAGTCCTACCGAGGGGGTATAAAAGGACTTCAGATGCATGGCTTTTCTTGGAACATAATCTTCTTGCTACACTATATTTTGTGGTTGAACATAGACTTAGTGGCTTGGTACTTTTAATGACAAAACTCTACCAAGGTTTCTTTTTTTTTGTCCCCCTCAGTATCTTCTACTTCATGTTAAGATGAAGTTTTCCCTTGAAAACAACTTTCTGTGGGTCCTATATGTCTGCTATGGTTTCTTTTGTCCAAAGACTCTAAAAATGTGTAGGAAACACCAAAAAGGGTACGGCACGCTGGTTCCCTCCTCAGGGACAGGAGACCTCCTCGTCTCATTCTGGGCTCGAAGTGGCTCTTTCATGGATACTTAACACTCAGTTTCTGTCCAAATTCTCTTTTGGGGTGCTGCTTTGGAATATCGTTAATCGTTTTTTGCCTCAGTTTCTTTAAATATATAACGGAGGTAGCAATATTTCCTAACCTCATAATTTGAAGGACTTAGTTCAGAACAAGATGAAATTAATCTTCTACATGCTTCTGATAAATAATTAGAAGTCTAGCTATTTTTCCAATTTACTAAATGACAGTTCTGATCCAAGAACCACAGTCTGAGCAGCAGCTCTAACAGTTTGTAGATGCATGTTTTATGAAGTGCGGTAAAGCAGAACAGGTACAGTGCTGAGGCAGCTAAAACACTTGTCTAAGTGCCAGTTTCTTTAAAAAAATCTTTAAAGATCAAACCTGTGAAAATGTAAGACATTTTCCTTGTAAGTCATATTGCATTTTCAATTGCATTTTCAGTGTAAGTTTTATTCATTACAAATGTAAGGAACAGAGATGATTTATTATTTAATAAATACAAAATAAACAGTCTCTTTTGCCTACTACTTACAATTCCCTCGAGAAGGTCACAGCATGAGTTTCCTTTATATTTGACTAGCGTAATGATATTAAAATACAGAAGTAGGCAGAAAAGTATCAGCAGAGCTTGCCTCCTTTTATTTTACTTATAGAGATGGCAATGGGAAATTGCCAAAGTCATGAGCTGTACGATGCAATGCAGTGATCCAGCTTTACTGTTGGGAGCTCGACCTCCCCGGGTCATGGTGTACAAACTGTGCCCATGTCCTGTTTAATTGATGTTCTGCTTACCACTCTGTTAAACACCAGATCTGGAAAGTCCCCAGCTGCTGTGGAGGAATGAATGCAGCCTGTTTGCCTATATTCACTCCTCTCACCGTTGCTCAGAATAAGGCAGAGTTGGCTCTCTGTTCAAATTTTAATTATTACTTTTCAAATCAGTGCAAAACATTTATGATTTTCTTTCTGCCTCTTGCATGATAAAGGACATTAGGACTGACCTGTGAATGGAATGAGGTAGTGGTGAATTGCTCTGTTTAAAGCTCTGGAATAGGATAACAATGTGTTTTTGATTTAGCAGTGGTAACCCATTGCAGACATGCTCGTGGCCCGCTTTTCAATAGTATGTTAAAGCTTCTGGATGAAGCACTCAGTTTATTCTCTGTGGGGTACATCATCCGCTTTTTCAATCACAAATATCTTTTTTTTTTTTTTTTTTTAATCTCCTCCACTGTGCTCGAGAGATTTGCTTTACATTCTTTGAATATAAAAAACAAAATAAACAAGTGAGTCCTGCCTATCACAGTTTCAGTTTTAAATAACAAATATTGGAAAGTAGCATATGTAAAGTACTGACCAGTGATAATTCACATGCAGAATCGGACTGCTAACAGACAGCTTGTGAAGAGAAGGAAATACTGTTTGATATACTGTTGGCCCATAGATGTTATCTCTATTTATACACAGGCAAGCTGAAACACATACAGAATTAATTGCTTACCAGGAAAAGACAGAATTCAACAGCAAGTCTGGGGAAAGATTTTGGATCTGCTAAGTCCAAATCATCAGCTGTACCAAAAACCAGTACCTCTCTTTAAATATTTATCCATTGTCAAGCGTTTGGAAGCAACAGGTATATTACTTTTAAAAATATCTTCCTGGCATCTTTTTGTCCATACAGGATTTGAGTTGGCATTTTTCTGTTTTGGGACTGAGAACACCCGTATATGGTAAAGAGCAGCTGTGTGCTCGATATGCATAAATCACTGAAGGTGAACATCTGATTGTTTCTGTTACGGATCTCATTAGCAACCATGCAAGATGTGAATTGTTTTCTTGTTTTTGTTGCAGAAAATATAGTGTTTTCAGCATGATCAATTATTCATTCACATACTTATTTCAGTGAAGACCTCTTCTTCTGCCTCTGTGCGTTATGCTAAACCATCACATCTCTCTTCCAACATGTCCTCCATAGAGGAAGGTTTTAACTCTTTTCATTCACAAAGGAAAGAGGGCGAAAAAAGGTCTTTGATTGTTCTCCATGTATGTACATGTTCATACTAAAAAAAAAACAACCTCCTGGATTATGTCACTAAACATTTCCTTTTTGCTGTTAATGGTTTTACCTTCAGTATCTTGGTAACTAAGACTAGTATTTTGGACCTTCCCAGGCCAGCTCCTGCAAGCCCTGGTTTCAGCTATGCACGTCTAGCTGAGTCTGGCTGTTTCTCTGTGTATGCCAGATGACTTCAGTGGGGAAAATAACCACAGCCAACCAGTGTGCAATCACAGAAGCACTTCCCCAACAGCAGTTAGAGGCCATCTCCAAATCACTGGACTCTTTAAATGCAAAAAAGAGAAGAGAGGAAAGCTTAACATGGCTTCAGGAGCCTGACTGCTGTTGGTTTTGCTGGAGTTCAGGCTCTGAGGACAGTTTGGAGGAGCACGGGCAGATGCTTGTGAGGCCTCCAAGTAGACAGAGTGCCTTGTGCTCACCAAGACTCCTGAAGTAGCTCTTTAAAAGTGGCACAAGTAGTCCTTATCTTACAATCTCCTGGATTCATGCTTTGCTTCTTCGTGTCTATTTTGTGAACGCTGAACGAACTGCATGTCATGAGAAATGACAAGCATCCTCAAATAATACCAATGGACAAAGTCCAAAAGTTTCCTTCTTTTTAACCATCCTCCTGCCCCTGTGCTCAAAACTCTTGTTCCGCTTAAGTTCACTGACCTTGTCAAAATCTTTCCTGCATTTTGATCCTCTATCAGCTCATGCTTACCTTCCTTTCCTTCCTGTTTCACCCTTTGCCTTCCTGTAAGACTCCTCTAGGACCTTTTAGAGAGATCCACACTGTGGGACATTGACCAGTACTATGTTATACAGGCTCTATTTTCAGGTTGTAGGAAACCTGCTTTTCCATTCTTACATGGACTTCTTGGGTCCCTCACTACAAGAAAGAAACTGAAGCCCTGGAGCACGTTCAGGGAAGGGCAATGAAGCTGGTGAGGGGTCTGGGGCACAAGTTTTATGGGACTGGCTGAGGGAATTGAGATTGCTCAATCTGGAGAAGTGGAGGCTCAGAGGTGACCTTATTGCTCTCTACAACCTCTGAAAAGAGGTTGTGATGAGGTGGGGGTCAGACTCTTCTACCATGTAACTAGCAATAGGACTAGATGGAATGGCCTCAAGTTGTGTCAGGGGAGATTCAGGTTGGACACGAGGAAAAAATACTCCAAGAGAGTGCTCAGGTGCTGGATCAGGCTGCCCAGAGTGGTGGTAGAGTCACAATCTCTGAAGGTGTTCAAGAACCACTTAGATGTTGTACTGAGGGACATGATTTAGTGGGAAATGTTGGTGACGTGTGGATGGTTGGACTGACTGGTCTTAGAGGTCTTTTCCAATCTTCACCTGGCTGAGCTTCTTCACAGAGGTTTCGTGC
Source organism: Odontophorus gujanensis (assembly GCA_013399175.1). NCBI lineage: Eukaryota > Metazoa > Chordata > Aves > Galliformes > Odontophoridae > Odontophorus > Odontophorus gujanensis. The sequence continues at coordinate 156,759 of VXAB01013879.1, forward strand.
TTCATAACAGCACACAATATTTCATGCTACAAAGTTCTGGTAGAGGGGATGAAACTCCTCTCACTGGAGTAAATTATGACTGACTCTAAGTTTGGAGTGTTCATATCTGAATGGAAAGAAACTGGCCTGTGTGCACAAAATACTGCTGTTTTTCACTGTGTCACTGTGAAAAACATGACCTCTGCATGTCATGTGACAGCATTAGTAAATGAGCTTTGAAAAGAGAACGTTTTCTAGTGGCCTCTTAGAGAATGTGGGTGGCAAAACAGCGACAGTAATCAGCAATGTTAATTGCAGTCACACACCAGTTTTCATTGGTGTTTACCAACTTTCCATATAAAAGACATTGTTACACTTGAAAGCTGAGGTCAAGTTAGCTAATCATTCATAGCATGTTTACATTCTCCCAGGACTGTCTAGCAGGAACTGTACCTTATGTTTTAAACCAATTTCAAGGAAAGAGTGAAATTGTTTAATCGATTTACAGATGTTTATAGCTGACCTGCCAGTCAAACCGATTCAGATAACTGGTTGGTGCTCTGCCTGGTGTATGAAACTCAGCTGTGCATTAAACTGTCTGATATGTAGACAGTTAGATCTGATGGTTAGATCTGTTTTGTTTTCTTAAATGTCAACTTTAGTCAAACCTGTTACTACTTATTTAAAACTGTCCACTATGCCTATTGCTAACAATCATGGGACTGTGAGTCAGCCGTCTTGGATGACTTATGGTTCTGCCACTGATTCATTGAAAATGAATGTCCGTACTGCACTTAGCACAAAGTAATTGACAGCTCAAGCACAGGAAGCAAACTAACTAAATCATCAGAGGGCCTGTCACTTGATAATTACGGCAAATCAAACTGTTTTTTGAGGCAGTAGGGTTTACAGTTATCACTCTGCTTACATGTTCAGAACAGACTTGCTCTTGTGGCCAATGTTAAGTAACTGTAGAGTGGGTGAGTAATATCTCGTGCTAGGAGAGAAATGCACGTTCATGGTAAAGTGTTTTGAAAGCTATATTTTAATCATTTAGTTACAGTAAGTTTGCTATCTTTGAGTTATGTTTATGTTGGAACATGGTTTTAATAGATAATTGGAAAATTATGCTTTCAGTTATAACACATCTGTTTGTAAGTCATATACAGAATGGATTAAAAAAACAAACAAACAAAAAAAAACAACCAAGCAAGAATCTATAATTTGCGTTTAATGACATGATTTGGTACAAGACGATAATGAAAACAACTGGCGGTGCAACTTTATCAGTAAGTTTTACTTTACCCATCCCCATAACAGCCCAGAGTACCTAATATCACCTTCTGCAGACTAAGGTAACTTTACCTCAAATTTATCAGCCAGTGATTGTAAGGCATTGATCACTGGAGAACTGCTGCCCTGGGAACACTTCCAGGAGCTCAACACTAAGCCTGGCTGTTTGCTGCCATGGAGAGCAGAGCAGTTGGAGGTTTTCGTCCATCACTGAAGCTACAGTGACCTTTGTGTCTGCTCTGGTTCCCATGTGCCAGATGCCCAAGGGAATGAGAACAGCCAGAAGAGCTGTGGGTGGCTGCAACTGTGGTGGCACCGAGATGGCTCTACCAAGAGGTGGGCAGCAAAACAAACCCAGGAGCTCCTGTAGCTTCCCCTGCAGGTGCCTCTGCCTAAAGTATATGTAAATAAAGTATATTTACTTATACTTTAGCCTCTCTATACCTTACCCTGAGGGAAATGATTAGCTGGTTCTTTCCATATCTCATGGATATAACATTGCTTAGTTATAAGCTTTCAGTGATGGAGAAAAGGAGCAGAATTTACACCAAATTTTGGAGAAATGTCACTTGCCAGGACCCAAAAAAGGACTACCTTTCCTACTCCTTGTAGAGTTCTTGCTACATATTGCATCTTTGCTTGCTCCCATGGTGATATGTACTCAAGACATAGTGCTACCAACTATTATGGATGTCCTATATAGATCACCATGGTCCATGAAGCATGTTCTCTCATGACACAGAGGAGCAGGGGGTTCTGTGCCAGAGGTTTTCTGTATTGAAAGTCACCAGTGCAAAGGAAACTGCCTTTGATTTTGGTTGGGATCCTGGGCAGGCTGGAAGGACTGGCTTCCAGATAAAGTGCCAGGTGACTAAATGGGCACGGCTGAAACTTCATGAGCTTTCTTACTCAATATTTTGATAACAACTCTCCTTATATGTTCATATTTGACCTTCATTGCTACTCACAGGTTTTCACAAGACAGTGGGAGTGTTGCTGCTGCTGTCACTGTAGTGTTGATAGGGCACTTGTTACTTAGAGTTTCTGCACTCTGTTGCTAATTTACAAGCACAGTCACAGAGCAAGTTCTGTGATCAGGCTGACTCAGGAAGCAAAATATTGCTACTACGCACATATCTCTGTGATTGTATTTGTTGCAGCTTGGAGTCAGCTGGGACTCTCTATTGTTTTTTTTTTCCCTTACACCTTATATTTAATGCATTTTATCTTCCTGTCTTGCTCTCTTCCTCCCACGTGTCTCTTCATCTGTTTCCAGAGATAATAAATCATCTCTCACATTCTGAATTGAAAATAAACTTTTCTAATGCTGATATGTTCACTTTGCTATTGCCAGAAGTCATTGTGCAAATCATTGAGATGCTGGAGGTTCAGAGGGAAATCCAAAACACATTGTCAATGATATAGGAATTCTTTTTCACACGTGATGAAATTCTACAGTGCTACCACTTCTGGAGACGCGCAGGTGAAATAATATGAATACTTATCTCTGCTCCCAGATATTCCCTCGGGAATGCTCTGGAAAGCAAAAAATACTGGAAAGTAGAATTGCCCCATGTATGTACTTGTCTGAGAAATCGGTACCAAACTGCAGTGGGAGAGGTGATGGGGGTTTTTAATGCCTCTCCTTGAAACATTTTGGCCACAAGGATACAAAAGTCTTGGTTTTTCTCAAAAGACAGAAAGGGAGGAAAATCTTTGAAAAAAGCAAACTTAAGCCAACTGTGCTAGTTTTAGTATCCAGTGCAGTACACAATGTAGAGCTTTGTGCAGACTCCAAAGAGAAGAGCATATGTGTGTATTTAAACGAGAACAAAAAAGAAATGCTCTGTCAACTGCCCAAGAGCTGGGATGTTTATGGATTAGTTTCCCAAGAGAGTGTAATAGTGTGAGAGCAACTAGGAGAAGGCTAAGATTAGTACACCAATCAAAGCCCTCTGGAAGACAGGTTCGTCTTGGACTTATGATCTGTAGTATAGATCTGTAGAATAGATCTCAACTGAATAGTGGACTTTTAAAGTGGACTTAGATAACTAAAGCATAAGCTGGAAATGATCTCTTTTAGGCCTTGGTCCTCCTGCAAATACATCTTTGTAGGCAGAGGAATGGTTGATAAGGAAAGCATAGAGGTGAACCATGCTTGCATAGTAAAAACAGCGCAATAAAAACAAAACCAAGTAGATTCTGACTACGACCCTAATCTAAGGAAAGGATTTAGCAGGGCTGATATCCTCCTTGCTAGACATCCTTCTGAGATTTGGAAAATGTCAAACCATCAGTCAAAGCATAGAAATCCTATATTCCCTCACATCATTCAATCACCATAGATCCCTGGAGCAACCAGTGAACTGTATAACTTAATAACTGTAATAGCAAAATGAGACAAATCCCTAGTCAGTGCTGGGATCTAGAAACTAGGTAGGTACAGGGACACTGAAGCTCATCTTGGGCCAAAGTGGACAAAAAGATGAGATATAAAAGCAGAAACTGTCTTGTACAGATTCGTAATTCTTCCACACAATACTGCTTGTATCAGAAGTACTGGTGTATCATGAATAATGGCAGAACATCTTTTATATAATGTCTATTTGGAAATAGCACTGCATAGCACTGCTAGGTAATGCCACATACAAGAGCAGAAGGTGTCTGGGTTGGAAGGATAGCCAGAGCAAAGAAGTCATCTGGCTCTCAGGAGAAAGCCCTTCATCCCCAGTAGAAGTGGTAGAGATAACTCCAGTTCTCTTTTGTTTCCTGCATATAAATCCAGAGGAGGACAGCAGTTCAGCAAACACATACATCTAATATTTCCTGTTGTGGAGCTCTAGGCAACCCTTGTTCTGCAGTTTAGATCATGTTTATGCACTATTTAGGGAATCTTATCTCTGGATTTCATTGCGAGGATTGTGTATGCTAAGCCTAGGCCTTGGAGTTCCTGAGGTTTGCCCAAAGTCTGGCCACAGAAGGACTGGTTTGTTGTGTTGCAGGATCACCACTCACTGAATGATGAAACGTGCTCTTACTGTCATGTGTTCATCACTGGAAGTTTTGTACAATGGTGCTACCATGATTTTGATGGGGAAAACATGGGTATTCAACTGAAAGTAGAGCATATCTCAGTGGGTGACTACAGTCTGTTACTTTTCACATTATTTTTTGCTGTACATAAAGCAGCCTTTGTCCCTGTGCAACTGAAATATTAAACAGACTAATGAGTGACTCCTGGCCTTTCCTTACATGTAAGCACCTCTGCCCACAACCTCTCCCACCAGCTTACCATTGTCTGAGAGGACCAAATGCTTTGCAGAGAGCCCATCAGCAGGGAGGCCAACCTCTTCCCAATGCAGCTGAATGAATGAACCCTCTCGTTATCCTCTCTGTAGCAGCAGGGAGTGCACGTATTAAAAGAGAGAGAGAAACTAAGCTGGAAGAAACTGTCTTTTCCGATTTTGTAACTCCCCTGGAAAGTTCTTCCTTCTAACTGTCACCACATCAGTCACGCTGATGCAATTGCTAAAAGGACTGAATGAAGACAACTCCTCCTTCCATTTGCTGCCCACCTCAAAAATGAGCTTAACTTTCTTGCACTGCGAGCAGCGACAATCCTTGAGGAAGGAAAGCTCTGAGAACACCAATCCACCTCACTGCCAGTGGTTGCTGTCACCTTATCTTTATAGCTTTGCGATTTTAGGCCTCTGGATCATTGTAATGTAGTTCTTACACACTCAGTATCTAAATCACCAGTTAAAGCATCCAGAGGAAAGGGTATTTTAAACACTCTGTAGGCTATTTCTTCTTCCCAGGCTAACATGTTGCCAAATAGGCCATCTTGAAGCAAAGCTGAGAAAAAGACATGTTCTGGATGTGTATCTAGTACATAAGCAAAAACATTCATCTGTTCTTCCTTTTCCCCTGTGCCTTTGGAAATCTGTCCATGACATCCATTAATTTTTTTCAAAAACAGCTGGAATTCAAAAGATTGGTCCTCTGGGGTTTGTGGTCACCTAGTTTGGGTAATCTGAAAAGTTGATGCAAGTCCTATGAATTTTGTTAATCTAACACACAAGGAAGACTTTTTTATAAGGTTAACCATCAAATTTGTGTTTAGATGCTTTATGTAATCTTGTACTTCTTTTTTAAATGGAAAGTCAAGCTGTTCTAAGCAGGTAGTACACCTCAAAAGTATGTACACAATGCCCACCCCAACTACCTTCCCTTTCTTTTGACTTTTAGATGACCTTTTCCTTGCATACCTCTAAGACAACCTTGTGTGCCTGATATTAGATGGTCAAGTAGGCTGATAGGATTTGTCTTTCTGCCCTTTAAATATTGAAGTTCCACTGAAATGTTCATCAGGCATCAGGCAACCAGCAGTGAATTCCTGCGGAGCCACATTTACAACACTAAATACTTATCCACTATAGGAAGTGATCCCTAGCTCTTACCACAAGGTCCACCAAAGATGATGATTTTATAGCATGAGGCTGAGGACACATAACTAGGAACTAGGGGTTCCAAACCATCAGAGATGGTGATAATAGCAGTACAAGGCAGAAGGAGACAAATATAACTGAATATAACCCTCACTGCTGGCAGGGAAAGCTGCTTGGGAGGAATGCTACCAACACCATGACAGGGCTTTGTGTTAGGCAGAACTAGTTGGATAACTCCAGAATAGATCCTGGGAGAGGAAAAAATGGCTTTGTATTGTTGGCACTCAGGGGTTCATTTCCTCAATTTCTTCCCTGGATGTTTTTTCTTTAACAGGGCAATGATAATCCCAAAGCACAGCCTATTCTATAGTCCTCTCTCTCAGGGACAGCAAAGACACAGCCTTTGGTATTTGAAAGAGGCTGTCCTGCTGAATTTCCCCGCATGCTTCTCAGATGTGGGCTTTAGGCTACCAAAAAAGCCCACCCTGAATGCTTAAGATGTTCTTCTCCAAATGCTTTTTCCTTCCTCCCTCTTCTGCAGCTGGTTGACAGAAGGCCTTAGAGATTAGCTGCACTTCTGTGAGCTATGTATACTGAAATATTTTGTGTTGAAAGATGTAAGCCCTTTGTTTCTTCTGTATGTACACAGTGATCCCAGAGGGCAAGCAAATCCTGCTTTGTTTTAGATCAGATACATTATGAAATACTGTTGTAAAACAGCTTTGAGTACACTTTCATGAGTCAGTCTCACCTATATGCACTCACATGTCACCAGGCACTCTAGATGTGTGCATTTTTTTTTGTTCCAGATTAACCTAGTTGAAACAAATCTAATCCCCAGTTGAGATGAAATATTTTCTCTGGAACATTACTTCTTGTTAATTTTTCTAGGCAGAAAGAATCCTAAGTTTCCTCATTGATAAAATAAGAAAACTTTCTGTTAAGATGGCAGTCAAGTTATTTGGATAATGGTTATAAAATATTCATCTTTAATGTCTCTGAAATAAAATGCATAGGCCACACAGTATTGCACACTTGCCAGGAATGGGAAAGTTCTCCACAGATCTCAGTTAAGAGGATCTGAAAAGAAAAACAGAGATGAGAATGTTACAAAAAATATCCTATCTCCAAGCCAAGACACTTCTTATCAGCCCCTAAGTTCAGCAGCAAATCTGTCAGTACAAGAGACAGTGGGCACAAACAGAAACACAGGAGGCTCTGTCTGACTGTCGGGAAGCATTTCAGTGTTGTGTAGGTGCTGGAGCACTGGTGTTGGATACCCAGAGAAATTGAGGAGCTTCCTCCCTAGAGATATCCAAAAGCTTCCTGGACATGCTCCTGGGTCCCCTGATCTGGGTGTCCCTGCTTGAGGTGGGGGAGGGCCAGATGGACCCAGAGGTCCCTGCCAACTCAACCATTATGTCATTCTATGACTCATCTGTAAAGGTCCAATCTCAAGATACTTCCTTCCATGTGGTAGCTGGAAAGCTCAACATTAGCAGCAGCTTTCTGTTACAGTCACTTAACAGGGAATCAGTTTTGGGCGATCTCATATGAGTCACTGAACTCACAGGTCAATGGCCAAATTCTTCTTTTTGTTACACCCATTTAGTCCTGTGGGCTTCAGTGAGTGGGAGGGTAATGGAAACAGTCCAGATACATTTTATTAAGCAAAAAATACATTTTGGTCCAAGCTGTTTCAGAAGCGTTCAGTAAACAAAACACACTACAATATAATGCCCTGAAATGGTCACCCAAATCCTTTCCCTTTGGGAAAAGAAATAATTTAAACAAGACTCGATTAAAGAATAATACTATTTTGATGTGAATTTTTCTTCTTCTTGCACAGTATAGGTGGCCATCACTTGCTGAATCTTTCCTTGGTTGCACACAAACATACAAACATAATGCTTCTACATGCCAGGCATTCTCTAGCACTGCTAATTCCTCTTAAATGAGATTTTATACTGAGTATCCTCACACTTCATTGGTACTCTGTTTTTAAGAATTTCAGTTTGAAGATCTTCCTCTTCACTCAGCCTTGATTCAAGGATCTTATTTTTTGTTATTTGCAAATTATTAATACCACATTTAAAAGGCATGCCGTAAGGTTTCCACAGGGCAACTAAAAATACCCTGAACATTTTTCTACTTTTTTATGATGTCCTTTGGAGAACTTAGAGTGATTATTTTTGAATGTAGGCAGCAATATTTACCAAAACAAGCAAGTAAGAATACAAAACAAATCAAAACAGAAAAAAAGCAAGTAATAATTACTATTTATAACGCTGAACCTTTTCTAAGGCCAGTGTTTATGATGAAAATAGAAGTTGACTTTGGGCTGTAGTGTAGTGCTATTCTGCTTTGTAAAGAAACAATGCTACAGGAAGTGTCATTATTGTAACAAATTTTTATTCCAATTTAAAAAATTTAGTTACGATCAGTAGAATCCTTATATTCAATGCTTGTTGCATAGAACTGTTTTAGGGCATTGCTGATTTTTTAAAGCAAACATACCTGTGGAGAGTAAAGCAAGAGCTATTGTACTTTGCAACTTTTTACATTATTAGATGGAAAATTCGCACTCACTCTGTTTTCTGTTTCTATTGGCAAAATTTTCTAGTTTTAGAAGGTAAAAGACATCCATATTTATTAAAAGCATGGAGAATGGTTCTACATTTTTTTTCTGGTTTTCATCTGACTTCTTCCTACCTCTTATGCAGCATAGACTTCTCTTTCTACCAGCACTGATTGTTGGGATTCTGTCTGGCATTACACATGTAAGAGAGTTCTTCGGTTGCTAACTGCATGGTTAGGACAAATGGTAAATTGTTACCCTAGAAACTATGTTATCAAAAGTCAATCAAGAGCCGATCAAAAACTCTAGCTCCTTGTGCAGAACTCAAAGGTGGTATGTTTTCTCAGAAATACTAAACGGTGGTTAAAATCAGACTGGAGGGAGAGACAATTTATATACATCAACTGAAAATCTTGGAAAGAAAGAGGACATGGAGAAATATAATTGGAATCAGCGAGTGTGCCATGAAGTGTGTACTTCTTTACCTGGTTTTGTGAGAAAAATCCTTAAAAGACAGAATCTTCACTGAATCTGGAAGTGTTCAAGGCCAGGTTGGATGGTGACCTGGGCAGTCTGATCCGGTGTGTGGTAACCAGACCATGGCAGGGGGTTGGAACTGAAACTGGATGATCTTTGAGACCCCTTCCAACAACCCAAACCACTCTACGATTCTAGAATTTACAAGTCAACAGTAATAAGATGAGCTCTGAGGGCTCATGGAGGTTGACTGCCATATCTGCCTCTCAAGAGGTAGAATTGAAGAGGGACAAATGCAGGGAATTCAGTTGAGCTCAGAAAGCTACTGAAACAAATAGCCTATAAGCACTTGGAAGATAAGGTGGTGCTCAGAAGTGACCAGTTCTATTTTGTCAAGAATAAAGCACATCAAGGGAATTAAGCTTCTTTGATTCATTAACACATCCAGCTGATGAGAAAGAAGCAATTGACATGATTTATAGCATTTGTAATAAAACTTTGGATACAAGTTCAGTATAATATTCTCATACAGAAATCAGGGGTGCATAGCATAAAGCTACTCTAGAGCAACTATTAAAATGTAGTGATGTGTCTCAGAGTAGGTTGCAATAATTGCTACCCAGCAAGGATGACACATTGAATAGTCCCCTCCAGCTAGTGATTTATATCACCGTAAAGCAGAAATATAACTTACAATAATCACTTGGCTTCAACCTGTAGCGACAAGTTCAGCATTTAGAATGATCACATGAAAGAGAAGGAATTGCCTAAATTTGTTACTATCTTAGCAGGGAGAAATCATAGCCCAAATAGGAATAGTCATAAAGACAGCAATAGCACAGAAAAAGATCTCCAAATTGAACATTAAAAAGAAACCAACAGTTGTGCAACTAAGCAGATGTCATACTGAAATACATTAGCAGGATTGCTGTAAGTCAGACCCGGGGTGGAAATTTTGCAGTTCATTTTGCCCCTTTGAACAACAAACCTAGAGAGACACTCATCAGCACCAGTGACTTCTAGAGCTCAGCACCAACTTTAGATACTACCCTTTAAAAAAAGAATGCAAAGAACACGGAGAGACTTGAGAAAAGAAACTACGTATGAACCTGGCAAGCACTTCAGGAAACATGATTTATGAGGAACTGTTCTCAAACTTAAGCTTGTTTTGCTTTTCAGAAGGCTAAGAAAAGCAGAGAAGGAAAGCAGCCAAACTGCCTGCCCTCCGGGGCATGGAGGTTTTTTCAAGAGTAGTACATGCCAGAAGGAAAACGTGATCTCTAGATACCCTCAGGCTATGATAAGAAAGAACTAAAAGGAAGGAAAGAATCTTCAAATAATATTTCTAAGAAGACATTATCTAGAGAACCCTCAAAGTGGGGGATTTACCGGAGGATTTCAAAACGCGTTATATAAACTTGATAAGGAATGACAAGCTTTACCTGTTCCTGTTTTGAGTCCCCTCCAGCTCTGATTTTCTGTAATTTGATATGAAAATACAGTTTCTATTCTTTCCTCTAGAAGCTGCTAGGTATCATTCCCACTTTAAAAGGAAAAACATATATATTTGGAAAATGAAGAGAATTTACTTTCAACTCTGGCTTCCTGTCAATAGAGTAAATCCTTGATTCCTGCTCAATTCCTTGAGGCTAGTAGCTCGTTTTTTCAAATGTATACAGTAAGCCAGTACTTCCAGTAGTACTTTTATCTAGTACCGAATCCCCGTTACACAGTAGCACAGTGCTTTAGGCCCACTGTTTTTAAGCCTTGTGCTGCCCTGGTTGCAAATACAAGAAGGTGCCTCAGTTTCCATAATCCTCTCTCTGTAGGAAGTAGGATCAAAGATTTTTCCAGTCTCTTCCAGGGCCACATCTCCTGTTTTCCAGGATGTCTTAACCTCTTTCCTTCTCCACATGATCCTCTGGTGCTTATGCTGTTTTTCTTCAGTAAATATTTGTACCATCAGTAGATTGAGAACAAAGCAATAAACAGGAAAAGACATTGTTCAACTTCAGAGTTACTCAGTTTGTGTCATTGCTTTGTACAGCGATATAGGACCACCTTGAGGCCTTGTCACCTTGGCTACTTGCTTCCACAGCAGATTTACCTAGATTTAAAAGTATCTCAAAAGCAGCTAAAGTTTCTCAAAAGCAACAGCTATCATTTGTGTTTATTCTTCAAGTGAGAAACAGCCTGAATGACAAGAAAGAAAGGTTTATGTCAGCTACCAGTACCATCTTTTTCTTTGACTCCTGCTACCAGACTTCTCACTTTTATGATCAGAAAAAAATGGGCATCTGTCCCCCTTTAGAAAATCAATCAATCATGCAGGTTAAAATGGATATGTCATTCTTTTCTATTTTTGTAAACAAACCTTAAACATGAAGGGACTGATTTAAGTTTAGTAATATCAGATCTCCTAACACAAAATGATATATCGTTAGCAATAATGAGCCATTATTGTTAGTTAACTACAGGAAAGAGTTTGGGTATCATAGTGTATATAAATGATTATCGGATGAAAGTGTTTTAAAATAGTGACTAAACCTGATCTTAAATATTTACCAAATCTTCACGTTCAGTTGTCACACCTCTGTGCCCTGGCTCTGCTTTTCTGCAGTACCAGAGAATGTACTGGCTGAAACCTCTAAAGATTATTTCAGAGAGGTTTGATACTGAGCCAGGAAACCGCTTGAGTACATCACTGCTGGATGTTGGCAATGGGCATGAAGACTACGTGGCTCTAAAAATGCCTAATCCAGTAGTGCCTTGCAGCTGCTGTGAAAAGGATATTTCCTTTTTGGTGAAGAAAGTCGTGCTCTGATAAACTTCTGCTGAACCCAGGACATGTCCAGTACCAGTAGTTACCATGAGCCAATTTCTCTTTCCTCTTGTGCTTTCACTCTTCAGCTGGATGTGTGTGATCATCTGTGTAGGGAGAATAAATCAGCCTGCAACACCGTAAGTGGTTATTTCCAACATCCAGACACTCTTTTGAAGATTTCGATATTGCATGCATGTATTCTCTTCAGCATGTTTTCTGCAGCAGTTGCCCCAGACAGACAGCTCTGATAACTTGCCCTTGCCACACTGTGTGAAGGAGAATCCGAGTCAAGGCCGTGGATTCTCTCACCCAGGAGAGTCCTGGAGGATATAACCTCAAGGTGAGGCTACTCTCTAGCAACAGAGGTTACAAATCTCCATCCAGGTGATAATCCAACAGCTTCCCCACTACCTGATCCATTAGTGTGCAAGTTTGTTGTTATACAAGGTCACGTCAGAGAACTAGGTGGACTTCCTATAGATAGTTCAGAAGTTCATGGGACCTGTCTTAGAAAATGATCACATCCCAGAAAGAAGGGCTGAGAGCTGGCTTTCATGTCTGCACCTGGAGCCTTCTGCTTGACCAAGTTAAGCAAAGAGCAATACCGTAACGAAAGATCAATAAAAAGTGAGCCTCTGGCAGCTCAAGTCTGCTTTCAACCTCTGTCTTAAGGTGGTAATAAAAACAGAGGTAACCTACAGAAACTCCTTTCACAGATGAAAACAAGTTACTGTAAACAGCTCCTCAACTGTTGGAGAGGTAAAGATTTATCACTTCTCCTGATCTCTGCAAATCTGCATCATGTGACATAGATAGAACATGAGATTAAATTAGGCTCCTGGGGGTTTTTATGTCTTGGAGCTAATGACAGTGATAACCTGGTAAAAGAAAGAATCAGATATACCAATGGTTCTGTAGACAAAGAAACTAATAGTTTCCAATTTTGTCCATGCTGCATAATGCTATTTTTGAGACATGCTTAATAATGGATTGTAATTTATGAAGTTCTAAATAACGCTACAAATAGATGTTTATGCTTTTCACAAAGTGATATCTAGTTATAGTCAAGACTTCCCTTCTGGATTAAGAGTCTTTTTTCACCACATTACTTGAGGTTCTACCAAAATGGCTTTGAAGTTCTATCCAAATATGACTGGAGATATCATGTTTGAAAATTGACCATAAAAACTGCAGTAGATTTTTGTTCTCTTTTAAATTCTGATAATTTTTAAAGTGCTCCTTCTGAGAAGAAAATAATCTATGATATGTGGGACAAACAAAGCAATAAATGCATTCCAGCAGGGAAAGCATGCTAAACAAGAAATCTTGCATTCAGTAACTAATGTTCTTCATGACATTCCTTACCAGTTTGCTCAGTATCTTTCTGAGCTGAAAGGACACAAACTTGTCTTTTCAGACAGAGGGCCTCTGACATCAAAATTTCAGTACATACCTACTTTTTTTCCCAGTCAGTATTAATCATGCTGTTAAATACTCTGCAGTTCAGATGTATTCATCACCAAAGGTGAGGAAATCCAATGAGATCTCCATGACACAGGATGATTTTCCTGTGGTCAGATTCTCCCTTTTTGCAAAGTTTCCTGGTACCACAGTAGGTGGATTAATATATTCAGGTCTTTCTAAAAAGTGTGTCCACATGCATTCAAAATCTACTCATCCTGCAATGCTAATATTCATGTGAGCTTTAATACCTGTAATTACTAATTGAAGCACTCAAGATTCAGACTCTGGCCCCAGTCCCCTATCCAGAAGATTATAGGAAATGTCCTCACCATTTCAATAATGAACATTTTTGCTATGAACTCTCTCATGATATTCATTTTTAGCAAACTGAGCAAAGCAGGGTTCCTAACCTTAGCTCTACCCAGCAATGTGATAGCAGTGCTAATGAACAATAATTAGTCAAATTTGTGAAGTTTTGCTACATGCTATTAAACACCTGTGCCCCTGCATCCATAGATGTTGTATCTCACTGCTGGGTGATGAAAAGGTAAATTAAATCCTTGGTTATGCTGGCAGACACCTGCAGAGTTCAATAAGGGAACAGAGCTAAATACAACCTTACTGTTCATACTTTTTGAATAGCTGCTTTTTTAATTCACTAATACTGGTGACCAATCCATTGGAAGAAGGACACAAACCCCAAAAGCATTCTGACTACAGACAGTGGGAACTCATGCCCACAGAACTGTGATTGCTGCTGACCATTACTGGCTATGTAGTACACTGTGTAGTAAAAATAAATGTGACATGCCTGTGTGCATCTTAGGATAGAAACCCGAAGAACTTATATGTTCCAGCTAATAAACACAATTTGGCATTTAAGATGCAATTTTTCTAGTGCTACTGTAAACAGTGCTTTGAGTTGCTTCTTCTTGTTCTACTTGGCCTGTACCTTTGGCAAAATGACAAGCTTTAGGCATTATTACTGTCTCTTTCCACTGCAATCCCCTCAAGATAACCCCAAGAGTCTTCAGTGGTTGTGACTTTCCTGTCCTTCTTAGCATATTTACCTGAATTCTTTGTCCCAGTTAGTGTTCCCTTCTATGGTGTCTTTGAATATAGTTCTGTTCCCTAGTGAGGTCTTCCCTTTCCAATGACAAGTGCATCTGGAAATAGCCTGTGTAGCCAAACCCAATCTGTAATTTTAAACAGCATTTTAATCAGTGTCTAAGCCCACCACTGTAACTCAATCATTGTTACTCCACCATTTGTTCAAATCAAATTAATGGCTAATATTCTCCCAAAATTTTATTTGATTTTTAATTCCAAAGATTTTTCTCTGATTTTTTTTTTCATAGGAACTAATTTGTTCAATCTAGCAATGACATTAAGCATGGTATATTCTAGTTTAGTGCAGACAAAGTCCTGGAATTTTCCGCAGGCAGAGCTGAAGCCAAATTATTCCTATTACTACCAAAACTCTGTTGGTTCTTAAAAAAATATCTTTGATCCTTTTTTAGAATAGCACTAACTCAAACTGGGCAAGGAATAAAGTCACATATAGCTAATTGTCATGTTACTGTATACCAAAAATTCTGCATTTTTAATTTCTTTCTTGAACTTTTAGAATATTAGCCTGCATTCCACACCCAGATGACATGTTGTACTGTAGTATTTGAAGCCAGTGACTCGTTATTTAGGCCAGTAAGATGAAACCTTCAGAGTACACCTTTTTAGCAGTCTTGGTCCCTCTCACTGCTCACTCTCAGCTGTATGGTGGTAGTCCCAACCCTGCTACCATATACCTTCCTTTGACAATTTTCCATTTACCTGCCACTTTCACTTAGCAGAACTTAGTTTTGTTCTCCTAGTTATGTTAGTTTCTTAATTTAGAGGTAATCTCAACCTCTCAGGCCGATCTTAAGCTCTGCCACTACTGAACGTTTGGCTTAATCACCCCCCCTGTTTCCATTTGAATAGAGGTAGGCTGCTATTAGCTCCCCCAAGTCTCCTCTTTGCAAGTCTAAGCAAGCCCAGCTCTTTTACCTTCTCCCTGAAGGTAGTATGCCCTCACTTCCTGACTATCTCTGTCGGCTCTTTAAGGTTCTTGAAATATTGGTGAATCCAAAACTGGTCTCACCAGTGGTAAGTAAAGGAGGTAAAAATTTCTCCAAATATTCTGAGCACATTTCTGATGCAACACAGTGTGCATTTTGCATTCAAACAACTGAGAGTAGTCTCTTGACTCATACTCATTCTGGCATCAACCACTTATCTCCAGATCCCCTTTCAATAAGACTCAGCCATTCATTTCCCAGCTTGTGCCATGGTATGGGATTATTTCACTCCAGGTATAGAACTTCTGGATATCACAATCATCTTATTTCACAAGGTCCTTCTATGTTAAACCTGTTAAAGCTGTTTGGTATAGGAATCACTTTCCCTCATTGTACACTGTCTTGAATTTCCTGTGGGATACAGCAAATGACGGTAATCTTATTATCCAAATAACTGATGGAAATGTTGAATACTAGACCATTGCAGCACTCCTGTTACTTGCCTTCAGTTGGGATTATTACACACTTTGATCCTAGCAGTGTATAGCATTTCTTTTTAGCAGCATTTCTTTAAGCCACATTCATGCATCCCATACTTTCTCAGTTTGAAAAGAATATTTTAATGATGGTTGTCAGAAGCCTTTACCACAGCTAATGTATATTGTGTCCATCACTCTCTCTTCGCTGATACAGTCTTTTGTCAGGAACCTCAAACCAGCAACCACTCATTTCTGCTGATTTTGTCAGCTAGATAAATCCTAGAGCAAGGGTCGATCCACTTATAAAAAGAATTCAACCTTAAGTTGAAGAAAGTTTCTTTTAGAAATGTGATTCAGATTTCAGTTGCTCTCCCACTATTCAAGAATCTTGAGAACTGATTATTATTTATCTTTTCCTTTCTGGTTAAAATACAGTATTCGTGTTTTCCTTGTATTTTTTGGCACATTGAAAAAAACAAAACCAAAAAAACCAAACAACCAAACAACAACAACAAAACAACCTTGGTTAAGTGGAGTTGCTTTGTCCAGTGTCCACCAGTGTTCTGTGTACCCAACTGGAACTTGGATACATGCAACAATAAAATCCGTTCAGTTCATATGAATATATCTACGCTAACACGAGATAGACTATGAGTTCAAATTCCCTGTCCTTCATCTGTCCACACCACTTAATTGCCATTTGCTGCATGGCCATCCACCAGCCGAATGGAGAAAACTGCACTCCAGCCTACACAGATTCCAAGGCTATCCCATTGGGCTTTGCATCTTTACTTGTATATCCTCATTCATACCCTGGGGTATGCAGCATATCCCTTCAGCTTTGTGCCATGAAAACATCACTCCTGTGGATTGCAACACACTTCTCTCAGATTATTTCAGATCCTTTCAACTGAAAAACATCTAAAAATAATTATAATATGTTAGAAGTATGGGAACATTACCTGTAGTGCAGAAGAAAGGCAGGGCCAAGTGCCATACAACATTTATGTGGTCAATCTGCTGCAGAGAGCCAGTCTTAAGACATGAAGCCTGAGCTAGTTGGGCCACTTAGTGTAAGGGCCAGAGATTGGATTTTGGTCAATTTTTATTTAGTGGTACGGACACAGCATCTGTTTGACATTTAGCTCATAAAAGACAAACTTAACACTGAAGTGGGAATTTTTTCTGACTCATTCAATTTGTTAATCTTAAACAGATTTAGTGTGCTGTTTAATAGGGAACAGCCTTTAAAGTTTTATTCCATAAAAATAAATGAACTGATGATTTAGAGCTGGCTTTTGATTCTGAGCAACTGTCTTGAAATGGCTGACAAAAAAACCAAGAACAACAATCAGCCTACTGCCCCCTTCTCCTGTCCCCACTCCCTCTATTATTTCCTCATAGTATTGCACACCTTGTCTTTGACAAATTATGCCTAAAGTGACCCTGGGATTAGATTGCAATCTATAATTGCTCTTTGTGTCCTATACCCTCTGCAGCACTCTCTTCTTTACAACAAAGTTCCTCTGCTGTAAGAAGTCAATCAACCTCCATTTCTCTGAACTTGGGCCAGGAAGAAAACCTGAGTTATTTGTTACATAGGTGCTGTGTTTTATGTGATTCCTTGATTGTGGATTCAAATTATAAAAGCAGCTTCTGTAACCAAAAATTTCAGAAGTGGTCATCTAACTGATAGCAAGCAATACATGCCATTTAGCAGACTATCTTGCAGAGTGAGACTTTCTTTTAGTTACCTGCTTGTCTGTGGTTTTTTGCTATCTAAGTCTGTTCTCAGACCAAAAGGTGCATATTTTTAAGGGCATCTTCAAGCAGAGGCCATGTCATTAATGCATTAGAAAAGTTAGACAATGTTCATGCCTTTTTACCAGATCTTCCTTATCAGAGCAAGGTATGGAAAGAACTCTGCCTTGTACTTCGGTGCACTGGCCAGACTCTTCTAGCTGATTTCAAGCCACCTTGGGCCAGTGGGCTCAAAAGTTCACTGAGATGTGAACTGGATATTCAGAGGTGCTGTGAAAAAAATGAAGCATTCTAATACACACATGTATTAGTTCTTCTGCATTTTTGCATAAAGCAACACTTCAGCAAGACTGAGTGAACAAGCCTTTTGACTGATGTGTAAGTAGATTTGACCAGCACCAAGGTGTTTAGACTTAGAAGGTTTTGTGGTGGCTTCCAGGTCCTATGATGACTGGGTCTGAACAGTCTATTCTATCAGAGCACACACTTAAATCCTGAATCTTCCTGGTCATGTCTTTACTGAATAACAAATCACTCCGAAGTCTGTATTACATAAATAAGTTGAAAACTCTGGCCTTGACACAAGTTGCTCATCCAGCCCTCAAATGAGTTCAGTTTTAATGTTCTTAGTGCTGTGCCTACAGGATGGATGTG
Organism: Odontophorus gujanensis; assembly: GCA_013399175.1. Taxonomy (NCBI): domain Eukaryota; kingdom Metazoa; phylum Chordata; class Aves; order Galliformes; family Odontophoridae; genus Odontophorus; species Odontophorus gujanensis. Next base: position 174,773 of record VXAB01013879.1, read on the forward strand.
CATAGTGTTTTCCTCTTAATGCTCAAGTACATAGAGCACCTATTTCCTATTATGTGAAAGTAGCTTTACAAGTCAAAAGTATATCTTTTGATGGAGGATCTTGGCACTCCAAGACTTCAGCCTAGCAGATTACAGCTGCAAGAAGTCTTAGATGAGTGACTGTGGGGACCAGTTGGGCTCTGATAAATAGTCTACACATACAATGTTTCAGAAAGTGAATTAGTGACTGGTGCAGCTCATCTTCTCACAGATCATTTTTGGAAGAGAAGTAAATATGCCACTCTCAGAAGAGGAACAGAAAATAGTCGTTGCCAATGCCAAAAGGAATGCTTTGTAATATGATTTCTCAAGTCAAAGTAAACCCTTTCTGAATAATGAAAAGTATCCTATATGGCATGAGATGGAGAGATCATTTACCATTGAGATCTGCAAAAAATCTGACTTATTTATAAATAGGTAATGTTGCATTCCTCCTCAGACCACCATGTAGAGTTACAGCACTGCCTTTACTTTGCAGTTCAAACAGATCTCTGTACTTCCTTGCCTGCTTAGAGTTGGCATGAAAAGAATCAGTACGAATAAGACAAGAATAATATCTCATGCCAGCTCAGGATAGCTGAGCCTAAAGGTGAATGTACTGCATTCATCTGTATGTTTAGCCTAGATCCCTAAAGAAATCAGCTCTATGTCATTGTATATACAGGTGTGTATGTGTGTGTTTAGCAGGTGGAGAGGCCTGAAAGTTGCAATATCCCCTCAACAGCCCTAAACAGCCTCATAAAAAGGGCTATCAGGTGCCATAAAACCTATTCTCTGATCTCTCAGGAGCTCCATACAGATTTCTGTTTAGCCTTGGGAAAACAAGATGGCAGCTGAACAGCTGGCCACCACGCACTTTCCACTGAGGCCATCAGCATGCAGACAGGCCATGGTGAATGGCACTGTTAAAAACAAAGAACCTGTCTGAGTAGAAAACAGGAGATTAAATCAGGCAAGATAGCCAGCAGCAGTGCACTGCACTCCCAACTGTGGTCAACATGCAAGCTGAATTCATGTGAGATTCAAATCACAAACAAAGGTATGTTGTGGTTTAACTTGGAAGGCAGCTCAGCACCACGCAGTCGTTTGCTCACTTCCTCCCCATCCAGTTGGACAGAGGAGAGAATCAGAAAAAGAAAGAAAAGTAGAACTCATGAGTTGAGGTAAAAACTACTTTATAAAACAGAGAAGGAAGGAAGAAATAGTAGTATTGATAAATACATACAATTTAAAAAACAAGTGATGCATAAAGCAACTGCTCACCACCTACCAATCAATGTTCAGCCAGTCCCAGAGCAGCAGCTACCACACCAGCCAACTCCCCTCAGTTTTATGGTTTTTTTTTGTTTGTTTGTTTGTTTTTTTGTTTTTCACGTGATGCTATATGGTATGGAATATCCCTTTGGTCATTTTGGGTAAGTAGTCCTGGTTCTGTCCCCTCCCAGCTTCCTGTGTTCCCCCACCCCCCTCACTGGCAGGGCAGTACAAGGTGAGAAAGAGAAGTGTCCCTGGCTGCGTGCAGTGCTGCTCAGCAGCAACTAAAACATCACTGTGTTATCAACATAGTTTCTTTCCTAAAGTCAAAACATACTGTCATACGAGGCATTATGAAGGAAGTAACTCTTATCACAACTGAAAACAGAACAAGATATCCCTGTTGGGCTGCCACCAAATGCAGACCTTTATCACTTGAAATGTGCAAAATCACTGCCATACTGGGAAAGGAGTTGTTCTAGACCATAACTGGAATCCCAGATAGGATTTCCTCCTTTTGTCTAATTGCGTGCAAGGTTCAAAGAGTTTCTGTTGATTCCATCTTTGCCCAAAAGACAGCACTGAAAAAGATCTCCTCATGGATTCTTTGCTTTAATCTAGATTTTACTGTCTGAGCCCTGTCTGGAAGAGGACTGGAAAAACTGGGGTATTACATGGTAAATCCTGATTCCCTTTCCTACTCTAGCAGGGATATGGAACAATCTCTCTTCCTTTCAATGACATCTGTGAGCCACAGAACCAAATTCTTCTGGTTTTGTCTGATTTGATGATTATTTTTCCAAGATGCATTAGCATCAGCAAGAGAAACTGCAAGCAAAATCTTGCGCAATGGATACACAACCACTGAGTAGGCTGTGGTTGGGATTTTTTCCTGGTAAGCAGGAAAGCTGTGCACAAACTCATCTGAGCCTGTATGGTATCTGGTCCACATTATCCATGGATTATTGACCACGAGTCATAGAGAAAGCACTGAGTGACGGACCATAGGTATTTTTCTCTCAGAGAAGACTCAGAGCCAAAAACCTTATGTGGAAATAAGCATAAAACATATTTTAAACCATACCTTGGCACTTTCTCTTGGGTAGGTTTAATATTTGCCACTCAGCATGTTGAATTCTCTGAAACCTAATTCTTAGACACTTTACTTCCCACACACTGGACTGAAAGCATGAGTGCTGAGTCTGGGCCTCAGACCACCACTCAGCATCTGAGTCCTACTGTGAATTTTGCTCATAGATGCCATGCCAATTCACTGAACTTCCTGCAAAAATATTCCCTTTGGAAAAATCATAGAGTCGTAGAATGGCTTGGATTGGAAGGGATCTGAAAGATGGTCTAGTTCCAACCAAAACCTCCTGAATGTTTCACCAGAAACCTCCTGAAGGGACATACCTTTATAAATGAAAGAAAACAAAATAAAAATTAGACACTCCATTCATCAAATTAATACCTAGGAAAAAAATACCCTAGTTTTATAAACAAAAATAAATAAATAAATAAAATCCGTTACTTCCTTTGCAAATGGAAGGAAGTTCATATAGCAAGCCCAATGAGTCATCTCACATCTATGCTCTTACTGAAAAAGATAAACCTGCCAAAAACAGTTTCTAAACTGGAAATAAGTACTTACGTGGGGATATGAATGATATCAGGAAAATCTGTGACAAGGGCATGTGAATCTGTAGTCCATTGTGTTATTTATTTATAATTTTTATTGAGGTCAGTGCTCCAGTTCAAAGCTGCATTAGAAAATTTTTGGAGGACAACTGATCCATATGGCTCCATGTCTGCATCATCAAGGGATCCAAATACAACAAAAGCTCCAGCAGAATAAAATTCCCGGTGGGTAGGGTGTGATATTTGATGGGTCACACAGGGAATTCTTTTTACATGAACCAGCAAACATCAAATATATTTTTCATAAAACATGTAGTTGTATTGTTAGTGAGAACAAGGGAACACCCAGTTACTCTAGCAATGACTAATAATATTACCACTGCTTAAATTTAGTTGAGTGCAGAGAGCTTTCTAAAGAAAGGGACTTCTTCTCTTTTTAAATAATGCTGTGCTCCAAGTTCATTCAACTCTTTTTCCTTCTTTACTGCTGCAGCACAACCACCAAAATTTCCTGTGTGAATGCTGTCATAGCAAGGAAAGGAGAACAGTAAAATATTTAAAATCTCTTTCCACAGTATTGAGACAGTTGACACTGCTAACCCATCAGCAGGCATTGGATCAGGTCCCTAATCTAGTGGTTCTTCATTTGCACTATCTTCTTTTCACTGGAGCTTTGCAAACATTGATTGGTTAATGGCTTTAAAGTGCTATTCAAATTCTGAAAGATCATTACTTCCAGGTATTGGAAGAGTTAAGCAGGTTTCTGCTCAGGACATATGACTATGTATTTGAACATGAATCTTTCTCTAACACGGAAGTATAGAAGTATACAGTATCCTTTCTTTGTGCGTATCTCTTTGGGTGTGCAAAACCTCAGTTTACTAGAACAAAGTAAACCAGTAAATCAAAGCCCATTTGCTTTTTAAAACGTTGGGAAACTAATGCTGCCATCTTAACTGGAAGTCATAGACAGAACTGGAGAGCAGTGGTGCTTTCAGACAAATTTTAACAGCCCGTTAGTTGGTAAAGGAATGGAAATCAGTGGCTGAGCAGCCTTCCCCGTAGAGATGCTCACTTGAAAAAGCTAAATGCATGCCAACTGCATAAAGCTGGTTTATTAAATAAAATCATATTTAAAGTAGAAGTACTCATTAGCTTTTCAGTGGGCCCCTGTGATTGGCAGCTGGCCTGTTTCCCTAGCACAGTGGTTCCTACAGTCCACAAGTCTCTGCACGTACTGCGAATGGTACATGAGATGTTTAGCCACCTTGGGAAGGCAGCGTGCACGGTCGTGCAGCCTAGCACAGGATGAAAATTCACTGAGGCAGTGCCTCCTGCTTTGTCAGCAGTGCCACCTTAGCAAATTAAGGCTTGAAATTCCTGTTTCCCCTGTTTTCTAAGTCGACTGTCTGAAGCCAAAGGAATGATGTTCCCCTAGTTTTCAGCTGTGTTCCTTTTTGGCACACGGCAGGATTTGGCTCTCCAAGTACAAACTTCAGCAATTACATCTTCACATAGTAAAATACTTCCTAACTTGGTTTTGGAACAACATCATATTCTTTTGCAATCCACCAGCCACCCTCAAAAGGCCCTGTGAATCACTGTGTTATTCTCAGCCTATTCTCAGCTATTCTCTTGCTATAAACAATCAGAATAGGTAAGAATAGTGCTTGAGCTACTGAGGAGGCTCAGTCTGGATGCACACATTCCCAACTACTGACTCCTGGATGCTTCTACCTCTTTGTCTCCAGCATTTTTGAGAGTCCAACACCACACGTGATCTAAATAACAAACTGTAGAAGTCAAAGCAAAAGAAAGCACTTCATTCCAGTTCTCCAGTTCATTCCAATCTCAGTACTTGTTTTTACTGCAGAAGTCTGCATTTGCTGCATATGAAATGGTTCATTCCATTTGAAACTTCGGAGCTTTCAGCCCCTTACCCAAAAAACAGCCAAGCACAGCAGACTGAAAAATTAATTGAGGGTGGACCAAACCACACAGACACCAACCCAGATCTGTTTTCTGAAGGACTAAATGCTTCCAAGCTAGGATTTTGTTTCACGATCCGATGAAGTAAGGATTAATCCCTTGGAAAATTAGTCAAGTCCATCTTTTTGTTCTAGCACTTGTTCCATAACTTTAGGAGCCACTGATCTAGACAGATCTTCCATAACAAAACAGTGAGCCAAGCTATTAGATGACTTCATTTTGAAGATCTGACTTTGAAATCGGCTCAGTTGTAAATGATTTTTCGTGGTTTCATTGACTTCTTGGCCTCACAGTTTAAACGGAGTACAAAAACTGTTTGACCTTTTGTGATGAAAAAAACAAAGAGCGCATACACAGAGCAGCTCTGTCTGTGTCTCAGAATGACAAATGCTTTGCTTTTGTTGTTTTAGAAACCTTTTCCACCCTTGTAGACATTAACTAATCAAAGGAAAGAAAACCTGACCAGAACTTGTTTAGTGAACAATTAAGATTTCAGTTACTGCTGTGCAACATGGTCTCTCACTATTTCATAGTGAAAAAAAAAAAAAAAATCCGATTTCCAGTTTTCTTTATACAAAGCCAGCACTTTTGACACAGGTGCAGAAGCAGAGCTAGGAGAAGAGAAGCTAATATGCATCTGAACAGCAGGAAGGTTCTACAGGCTGGACTTAGTAAGCTTATTGTATAGCTGAGAAAACAGAGGCTAAGAGTTTACCAGAGTTTCAGAGCATCAGGAATTTCTGATTTCCCCTTCAAGTTGCTCCATGACAGAGTGTGAAAATATGCTGCGGATTTCAACAGTTTGGGTCAAAGTAATCTGTCATAGAAGTGTGGATGTTAAGTGAAATTGTGTATATGGAGTAAGTGTGCTTTACAGAAAAGCAACTCGGGCTGTCACAGTTTAACCTGCCCCTTTGCGGGTGGTTACACAGCAGATCTGTGTATATAGAGATACTCTTTACTCAGCAGGCTAGGGCCTCTTTTTGGAATAAACGATTAGCTGCGCTTCTTGCCAAAGAGCTGTTCTCTGGGAAACTCGCACAGCACTTGTTGCACCCGCTGCACCCTCTGAATTTCATCAGAAATGTATGATGGCATTGTTTCGTTTCTACTGAAAGCAGCATTCAGTCCTAGTGGTCACATTAATGCATTAAGTTTTGCAATTCAGAATTTGGTAAGCAGGTTTATTTTTATATAGTAGCACACACATACACATGATTTTGACCCCCTGTACCAGGATCCACACATCCCTACCCCCTTTGCAATCCTTTTCTCAGCCTTTCCCAGAAATGCTAGTCTTCGAGTCTTTGGGAAAATCTCTTGTGTGCAAACTCGCCTCTCCCTCAATTGTGTGAAACTCCTTCCCGGCACCGTAAACACTTCGTGAAGCAGAGCAGGACTCAGCCTCTCGCAGCACCCAAATCTTTCCCAGAGGGAGATGTAGAAGTGAGCCTCCTCCCGGCTGGGCTGCACGACCCGATGGATGTGGGGAACCCGGGTTATTGGTGGAGGGGCAGCGTTTCCACCTGAGATGTAGGAAACCAGTACAGACCTGGCAGCCGCGGTGTTGACATCCACAGGCGGCGGGGGGAGGCACTAGGAAGCTGGGACGGGCGGGCGGAGCCCCGAAACGGGTGGTGGCCCGCCCCGTCCGTCAGGAAGGAACGGACGACAGCAGCGAAGGGCAGCGCCTCCCGGCGGGCGGGGCGAGGGCTATAAATCCACCCCGCGGGCGCAGGCGGGTGGCGGTTGGAGCGCGGTGGTTGGCAGCGCGTGGAGAGCGGTTCTTGGGGGGCAGGTAGGGGCGTATCTGTCTATCCGTCTACCTATCTATCCACCCACCCATCCCAGTTAGCCATCCACTTAACCTCCCTCAGGAGCCTAGCAGCTAAGCCCATTCGAAGGTATATTGTTGCGTCATCCCCTTTTTCTCTTTTTCTTTCCTTTTTTTTTTCTTTTTTCCTATTTTTCTTTTTCTTTTTTTTCTCTTCTCCTCTCCCCTCCATCCAAGCAGAGCTTTTCCCGCTGCTGGCGAGGCGCGTGGAGGAGTGGAGCGGCTCTCTCAGCGGAGCAGGGCTGCAGGCTGGCAGCCGAGCCATGCCCCAGTCTTAGCAGCGGCAGGGGCAGCTGCTGGATGCTGCTGTCACGGTTGAGGCTTCCGTGGCAGCAGCAGGCTGGGCTAGTAAACAGCTGTGAAGTGAAAGCGCATACTTTATTACGGAAGTTGACTACTGGTGCTTGTTGCTCTCGTCTCTGTGCTGTCGCAGCTCCGTGTTGGATTTGCAGCAGATGATAAACTTGATTGGCAACCGGACTTTACATGTCAGTGGTTTCAGTGGGGTTACTGCCTTAATATGTTCTGTTGGGTGCAATTTATTATAAGCCCTTTCAGGCACTGCTCAGGTTCAGAGCACTTCAGTGCAGTGTTTGTAGTGGAGGCAGTCTCTGTACTGGATATGGTAAAATAAGAGATTTCACTCTGCAACTAGGATGTTTTGGTTAGTGCTTTCTATTCTGTTAACAGTTTATAGTTTCCCTATTAAACACTTGCAAACTCATGTTACCTACTGTCTTACCCACTGTTTCATGAATCCCCTGGTGTCCATCATGTCAGTTTTCCACCCCATCCTCAGAATTGAATTCTTTTTAGGCTCCAGATACAGATATTTAACAACTGTGGGTTTTCTGTTTGGTTTTTGTTTTTTTCCTGAGTTGTCTTTTAAATTAGACCTGTGTTTTGAACCTGGTAAGTGCATTAGTAGAAGCATGGCAGAGGTCAGTGACAACCTGAAACTCTGTGTCCAGATACTCTGCTAGGTGTCACCGCTGCTTTGACTCCCTCTGATTGTTTGTCCAGTTTAGTTTTTGGACTTGTGTGTCAAAAATATACAACTGCTGATAAACACCGTTTGGGGAAAGCAATGGAAAGAACCTTTAAAGGAGAACTATTGAATACTTTAGATACACACGTGTAAGCCTGCCTTGCTGTTTTTAGTCTTGGTTGTTATAGGCATAATTTACAGCAAAACTTTGGCCAGTGGCAATAAGTTTGTGCAGTTTGAACTTGGCTCTGGGAGCATGTTTTTGAAAATCTTGTGTTTTCTTAACCAAAGTCTAACAGTTTGACATAGAGTGTCTGTGTTCTTATCACAAGTACTGAAGTCAACAGTGAGCAGCTAATGCTGTACTCTGTCCTGTGCATAGTAAGAGCTTAATGGCTGTGGATGAAATGTAAAACAGGAATAGATGCTGCAAAAAATTAGGTGTTCCGAAGTGTTAGTACAGTCTCCCAAGTTCTAATAAGCACTGGGACCTTCAAGAAGAATTATTCATCAGTGGATTCAGGAGGAACTGGTATCTCACTGGACATACAGAGGTATCTGGAAATTACTGGTGCAGTGAAAACAGGTTTTAATGTAGTGATGAGAGACTGCTTAGGAGGTGTATGGTTTCTGAACCTGATATTTTTCAGCATAAACATAACAGATTCTGTGGCATAACGGTTTGGGGAACTGCAGGCTGCAACTTCTGAATGTGAGTTCCTTGATCTGCAGTTAGGCAGACGCGAAATGGGCTGGGCTTCAACTTGAAAACTTTGAACCAAAATATCAACAGTAAGTGAATTCCATGAGATTGGGCATACTCTGTAGTAGCTGTCCTAAAACCAGACTAGTGGAGAGGTGCCTAGGAGGTCTTATTAATCTGTAATTTTCATTTATTTCTCTTCAGAAAATAGATTTATGTATGTATTGGTGCCCTGCATTCATTAGTCACTTCACCTGAAATGGCAGCAGAATAGAGATGTCGAGCTGTTAGGTGCCCACAGAATTTGGCAACAGCACAGAAAATGATGTGGGTGTCCCTGGTGAAAGAACACTGCCACGTGCATGCCACTGTTTGGGAACCAGCACCTTCAGCACTGAAAACCTCCCTAAGTTGTGCTGTTTCCCCCCTGCTCATGCTGGTTTTCATTTTTTGCCAAAATAGAAAGTGGGGCTAAAGCCACAACAGATTGCTTGGGTGGAACAGCAGGATTCCTTATTTTTCTTCGCTCCCGGGGGGAATGATATTATATACACTGAGTGTTCCTTTTTACACTATGACGACTACAAAGGAATATCACAGTGCACCTTGGGATGCAGTTTGGAGTGGGAGCCTGGTCATTAAAAATAGTTCCAAACCAGGTGATTAATTTGTTTTCGCAGTTCAGGTGGGAGAAACAGTAAACTGAGGTGAGAAAAATTATTTGATTCAAATTTTTAAACTAAAGGGATGAATTTGTTTGGCTGAAGTGCAGCATGTATCTGTCTTCTCATGACCAGCCTAGGGGATTTTGGCAAACTTTGAGCTTCTCGCAGAAAACACTATTCTTTCACTTAACCTTATTAGAGCCTGAGACTGTGTTGCTCTAAATGTGGAGTGTATTTGTAATGAAATTTCCTGCTTTTATTTCCTCACAATGGACAGGGTGAAAGAAATTATACAGGTAGGTGAAAGTGGCTTGAAGTTCTTTGGAAAGAAGATGAATAGGAACAGTAAAATACTCAAAAATAATACAAAATCTAATTATAGTAGTTCAGCAGCATTTATATCATGCATACAGCAGGAAGCTTAAGGCAGTAAGAGCCCTTTTGCTGTCAGGGGAAATACAACCTGGGAAAGGAGTGGTCTGTGTTAGTTAAATCCCAGTTGTTCACAGCAGCAGTGACTTTCTCTAGCTGTTCTGATTTGACTGGATAGGGAAACTGCAGGAACCAGAAGATGATGACAGATGTAGCAGCTGCTTGATATGAATATTAATGATTCCGTAGAATCGCCAAGGTTCGAAAAGATCTCTAAGATCATCCAGTCCAACCGTTCACCTATCACCAATATTTCCCACTGAACCATGTCCTTCGGTTGATTCTTGAGACCAAATGAGACTTCCAGCTGACAGACTTTATTTGCTTCTGACTTTGAAATCTCACAGAAGTGCAGAAGAGAAAACTCTGTTCTGTCAGTGAAGCTATTTCTCCAAATAAATGGTATTTTATATCAATTGCCCTTCAGCTTTTAGGTGAGCATTGGCAAGTTTACCTATGCACAAAGGTGTTGTCCTTACCACCTTGGTGAAGAACTTCCTTGACTTTTGCATGGGGATCTCCAGCAGATTAAGGAAGCAGCAGTTGCCTCTGTGCTATCTGTCAAAAAATCTTCCTGAAAAGTGGTAAATATATGACTTTCTGGTACTGGAAAGTCACGGGAAATATTCTGAAACTGTTTAAAAGGTTTTGAGTAAAGGAGTCCTGTTTTCAATTTCAGTAATGTATGTTGCTACCGATTATTAAAAAGCTGGGTTAGGCCTCTTGAAAATCAATGGCTATTAAACTTGTTTCTCTCAAATGGTGACGTTTTTTTTTCTATCCATGTCACTTCCAGAGCTCTGGGTAACTTCAGTGGGGCCAGTCAGCAGGAGGTAATTCCTATTGTTAATTCCCTTTGACTGCAGAGTTGGAATAGCAGTAACAAACCATTCACAGCTTCTTGTAGATAGGTGATCATGTATCATTAAAGTGTTATTATGACATAATTAAACTCTATTCAGAGCATCTGTGGGAATCAGTACCATTATTTGCCACATAATTAAACTCAGAAAGTGCTTAGAGAGTAAAGCCTGCAATTATCCAAGTTTCAGACTCAAACGTGCTGGCTCCTGTGTTAACAATGAGGTAGATGAGTTTAGTTTTACTTTTAGCTAAGGGCTGATGCAGGATCAGGCCTGTTTTGTTTCCAAACTGGCACGGCAGTGTTGTCTTTGGATAACACCCAGCAGTTTGTTGTCAACGGGATGTTCTCAATCCAGCAGAGTTCCATGGTGTGCGTGTGGATGAACAACTGGACTGGTTGTACTGATGAAATTTTCCGCAGCTACATCTGTTTGTATGAAGCAGGATGTATGTCAATTTTACTACTCTAATTTTGTGTGGCTGATCATGTTTCCTATGTTTCTTCGGGGTTTTATGCTACTTCCTTTCAGTTAATTGTCGCAATTTTAATATATCTTTTTCATCTGTCAGTCATTTTTTTTTCCTCTTTATAACTGGAAGTTGATCCATGCAGAACTTCCTTTAAGTCCTGTTTTTAAAATTGGATATTCAGTACTTTTCCAAGGCTTTAAATGGCTATTTCCTCTCTGAACTAAGTATAGCATCAAAAGTATAGCTCTTGTTCCTTCTTTTCTACCATGCCCAAGACCAGTCTGTTAGTCCTGTATGGGTGATGTAAAACTCCAAGGAAAGAGCAAACTTTAGAAACTAGTACAGCATGAAATCCTAATTAATTGAACATTTTTTCCCTGTGTTTTCAAGGTTCTCCTGGTGTTTTCTTGTTTCTATTGTAGTTGGCTGTTTTGGAATTTATTTATTTACTTAATTACTTAGTTATTTGTTTGCCTACCATTTCACCACTCCTATGACTTTATTTCTCTACAGAAATTCTGATGTTTAGGAAGATAAAGGAAGTGATAGGTATCTCAACTGTAATGTCCCTGAAGAAGCATAGAATGGTTTGAGTTGAAAGTGACCCTTAAAGATCATCTAGTCCATCTTCCCTGCAATAAACAGTCATAAATACAGTTAGATCAAGCTAGATGGAAGCGCTGATATTACAGATCTTAAGCTTTGAACATATGTTATGTATAGGAGTGTGTTTAATAGTAGGCACAAGGTGTAAAGGAAAAGTAGTTGAGAAAGTAGAATAAAACTTTAAAAGGAAATTTTATTTGTTAACAGAGTAAGCAGACATCCAGACAGGAAATGCACTATTAGAGGAAGGAAGGATTGCTCTCACTGTGAGCTTTTGGTTTAACTTCCTTCAGGAAGCTTATGTGCGCCTAGTCAAGCTAATGATGTCATTTTCTTACTACTAGAATTTTTGAGTGCTCTAAATATTCTTTCTATGTACTGTATGTAACATATCCCTGCTTAATTTTAGGATGCATTTATATCCTTTGACAAATTGGAACACATATATTATGTGATTCATATCTGTGAAATGTAGGCAGTGCTGGGTTTAGTGACAACCTCTTTTATTTTGACATGTAATGTTTTTAAATAAAACACATTTTAAACATTTTTTTTCTTCCCTGTGGAACACATCACATTTAAGTTCTGTGTAAAATCCCAATTACAAATTCCAACATATACCAGGGTAACTCCAGCCTCTCTTACAAAGAGTCTGGAAAGTGATAACTTGTAATTCACTACTTGATGCAGTAGATGCTGACCTGGAGTGTGGATGGATAAGGTGTTCAAAATGCCATCTGAGGATAAAGTATTGCTTTTTCATCATCTTGCTGGAATTTGGAAGTTCTTATTATAAGACGTAAAGCATATTCCAACACTTGATGGTGCTAACTTAATTACTAACCCACTGACCTCTTACCTTGTGATACAGACAAGAGTGTGTTCAGCCCTTAGGAAGATTATTTTGTATCACTGGATGTTGAGGTTTATAAACAGTATTGCTGTTACCCAAATCTGGCCCTGAATACTTCCACTTCTACTGATGCTTTAATTTGGGTAACTTTATAATGGGTATTCCCTGGGAGGAATAAAAGTTGTGTCCTTAACACAATGGCCATTTGTGCAAAGTTCCAGTCCTGGTTAAGTTCAGAAATCCTGAAGTTCTTTCCAGGAGCAGGGACTAAAAGCTTCCAGGAACAAAAAGATATCCACAAATTATATTTTTCTACTGAAAAAAAAAATAGAAATCATCAAACACTTGTCATGGAAAACTTCATCCCAGACATTTTGGCAAGGACGATAGAGAACTTATAATAGCAATGAACAGGCAATTTTAATAGCTGGTAGAACAAGTAGTCTATGAAATCAGAAGCTGTAACCCATATAGTATGACCTAATGAATAAATGTAAATTAAAATACTCAGCAAACTTTATCATGTTGTTTTGTAATTTGATTACTTGTATTTGCAACATCAGCATGAAAATGCAAGATAAATACAAAGAAATTACTATGTGTTTGTAAGGGTGCAGTTTTAGAACCCAATAACATTCTTCATCTGAGTATATTGTGAGCATGTCCCTTCTGGAACAATCTCAGCATGTTTTTGCCTTTAACTTGCACAGAACCACCCACTTTTTGAAGTAATTGCAGCTGGGCAGAAACTATGGCAGATTGAAAATAGTAGGGGGTGGGGAGCATAGCCTGACACTGGTGAGCTGCAGGAACAATAGATTGTTTCTTGTCTGTTTAAACTGCAATCTTTGTGGCAGAAGCTGTCTCTTTCCATGTAATGAAACACTTAATATGCCATTGCAGTATTCATCTTTGAATTCACCTTTGAAGCCCAGCCTAGTGCCTAGGTGTTGGGGTTTGTACTTTTTCCTTTATTTTTTGCTTTAATCTTTGCTTAAGACATTTGTGTTTGTTTTCAGTTCAAGGAGGAGTAGGGAGGGTGTGGGGAAGGATACTGAGTGGATGCTGAGTGCTGGGACAGTGAGAGGAAACATGCTGGCTTGGTGATGTGAGAGAACAAGGCCTGGAAAGATGTCTGCTTGCTCTTCACTCTTTTTACCTACCACTCATGACCTGGAGTTGTTTAAAGCAAAACTTTGGCAGTAAAACAAATGGGCATAACGAATTTCTAAGTAAATTCCAGCTGCCACTTAGATGTTGAATTTCTTCTCACCAAGGCTCTGGGCTCCCCTGCTGCTATGCTGGGTCACCACACTCTGCAAGGAGTGTTTGCTGTCGTATCAGCACTGAACAGCAGCTGCTTGAGGAGGTGGGTGGGTGTAACAGCATTGTTTGCAGCTAAAAACAATATTGAGTGCTAATACTAAGAGCACTAGTATTCATAAGATTGTTGGAAAAAAAAAAATCACATTATTGGAGACTTTACTTTCCAATAAGATTTCCACCAGTTTAAGATGCTAAAGAAACATGAATTTCAGGGTCTGTAGTCTACCTTTCCTGGACAGATGCTATTATACTTTAGATTGTATTGGAAATTGCTGCAATGGTGGTGGGGGGGAACATTAAGACATTGTAAGCTCTTAATTTCTCTGCCAACTATTGCCCATTATATTGTGGAAGATGTAGGGATGTTCAGCATAGGAAAAAAAGAAATGGAAGACATGGGCTTCAGTTAGCACTGCCACCATTTGTGGTGGCACTTTTTACTCCCAAGAGGCGTGGTTGGACTCCAGGTTTTCCAAGGAACATTCTTCATTGCATCCCACAGAAAGAATATTGTGCAAATGGTATTGCAACAGTTTTCTTCAGTTCACTCAATATCTGTGGAATAGAGGGAGCGGTTGCTTCCAGTTCCCTTTGCTTTGATGCTACTACCAGTGCTCAGCTGCCAGAGTGTATCGTGAGTGTGGAGAGGAACCTGGACGACGAATTGACAGTGTAAGGGCTCTGTCTAATCCCAGAGTGATTGTAGTAGGACAGCTCTGCACTGGTACCAGTCACACAAGTGAAACAGATGGAACAAAAGGACTGGAGACAAGCCTTGGGATCTTTGTTTTCATACCTGCAGAGATATGATGAAGGCACAGGCTGCACCCAGAGCCCAGCAGACCCACTGCTGGCTCCTTCATCACAGTCATCTCCTCATGGCTTAACTCAGCTGTTACTTGGCAAGGAACTCAAGCTTTTGGCTGAAACATCTCAGTTTCCTAATCACATTGATTAGTGCATGGCATAAATCTCAATTTTAGAATGTCTAAAACTTTAAGCCCTAATTATTTTTGGCTTTCAGAACTGCTGTTATGATCCATTATGCTATTAAGAACCAATTTTTTTTTTTTTCCTGACTTGAGCTTTATTTTCTACTAAAGCATGGTTGTGGAGTAACTTCAAAAAGGGTCTGGAAGGATATAAAGCAAAATTGGTTAGAAACAACAAAAAACATAACTGTCAGCAATGCTGTGTGCTTTAAGAAGGGTAACAGTGATGAGCCTGAGTCCACCCTGCCACCCTGAGGAAGCATAACTGTTTCAGCTTCCTGGTAATATTTAAGTAAAAAATACAAGTTTTTGACATGAAACTTTAATTGATGTAGGGGTTAGCAGGTTATTAACATTTAGTTGCAAATCAAGAGGATAATGTGATAACCAAGAGCTAAGGAAAAGCATCATGTCCCAAGTAGTTGAGCATCTTTTGACATTTGCTGTGCAAATTGGTCAGTTAGATGCTATGTAACTGTCAAAAGTCATGTATTTTTAAAAGGAGAAGATCTTTGAAAGAATCACTTCTATTAAAAGCTTTTCTTGATTTATTGTGGAAAACTATGTCAGAGAAAATCAGTAATTCAGACAGTACACAAAGGACCTCGTGACATCAGTGGCTGTAACAAAGAATAGCTTAAAGAAGGCATAGTGTGGGCAGATGCTTATGCATGAACACTTTCGGATGTGCGCAAGATAATGAATTTTTCAAGCTAATCATGATCAGGAAGATTAAATTTGTAGTGTTTGTTGTGAAATAGCTGTAATGTAAACTGCATTTAAGACATTGTGGAGTATCTAATTCAGATCCTCTCCCATGGGCAAGATTGTTAACCAGTAAATCAGACACTACATCAAGTTTCCCAGGGCCTCATCCAACCTGGCCATGAACACCTCTAATAATAAGTTCCTACCTGTATCATCCTCCAGGGATAATGTTTTGGTGCCAGAGCTCTTAGGACACTTGGGACTTTCAGAGTGATGTGACCAGCATGGAAATGGCTCCAACATGTGGCCCCAGGGTCAAGTTTTGCATTACTCTCTACCCAAAGAGAGTAATGCCAGAACTTGGAAACCATGATCTTCAGTGTCCAAGGCCTTCTCCCTCCTCTATTTTCCATTGAATCCTTAAGAGTATTTAGTCTCGTGTAAAGTGACTGCTGTCCCTCCTACTTGCTCAGCCTGTGGTGGAAATGCTGTCATGCTGTTCTGGTGAAGTTAATTTCTTGTATGCCAGTATTATATCTCAAAAGGAGGATAATATATGCTGTCAATGTTTAAATAAACTGTTTTGAGGAAATCGCCTTCTTTATGAAGGCAGGAGTCTTTTCCTGCTCTTTGTTCTCCATTATACTGTATACATAAAGAAAGGTTGGGTGTGAGTGCACAGGTAAATCTTCTAGTGCTTACAGTGGTATCCTTTGGCCCTCATGGACCATCCTTCTTGGTGATGCACCCTGTGGCATGAACCTGGACATACCTGTGGGTGTGTTCAGCAAAATAAAGTTTGAAGCAAGGTAGGATCATAGAATAGAATCATAAAATCATTTGAATTGGAAAAGGCCTTTAAAGTCCTGTAGTCCAACTCCCCTGCAACAAACAGGGACACCTACAGCTAGATCAGGTTGCTCAGAGCCCCATTCTCAAGCCTGACCTTGAATGTCTCCAGGGATGGGGCATCTACCACCTCTCTGGGCAACCCGTTCCAATGCCTCACCACCTTTATTGTAAATTTTTTTTTCCGTATATCCACTTTAAATTGCCTCTCTTTTATCAAGGTGCATTTGAACTTGTTTGATTTCTGTGCTTGGAATAAATTAAATCACATATACTATGATTATCAAGTGTTTGGTATGTGTGACTGAATCACTGCTGGTGTCTGAGGATGAATAAGCTGATGTGTAGTTTCTTAGCTCCTTTGTTGGGATACCTGTTCTGAAAAGCCAGGATGCTTTGCTAGCTGAAAACCTTTATTTTCCATTAGTCAAAAAAATCATTGCTTAACAACTTAAAACTGTAAGGTCCACTGCAGTGGATTCGGCTGATAGTGGGAGTCTACTGGGTAGATGTGGCTTGTCCAGGAGGGAAGAACTAGGGACCTTTTGCAGGCTGAGTTGGCCAAATGGAGTGAAAAAGAACTTGTTTTTCTCCAAGTTGGCAACTTTACTCTATTGCATGCAGATATAAATGAACTTTGTATTATGAATACTTCTGTGGAGCAAGTACTTTTGCAATGGGTATAAAAGAATGCTTGTCTGGTTATTTAGGAAAGTTATGCAGTTAGAGTAGCTTCAAGCTACCCTGTCACATAGGAGGGAAGCACAAAGCACCTTCTCAGAGATGTTAAAAATCTCTGTGCAATACAGTATCTTTCTCTTTGGAAAATTAGAAGCTTTTCACAGTGGTGTCAGATAGCAGAGCTTTGTTTGCCAGCTCTCAGAAGAAATAATGTGCTGTTGTGCTGGCTTATCACACAGCTGTTCCTTAGTTGGAATGTTTCAGGTATACCTGGTATAGATAGGGGGAACCCAAAGCTTTCTAATGTCTGATTTGAAAACATAATGTGGCTTTAAGGCCTGGGATCATTCCAAAAGTGAGAACGTGGTGCACATTGGGCTTTTGTTCAGCAGACTTGATGGCAGTAGTGTAATCTGCTGGTCAGCACTTCCTAATGTTAGTTCTTTTGGAAACATAGAACAACAACTTTGAACTACTATGCAAACAGGATTGTTTTTTAAGGCTATAAAAGACATCCATGTTGTTCTTTTCGGCACAGATTTTTGGTCATTTGTAGTCAATGCTCTGACTCCCTGAAAACCTGAAGCTGTCCTGGGTGAACAGTTTTCTTCCACAAGTGCTAACTGTGGCTTTGTTCCCTGAGGCACTTACTGGAAAACTGCAGGGAGCCTGGCTTCTTACATTCCTCCTGTATTGGGAAAACATGGAATATCCCTTGTACTTCTAACCTTCCAGATTGCGTGTAAATATTTTCAGCTCTTATTTTCCTTTTCTGCCACACAAAGTTGCTAACTGTGTAGAACAGCACATTGAATAGATGGCTGTAATTTCAAAACTATGTACTGCTGTTTCTAGGATGCCACTTTCAGTTGCTTGAAATTTTGGCAAACTTGGTATTGCTTGTTCTTTATGATTAAGATCTTTAACAGACAAAACTGGAGAAAAAGGGTGTATCAGAGTGTGTGCTGGGGAATTAACTCTGTCTTGACTATTCTGACTGCTTAAATAGCTTTGTTGTCTTGTTGTAATTTTGGATTACAAATTACTGGAAATGGAAACTTAAACAGGAGATTTAGACTGAGTATTTTATTTATTTATTTGCTGTTAAGGGTAGTGAAGCATGGCACAGGTTCCCCAGAGAGGTGATAGATGCCCCATCCCTGGAGACATTCAAAGTCAGGCTGAATGGGGCTCTGAGCAACTTGATCTAGCTGTAAGTGTCCCTGTTCAGTGCAAGGAGTTGGACTGTGTGACCTTTAAAAGTCCCTATGAACACCAACATGAATGATTTTATGATTCTATGTAACAGTTCTGCTTTTGCTCCCATGCCTTGAGTTGTGGAGTTATATACTCATGAAGCATTTGTCTAAATGTAAAATCCACTCTTTGCAACAATATCCATCCAGTTGTATAGCTTCCAAGAAGGTTTCCTAAAATCTGAAGTCATTTGCACATACATAGATGCCAGCATTTCTTTGACAGTCTCTCTCTTAATCAGTGTTTTCCATTTCATAGCTTCCTGCTGTGGTCATTCTTCAGAGGGAACAGCTCTCTGCCTCTGTCACTTTGTCTCTGTGAAGGGAATGAATTATCCTGTTCTCTAGCTCCTGGTTTGGACTGACATATTCAGCAAACTGAAGTACAGCTTGGTCAAAATGCAGACAGTGCGTTGCATCTGCAGAAGGATCTGCTGCACCATTTGTCTCAGCACTCAATTTCTCTGGGGCTCCAGTGGGTGTTTCTGATCCATGTGCCCAGTTAAGCTGGTCAGGGTGATACCATTCCTTTCCTAGGGTAGGATGCAGCAATCTTCTTCCCTACTGTGATGGCTTTGAAACTTTTTGTTATTACATATTCTGCACTGGTGTGGAATTAAATGTTGTTTTTACTCAGTACATGGTACTGCTTGTTTTTTTCAGATCAAAGAAGCTGTTCCTGTTCCTATTGTACTCTGGGTACAAGAGTAAAATGGTGCTAACAAGCATCTAATTTAGCTTAGCAGAGATCTTGGAGAGGGATCTTCATCTAAACAAAAAGAATATTTAACTCCAAGAGAAGAGAAGGCGTTTGTGTAGATTAGGTTATGCCTCCTTTCACATGTGAAATGAGAGTGATTGAATGTTACAAGTTCATAGAATCATAGAATATCCCCAGTTGAGGGGGACTCGTAAGGACAATTGAGTACAACTCCAGCTGTGCTGATCCTTGCCTTACTTCCTTCAACATCCTCTGTTCTGAAGCTGCTAAAGCTTTGTTTTGATCTTGTGGCCTTAACATTTCTTTAATTTCATGTTTACAGGCGTGTGTACATAAATAAACCAGGGAGATGTTTTACAAGAGATTCACAACCCTCTTGCAAAGCTCTGTTAAACTATAACCTGAGACAGCAGATCATTAGTAGTGGTGGAGGGGAACGACCTTTATTTGCTCCTGTATTTAATCTTTGATGCAAGCTGAAAACAAATATTTCTTCATTTTCACAGGTACCAGCTACTGACCATGTCAACAGAGTTCCAGGATGCTCACCTTGCAGAGGTGAAACCTCTGGTGGAGAAGGAGGAGGTAATTATCTTAAACATTTTTAAAGCTTTTGTGTCTTCTTTCAGGGTTCCTGTTGCAACTGTGCATGTTTTCTTAGTTCTAACAAGCTGTGTGGAAAAATAAATGAGAAACTGGATTTGTAGTAGCAGTGTTTTTTATTAATGAGGTAAAAATAACTTTTAATTATTGCTCTGGTTTTATGTTTAATGCTGATCTGCTGTGGACTTCTTTTATTTTGTTTTTGTCTGAGTAGTTACAGTTCTGGGTTTATTTTGAACAGTTCCAATTGGGCAAATTCAAGTACATCCACCTATACCTGTGGACCTCTCAGTGCAGAGGTTCAAACACTCTATCCTCTGCCTTTCATTGAGGACCAGATATGCAGAGTGAGCCTTTGCGTTACCCTTGGTAGCTCTGTGTCTGAAGGTCTGACTGTCCAATTGTGTCTGCTCGGCTTGCCCTGAGCCATGAATTGTTCTAGTCACAATTACCAGTTCTGCAGCCCCTGGGACTGCAGCATAGAATCATCTTCAGTCTTTTATTTGCTTAACTATACTGTGTTCCTTTGCATATATTTTTGCTCTGTTTTTCTCTAAATCTCTTCCCACAGCATCTAGGAACAGTGGCTGTCTATCCCTCTTTGATGGTGCTCATACCCTCTGCATGTTCATTGCAAATACTTCACTGGAATATTCAAACAAACCTCTCTGCTTTGTTTCTTGAATCAAGGCTAAGATTTTTCTTTCTTTTTTCCCCAATGATAGTAATTCTTGCCAATGATGTGTATAAATGTGGTGACATTTTCTTCTAGTTTTCTACACTGAGATTCCTCATGTCTTTATGTGCTCCTTTCATTTTTTATTCCCTACCTCTTTTTGGATAAACACTTCAGGAAATTATTTCCACTTACGAATGTAATGAAATGTCTAGAGAAACTTTAAACACAGTTCCTGTGCCAAGGACATTATGTGAAAGCAAGGCTTTCAGGAACTGAGATCCCTTTCAAATGCCAATGTTGTTCAGTAGCAGCAAAATGAAGCAGAAGTTCTCTGGTTACTGAGATGCTTTTGCTTCAGAGTTTAGATATGTCTTATATTGAAGAACTTCCTGGGTTTCTGCAGCATGTAGATAAAAATTTGCTATCTTGACAAGGAATCTTATATGCTTTTATTCACAGTTGCCAGAATTTCTGTCTATGTAGAGAAAGTAGCACAGTTAATCTGGTTTTATCACCTGTTTGGCCATCCTTATCATAGACGGAAGAAGTTTTTTATAGTACGTAGAGGAAGTGGAAGAAACAATTACCCCAGTGGATATTCAGCACATGCTAAGGCTAGTGATGGGGATTGGTGTTGAGTGGGTGATGCTCTCTTACGTCTCATCTTGGCTTACTGTGTACTCGGCTTCTTTCTGTAGCTGAATCTTATTTCTTGAGTGGTGATGGAGCCCTATTTCATACACTGCTTTATCTATGTACACCTTCAATCTATAGACCACTTGGAAATACAAGTGTTTGAAATTAGCTATGTTTAAAAGATCGTGAGTCCAACAGTACAGACTAAAAGATTGCCTTACAGTTAGAAATGTAGTCTGTAAAGAGTAAACTTTAAATCTTGGGTTCAGACTGTGTAAACTGATTTCCACAAGCTCTTCAGATACCTGTTTGCATGCACATCACTGCCTAATTACCTAAAGATCACAGCTTTAGGGTTACAGCATAACTGTGGTTTGGACTGCAATGCTTAGAAGTCCATCCCCTAGACAGTATTACCCAAGACAGAGTTGTATTGCTTCTGATATCTTCTATCCTTCATTTACATGAGATTTTAGGACTGCATGATCTCCTTGTTAGACTCCTAAACTTTGCTTTTTATCTCTGTACTTCTCTCTCAAGCTTTGACACTGCAGGGTAACAAATGCCAGCTTGACTGCTCTTCCTACTGTGTGCATCCCCCTCAACGTTACTACCTTCTTCCAAGTTTTCTAAAAGCTAGCAGCATCTTGAAAATATTTCTTTCTTTCATGTTACAGAGATGAGGAGGATGTCACCTTACTCTCTTTCTGATGTTAATACAGGGGACTCAGAGGAGCTTGTTTGTAATAGCAATAGCCAAACACAGGAGTGGACATTTTGACATTCAGCTATATTCCATAAATGAAGGGAATGAGAAGGAATTTTCCATTGGAGCACCAGTGGGATAGAACATGTGTCTCAGTGCATATGGAAGTGCTGAATTTTTAACTGCAAAAATTACCTGAATTAATCTCTTATATAATCTCTATAATCTCTTCACAGGCTATCACTCGCCTCCTTCCAGACTTCGATGTTCAGGTCAGTGCAGCTATTCTTCTGTTGTTTTTTTTTTATTTCTCTTTTCTTTAGTAAAAGATAACAAATTGAGAAAACAGAGAAGTGGGATCAGAAATGAGTGACTGCTCATAAAAAATGCTGTAGTTGTGAGAAGGAACCTAAATGGGGCTCTTACACTATTTTGTGAAGGGGACTGCAGGAGGTCTTTTCAAACTAAAGCTGGGAAAAATTCACCCAAAAGAATGAGTTGCTAGCAACTCTGTTCTTGCTAAAAGAAAGATTATTCAGCTGCAGTAGTAAAAGCACTCCTCCCACATGAACACACAGTTTCCCCAATTAATTTCCTTTCATTAGAGATGTGTGTGCATTTCCTCAGAGGAAACGTCCCTCTCAGTGTATCCCATTAGGCCATTAAAAGTTTCCAAAATATTTGTGAGACCTGGGGAGTAGGGGAAGGCAATGAGCAATCGATTTTGCCTGTACCAAGACTGATAGTAGTTTCCATATATTTATTTACACTCTGCACACAAGTGTGCATGAGGTACACTGCCGGGTCCAGTGGTGTCCTTCTGTTTTTCCCATGTGTTGTGTGTTTGAGAGGTTACTTTATAATTCTTTCCTTGTCTTTTCAATAATTTTATCTCCATGTGGCTCTTGATGGCTCTGAAGCAACGACTAAGGAAATTAGTGCTGGAGTCAAGTTGGGTTGGGCTGGGAGAGAGAACAGTGGTTCACCTGCCTCGACAAAAAGAGTGAGCAGTATGTTCCCATCACTGATGACAAGGATTATGACTTGGGGACTGAGGCTTGACAGTTACCTTGTTTTTATCAAGGGTGTTTAATGAGAGAGAGAGATCATGTGGAATAAGGGAAACTGTTGAGTTTTTTAGTCTCACATATGTGCAAGTGGAGGTTCTTGAAAAATAACCCCATTGAACGCTTGCAACATCTTGCACTTCATTTCACTTCTTTATATTTTATTAAGTGCTTTGCAAATTGGTTAAAAATCCAGCAGAAACACTACCATCACTTCCCTGGAAACCAAGGGAGACAGTTGTTAGAAACACCTCACTCTCTTTCAGCAGCTCTTAATTTTTTAGCAAAATGTAGTTCATATTAGTCCCACATCTTCCCCTTCAACCTTTTTAATGTCAAAATCCACTGCCTGAAGTCTTGATAGATATAAGTTAAACTTCTCATCATCAGACTTTCTGCAGGCCTGTGCACAGCATAGGAGAAGCTTGTTGTTTGGGCTCAGATTGACCACTTACTCTAAATAAATGTGAATCCCAGATTAAGTCTGTGAACAGGAATACTGCACCATTTTGATTAAAAATCAAGAAGTGACCTATATTTCATTTCTATTCTTGGAACAAATTTACTTGGCTTGTAAATAGTGTGTATATATAGGTTTTTAACTTGCAAGATCAAATTCTCTAAGCCATTTTCTTGTGGTTTTTTTTCCCCCATGTTTTGGATTAACTGTCGCTAATCCAGACCAGTGGTTCTTGTCATTTAGTCCTGCTCTGCCATCTCTCTTTTTTTTTTTTTTTTTAAATGATGTTCCTTTCTTAGACTTTTAATCTTTGATTGTTCTAGTTCAAGGGGCAAAATGTGGGAAAACAACCTCAATCCTTAATTTTAAGATCTGCTGCTGGGAAGGAGACTTTGCTTTGGCACTTAAAACCACAAGAACCCTACCTATGCATCTTCAAGTTCCTTTGTGGTTGATCTATGAAGAGAGATACTTTGAAGCAGTTTTAAGAACCTTGATGACTTAGTTCATTCAAGAGGTTCATGAGTGGTTCAAGGTCTCTCAAGGCTGACAACAAAGCTCACATGGTCACTTAGTGAGTGACCTGTCCCATGAGCTGTGTTAGAGAGAAGGAGGCAACTGGCTGGAAAAGGTTCCCAGGACTCAGCAGGACACTCCTTTAGCGTCCATGTATCTGTATAGAGATTTGACTTTCTCTATATCACCGTTCTTGTGCAGACAAGTTAGGCAGTGTTCAGTTAATAACTTTATTTCTGTCATAAGTGAAAAGTAGTTTGGCTGTCCGTTACATGTATTTGTTCCAAGAAGAAATTTCATCTAGCTACTCAGATTTGGAAAGAAGCATGCTGTTACTTCACAGGCTATTTTTGACAAACTTGAGTTAAACATGCTTTCCATTTTTGAAGTGACCCACTGTATAGCAGAATGTCATCATCCAAATTGCAAGATGTGTGTGGTTATTCTCTGGAGAAGAACCCTAATGGAGTTGGACTTGATGATCCTTATGGGTTCCTTCCAACTCAGAATATCCGATGATGCAGTGATTCTGTGAGTTACTGGGAGCTGCCCAAGACTAGAGTTGAATGGAAGAACTGACACCTCTGAACTCCCATCACTCCATACCATCTATATTTCTCCCTGTGGTGCATACCTGAAAGTGTAAGTGAAGTTATGCCTCCCAAGAAAGTGACTGATCCTTGCCAAACCTGTTCAAACACAGTTCAAGATAAGCTGGTGCAGGGCAGCGTGCCCTGTGCTGCTTTATGTTGGCTGACTGCCCAATGTGCTTTTATTGTATTTGCAGTTGAATGTATTGGCCTATTCTTTTACCTGCTAATATTGGAGTCTAGGGAGAACTGTCTCCCTGCTGCTGTATACGTTCCTATGGCTCTCTGTATTTCAGAAGTGAGCATTCTGTCAGAACACTGCTTTCTCAATAATGAAGCAAAACTTTCTGATCTGTGCAACAACTGTAGGTGGCAGAGATGAGCTTGTCCTGTGAAATCCAGGGTGCATGATGTGAAAATTCACCAGCATGCAAGAGCCATTTCTGCTTTACCCTTTTTTCCTGCCTGGGGAGAAGGAATGAACCACTGTGCAGTGGGAAACAAATGAGCATCATGATGCAATGGAGTGCTGTTTCCCATTGGCTGTGGTTTTGAGGCCTCTGCAGTTCATTAGATGTGGGTTTCCTTTTAGGTCTCTGAAAGAAAGTGGGGGAAACAGCTGAGTTTTGTGCTTTTGCAAAGCATTGTCACCCAGTGCAGTCTTGACTAGGAGGAACCCCTGGAAGGGACTATCACAATCATCAGCTTCAGTCCTGTACCTAAGCTTTTGTTACTTGTGTAACAAGTACATCCATAAACAGGCTGAAAAATGATGCAAGTTCCTCCTTAGCAGAATCACTTGTTTTAAATGTAGAAGTCCATGATACTTTGTGAGCACTCAGCTCACAAACTGAATAGGGGAACTGTAGAACTGCTAATTCCAAATAGATGGCCCAGCAAAAGGAAAACAAAACTAAAGAAGGAAAAGCAAAAGGAAAAAGTGCCATTGGGTTTTTAGAGTAACAAAGGATGAATTGAAATAATTATTTCAGGGTCGAAGAAGATAAGGGAAAAATAACTGAAGTAGGGTAAGGAGGATTTGAAACATAACATTGTAATACCACATTAAAAGCTCAAATGTACTTCATCTGCAACATACGAAGGAAAAAAAGTAAAACAGCGTAAGCAGGTATTTAGTATATTCAATTTCATAAGTAATATGTACTTAATACACAATGTCTCAGAGCAATATTTTAAAGAGGTCTGAAGTGTTCCCCTCAATTCTGAGGTAAGATAAGGGAGATGTATTTAATGAGTATGATATAATATAAATTAAATAGAAGAATGAGACAATAATTGGAATTAAATATTTCTGAAAGCTTTAGAATAATCTCAGTGGAAGACAATATTTTACTTAAAATACAAAATGTATTGTTTTTAGCAAAATGGGCAACATATCTGTGGTTTTCCTTTTTAGATAACAAAGATGGTTTGGTTGCACATTCAGGAAAAAAAATAAAGCAACCTGTTCATAAACGTGTTCCTCAGTCTATGTCTTTATCAGCCAAGATAGAGAGAGGAAGGAGTAAATGAACTCTCCTGTGTGGCTGTGTTGCCTCCCTCTTCTAGACCCATAACAGAATGTCAAAAAAAAATGTCAGTTTGACCAAAAGTAAGAGAAAATCTGCTGTAGAAGATAACAGTTCCCTTCAAACCCAGATAGTCTTTCTTAAATTGCATGTATTGTCGGTATTTTTGTGTGTATTTGAGAGCACTAAAGAAAGACTGCACCTCTGTTAAAGTGAGATGTGAACAGATGGCATGCTTGTCTTTATCCTTCTATCGGATTAGTGTACCTTGGATGTTTTCTAAGATAGTGTTTTAATACAAATCAGTTGGTGAAGAGCCTCTTACTACAATGTTGACGTTGATTGGGGTGTGCTGCCATCTGTTTTCAGTGCTCTGCTTTTTGAAAACATCCATGCCGACATCACGTAGACAAATCTCTTGATCTTTAATAGGATCAGTAGGGCTGCAGAGTTGTTGGCTTGGCATCACTAAGAAACAGGTTTGAATTGTTTTTTTAGAGAAAATTTGGGGTATTTTTCATTAGGAATTAACATTAATGGAAAACTGTGTAACACTATTACTGTTGCATCACACGAGCCTTATTGTGAAGGTAATGAGGAATTAAACTAATAGTTAGACTGATGGTGTCTTATGCCAGTAATTAGATGTGTGGTCTCCCATCATCTCTGAACTATTTTTAGTTGACACTGAGTTTGAACTAGACTCAGGTTTCTATTTCAGAAGAATTAGCAGTGGAGGTCAGTGGGGTGGGCAGGTTCAAGTGTCTGGCTTTGTCACGAACAGATTTCTGTGCTGCACAAAGGATGAAGAACCTAAGTCTTGAAAGGTGGTCTCTCCTAAGAAATTGTTCTGGCCTGAATATACCTACAATACTCTACTTTTGCCAAAAATGAAACTTAACTTTCAAGTGAATTATGTTGGAACATTTTAGACTACGTGTTGCTTATGCACTTTGGAAAAAACGAGATTTTTAACACTTAAAGTCAGACTTTGTGTATTTCTGTGCAGAATCATTCTAGTCTTTGTGAAGCTTTTTATTTATTTTTGTTATTTCTTCATGGGAACTTTACTCTTATAGTAAAGAACTTTCTTCTGATTTAGTGTAGATTTGGGGTGATTCGGCATTTGAGATAACAAAACCTCAAATTAATCTATACTTATCAAAGCCTAATTGAAACATCACCAGGAAATACTGAGCACTAGTTCCCAGGTTTGAAAGTTGGCAATTTGTACATCATGTGACAGACTTCATCTTTGATGTCTGAGCTCTACAGAATAAGGACTTCTCCTGGTCAAACCCAACTCAAATCCTATTTAAGAATGACGTCCTCCTGAGTTAGTCTGTTTTGGGTTTTCCGGCTGGGCACTGTGGGTAACATAAGCTTATGCAGATAGCAGCCTCTCCATATAGCACAGTTTCCTACTTCGGGAAAGTAGGAACCAGCTCCCATCCTCTCTTTGCTTGGTGGATTTATCACCCTGTTTTGCCTAAAGATGGTACTGGATGTGGAAGACACAGCTTACCTGCTAAATAATGCAGTGAGTATGCAGAGGAATTAATCTGTAACGAGACAGAAAAGCTGAACATTGGTGTCTCAGTGTGCTGTAGTTAAGACAGCAGGGATACTCTCCTGGTGTTTGGGGGCAGGGGGGTTCTTGATTTGTTGGTGTGATCATTGCTTAAAGCTGCTGTAAATTGCAAGGAAAATAAGTGAAATGTAGAATGATGCTGCTTAACATCCTTATGTTCAACAAAATACATAGTAAATTTCTCATAGGGAATTCCTGTGCCATAATTTAGACTGAATTAATTTGTCAGATCACAGAAACTTCTGGATTTTGCTTTGAAAAGGTTTATTCAGGAGCTGTATGCTCCTAATTTCTACAGCGTAATTTATAGTAGGTTTAATTTAATTTAACTTGGATTTTGCCCCTGGGCATTTCTGTAAAGAGCAAATCAAGCCAGGCAGAAGCAGTATGTAGTACTGAATGATACGGATGTCTGTATCCTATGCAGAAAATGTTCTTATGAAATGTTAAGACTGGTCACTAACTGTGTGGCACTTTGATTCCATGAGTGTAACTGTAAATAGAAAATAACTGTTGTTCTGTGATTCACCTTGTGTATGTTGTCAGGCTAACAAACTGTTTATGTTTATGTCAAGTGCAAGTGTGAAAGAAATAAAAACTGTTCCATACATTGAGGATGTTGGTATAAACCAAGATGCATTTAACCAACATAGACATCTGCAAATAAGATGGTAATGAAGGGGACTCTAATTTGATGATAAAGGTGCATTAAACTCATTAAATAGTACAAAATCCAGTTATGCTAGATAATAGCAATGGGCTGTTTAAGGTTGTTTCTGTGATAATCACCATGACATTGTTTTAGCCATATTATTCTGTTTTAGACTTCATTCAGTTGAGTTTGTGCTTAGATTTCAGCAATAGCAAGCCATAAAGCTAACACAATTAGCTGTTGTACTTATTGCAGAAGGCTGCTATAATCACAAGGCCCTGCAGTATGATAAGTTTTTATGGTGAATACAAGCTATTTAATAGAGTGCTATTAAGGGGAATATTAATTATTTCCTCAGTTGCAATCATTTTCCTAGAAAACAGAGGTATTTTGGAAACTGCCGCCACCACTGCAAGTGCTGCTGGCTATACTTGCGAGCCATTGTAATTTTAGGCATTTTTGCACCAAACTACATTGTGTTTTTTTTTTTATCTTTATTTCCCACACTTTTTTAGGTTCCCTACCACTTTTTTTTATATATATAGTTTTCCTCTTCTTTTTCTTTTTTAGTTTTGCCCTCCTTTTTGCTTTCTTTTCTAAAGCTTTTTCTGAACGCCAACTGTGATGTCATCAAAAACCATTTCCTCAGCATCCAGTTAGAGCTAGCAGCTTGAGTTCTTCTGCTATTGCGAACTGCAGTTGCTGACAGCTGTGTGTAAAATATTAGCAAAGAATCTGCACCATGGAGAGGTATGAAACATGTTGGCTAGGGAAACACAGAGGTCCTAGGGCCAGAGGGGCTGTGGACAGCCCTGAGGTAGCTCATAGTCATGGATACCAACACTAGAGTCTGCTGTGGTGGGTGTTAAGCAGTGCCCTTGTACAACCTGACAGCTTCCTCTTGCTATGTGTCAGGAGCAAGATGTGGAGACCATGCATGGTATGGTCCATGTCACCATGTGCGGGACACCCAGAGGGAACAGACCTGCTATCCTCACGTACCATGACATCGGGCTGAATCGTAAGTAGGCTTTTTATTTTATTGCACAGCGATGGCCTGGTTAGGTTAACACTAGAGCTGTAGCCAAAGGTGTGGGAACTGTGATAGGAAACATTTCCCAGGTCCTCGCTCACTTGTGTCTATACGTCCTCCTAGAATGTACCAGCCTTTGTGTACAAGCCCAATTCTTCACTTAAGGCAAGTTTAATTCTCAGATTTATACCCTTTCAAATACAGTAATTGGAATGTTTCACTTAAATGGGCAGAAGGATCTCACGGTAGCTTGTAATGACTGTGTATAAATGCTGTAAAAGCATCTGTAGAGGAAGGCTGAGGCTGTGTTGAAAGCAGGATTGACAAGAACACTGCTGTTGGTTTGGCTTGTACGTTCCTGTCTGAAACCAGTCTTACACTTCTGTAAGTTAGTATGAATGACATGTCAGATCAGGGAGATGAAATGAAAGCTGGCATTGTATCCTTAGCCAGTATTAAAATTGACTGAGAAGTGCCTTCTGTCCTATCTGTCACATTCAAAAATTTAATGACCTAGATGTCCAGATCTGTTTGCTCTTTTCACTAGTACTCTGCTTCACACCATTCACTGTTTGTTAGAGAGCTATCAGTTTTAAAATTAAAAACAGCTGCAAATCTTTAATATCTGGCTTTTGGGGGAGAGGCAGTAGTGATATTACTCAGAAGAAAAAGATCTCATTTTGCCTGTTTTTAGTGCCACTGCCTAATTTTATTTTGTGTTGTTAGTGGATCAGGGCAGAGCTTCATCTGGGTCTCATCTTTGAATGCTTTTCTCTCTAGAGATAATGAGAAATTGTCTTTATGGTTAATAAACTTTCCTTTTAAAAGAGATAGGAGAAAGCTTTATCCCTATCTTGCATATTCTCTTGAAGCTGGACTCTAGCTGAGAATATTCTGTATTCTCTAGCAATTTTGTTTGCATGTTGTGCACTAAGACGTTCAGAAACCCATACAAATGTTGGTTCATTTTCTATGCATCTCAGAGGTGGTGCTACAGAATTCCTGCTTTCCCCTCCAAGAGGAGAAGATGCTAACCTTCTCTTCACACTAATATTTGTTAAACATGAGAAATCAGATAATCCCAGAGCTGGGGGCCTGCAACATTCAGTATCCCAAAAGGACACTTTTGTCTCGAATTGCCTGCTGTGAGAGACACAAATGTAATGTTTATCTTGTAATACTTGGGCAGAAACACAAGTCACGATCTCAGAGCTGGATACTTTTTTCTCCATCTGTTTTGACATAATAAAAAAAAATAATAATAAAAATAAAGACTGGACAAATAAATGGATAATTTTACCTAAGCCAAAACTCAATATGAATATTCTTAATTACACTTTACAACTATTTTACATAAAGAACATCTTCTTGATTTTGTTGTACCAAGCCAATATTTCTGGGAAAGTATAAAATAATGGACAAATGTTAGCTGGCATTGAGGAGAGCTTTTCATTTTTTTGCTTCAGGGAATTTATACAAATTCGCACAGGTTGCTTTGTAACAGGGCTTTCCTGTTCTTCCTTAGAATTAAAGGATTGTCATTTCTTCCAAGCTGTAGCATAGCTGAGCTGATTGAAGGAATTTTTCATTAACCTTCAGTCCAGGTTTCAGCAGAGGTAACATTAATGAAACAAATGATTTTATTATAGATGCAGATTTACTAATGAACAAACTTACTTAGTCTCAGCAAAATTATGTCATGTTTTGGTTTCATTTTCAAGATAAAACTTGCTTCAATCCTCTCTTCAACTTCGAGGATATGCAGGAAATCACCCAGCACTTTGCAGTCTGCCATGTGGATGCACCTGGTCAGCAGGATGGAGCACCATCTTTCCAAGCTGGGTGAGTAATGAGGGAAACAGCCCCTGCTTTCAGAATTATCTTTTGTCAGTGGATGGAAAAAGAGTCTTGATCAGCAATTCAATTGAAAAGCAATTGCAGAAAGAGAAGTAGTTTTCTTCTGAATGCTGACAGTTTCTATTTACGTTTCTGGAGCTCTGTTGAGTTTTGCCAGTTCACAGTAAACTTTGAGGCTGTAATTTTGTGTTTTACTGCCAATAACCACACTGCACATAAAGCAGTTCCTTAACAGATGTTTACATTTGCCAGTTTAAGTATTGGTCTACCTTGTTTTGTAATGACATCCTCCATGCAAATACAAAACAAAGTTGTTACTATAAACACCATAGTCATTCACCACTGTATCATATCTTCCCTAAGTCTACAGCTTTTAGGAAATGTCTGCATGGAAGTTGTTGATAAATAGATACAGTAAGCTTCCTGGAAATTTCAAGTAACTGTACAGTAACAATGTGATGTAACCCTTGGGATATCATAAATTACTGCATACTCTTGGCCGTGTAACATACACACTGTTGTAACTCCAGGAAACTTGTGAGTTTTGAGCTCTGTCTTTGCCAAAGTGTTTGTCCCATTTAGTGAAATGAGATGGGTTTGCCTGAAGATGCCCCTAGGACAGGAGTCAGCTTAGTTGAGGAAGAGAGTAGCCAACACTATGAGGTAGGATATGAGTCAAGAGATGGTTGTTCTCTAAGAACTGGGTATTAAGGAGCCTGTACATACCTTATTGCATGAGCCACACCTTCTTAAATTTTAAGCTGGTCTGGCTGAGGAGGTCATCATGGGCCATGTTCTTCAGTGTCAAATGCAATGGCCCAGTTGTATATTCAAGCAGGTGACATAGCTATTTTGGTCGCTCCAGTTTGTGTTTGTTTGAATCAAAAGCTTTTAAGTGTCTTAAGCTTCATATCCTAAACAGGCATTAACACTTGTGAGTTGTCAACTGCACACTCTTCATGGTCTCTGCTAGTAAAGACCACTGTTAACATCACGATGGCAGCACAAGAAGCTGTAATATGCTCCCCAGCTACTTTGGGTGGACTTTTTTCCATGTGCTGCTCAGTTGAGATTTTGTTACAAATTTCCTCAGAAATTCCTTCAGAATTTTATTGCCACTTGGCAGAAGAACAGAAACAGTAACATAGAGCTGCTTCTATCAAACTTCTTCAGCAGCTTCATAGCCTTTCCTTTGGCTACAGTTTCTCCTTCAGTATTAATAGAAAGTTTTCTTCATTTTATTGCTGTAGAAATGTGCATCCTTGAAAACTTGCATGTAAATATTTGCCAAAGATCTAGATCACACTGCAGTAGTCTGATTCTGAGACAAGGGTGAACCTTTTTGTGGTGAACCAGAAGTACATATGTGGTGACTGTGGTTGGAAACTCACCTCTAAAGTTCAGATATTTTATAGGTTTTAAGTGTTGACTTATTTTTTTGGAAGAGATTTGCTGTGGTCTGTTTTGCTTTCAGCTGGAGCAGACAACTTTCATCCTGTAACTCACATAAAGTATCATATTGAGTATGCTCATATTCCTGTGAAATCACTTAATTGTACTTGCTCCTGATTTAAATTCACTGCATGCTGCCCGTGACCTGGCAGTGGACACATTTGTTATTTAATCTGTAGTGACCACTTTTTCTCTAAATGCAGCAGTCTACTTTACTAACTGTGGCGTAGTAACTCATAGACATTTATTTGTTATAGGTACATATATCCTTCCATGGATCAGCTAGCTGAAATGCTTCCTGGAATCCTGAAACAGTTTGGGTGAGTTCAGAGTTCTTGACTTATTTTCCTAATTTACTGTCTCTATATGGCACAGAGAAAGAGCAGGGAAGATTGGGAATTCATCTGTGCTGCCTCAAAGCTTCACACAGGCTACCTGACGTTTTCCTAGAGCTACAGTTGTGGTTGTTTTTTTTGTTTTTTGTTTTGTTTTGTTTTTTAACTCCTCCATTATAATTGGCTGCCCTTTGACTCTAAAAGAGCTTATTTGGCCTTATTTTTGAAAAGTTTGTTTATTTTTAAACAGGAAGCAATTTTGAATGAAATCACATGTGCCTAATTTAGGGGTCTCCTCCAGTTTTTTCCTGTCTGTAGCCCTGACAGGGCATAGGCAATCTGTTCTTCCCACTGAAGCATCCCACGTTTTCCTGTGTGGTTAGCAGAAAAAAAAATGTAGCTCCATCTGGAGACACGTAGTGTTTTTGTTGCTGTGGCTTGAGCACATTCTGGGGTTAGACTGGTCTCATTAAGCCACTCCTGCAAGCGCAGATCCAGATTGCTGATGCTGAGGAGCTTAGCAGTGTTCATATAATCATGGAATGTCTTGGACTGGAGAGCTGGATCATCTCATTCCAGCCCCCCTGTTCCTCTCTTGTGTACCTGCAGCAAGCTTAGGTGTGTGCATTCCTTCGAAGCTTAGTTTTAACTGGGGCTATGCGTAATGCCTTCCCTGCTGCCGAACTAGGAGTCCTGGTGTGCAATGGATCATAGACTCGTTTGAGTTGGAAGGAGCTCTTAAAGGTCATCTAGCCCTACTGCCCTGCAGTGAACAGGGACATCTACTGCTAGATCAAGTTAGAATCTGCAGGTGTTCTCAGACTAAGGAGAGAAAATCTGGCATTCAGGGTTAGCTAGCCTTGGAGGACAGACAAGTTGGGCTGCTGATGGAGCCTCAGTCTCAGACCAGCACCCCACTTTAGACATTGCTCAGCATACAAACTAGAGGTTAAAATACTTTGACTAGTATACCTCTCTGATATCACTACCTTCCTAAAACAAACGTATGTTTTTAAACCTTTTTTGAAACCGAAGCGCAGTATTGGCCATTTAATAAAAGAAAATAAATAAGTAAATAAAGCAACAACATGCAGCGGTGTCAATATCTTGAAAACCAATTAAACTGGAGTTGATTCACAAAAGCTTGATTTAATATTGTAATGAGAATTAAATCTTTCTCCTGGTATTTTCCTAAAAGCATTGCATAACCTGTTTTTCTGACAGGTTTTGTCTGGTCTCTGCCATGTATTTTCTAAGACCTTGAAGGGGATGCTTTAGAACCAATTTGAGCAAATGCAAATATTTGATTTGTCTCTGCCCTGCTTAGTTCTGAAGTTTAATCTCACCCACTCCAGCAACTGGATAGCAGGAGAGCTTTCCCTGCCAGCTCCCTGATAGAGAGGACTCAGTGTCACAGTTTGATAGCTGAGGGCAGGGGAGACTGAGGTGGGGTTGTTGTGTTTTGACTGCAGACCACAGGACTCTATCTTAGAAGTTTTTCTGGCAGAGGAGCCATTTCCTTCCAGAGTCAGAACAATGCTGTTGTTGCTCCATGTATTTACTTAAGGATAAGTGAGGATTGTTGCTGGGCTGCAATGCATGAGCACCGGAGTCTGCAAATCTCAAACCACTGAGCTGCTGTACCCAGCTCTGCACTGGTGGCATTGCTGAGGGTTGGTGATTTGCTCAAGATATGATCTGCCCTTTCACTGGTGTGTGCAAGAAGAATCACTGAATCATTAAGATTAGAAAAGACAACCAAGATCATCTAGTCCAAACATCAACCCATCCCCACCATACCAACTAACCCGTGCTCCTCAGTGCCACATCTTCTCTATCTACTGCATCTACTATCCACCCCTTCCCTGGGCAGCCTGTTCCAATGACTGACCACTCCCTCTGAGAAGAATTTTTTCCTAATATCCAACCTGACAGGGAGTCTGCTGATAGGGTTTTGTTTATTTTTGTTGCTCTCTTACTGATTTCTCTCCTCCATCATATGGCACACAACTGCTGTGCAGGCTGAAGAGCATTATTGGAATGGGAACTGGAGCTGGTGCCTACGTCCTGACCAGAT
Source organism: Odontophorus gujanensis (assembly GCA_013399175.1). NCBI lineage: Eukaryota > Metazoa > Chordata > Aves > Galliformes > Odontophoridae > Odontophorus > Odontophorus gujanensis. The sequence goes on from VXAB01013879.1 coordinate 209,425, forward strand.
TTGCTGTAAGTTTCATGGAGTTTTCTTAAAGACTTGAGTCCATTTTCCTCGATGTGTTGCTGCCTCCTTAGGGTGTACAGAGAATTCCTGCTCTGTCATGTGCATTTAAGCAAGCAGCCAGACTTTTAAGTGGAATACCACAGTCTGCGGGATAGCTCATCCAAAAGACCTAGATTTTCCATTCTAAAGCCTGGGCTCTACCCAGGTAATTTGCAGAAGGTTTTTTTAATGGGAGTTCTCTATTTAAACTGAGGGTGGGGAAGATGTTAAATCTTAATGTTCTCCAGCTGCTCAGTTGAATTGCTTTAATGATTTTTTTTTCCATACATACGCTTGTTTTGTGCAAGATAAAACTAGACTTACTGCCTTCCTCCCCAGGAGATAATTCGCTAATTTAAATTTTATGCTGACTGTCAGCCTGCAAAGGACACATGATGAATCTTAATTCAAGCCTTTTCTTTTACAGTTAAACCACCCAGACATGGTGGAGGGATTAGTTCTCATTAATGTTAACCCTTGTGCTGAAGGTTGGATGGACTGGGCAGCAACAAAGGTAAACATTCTTAAGTTGGACAAATAAATCATACTGTGAGGCTGTCAGGCATGAGGAGTTGGGCAAGGTTGTGTGTCAAGGTAGGGCTGCAAAGACAAAATATCTTAGGTAAATTTCTTTTGGGTTTGATTTTTCTTTTTTCATTTATAAATATACCTCCTGTAGGGCTAGTGATAAAAATAAGTACTTCTAGGAAGCTGAAATCCACGGTATAATGGAATTGCTGGGCACAGACAATCCTTGAGAGCTGGTAATGGCTGAGGAAAAACTATTATAACCTGGAAATGGAATAGGTTTGGGAACAACTTTCTTCCAATTAAACTTCAAGCTTAGTGTTGTTATTTTTTTTTCTGTGGCTTTGTTTATAAGCACAGTCCAAAATATTAATTGGAGAACATAAAAAAAAGTTCAAAACAGCATTTTCCTACATCTAGCTGAGTCTGGGATACTAATAAGACTCAAAAAAGAGCTGGACAGATTGTCCATACAATTAGATTTCTAAGTGAACTTCTTAACAAACAAAGAAGCCCCTGTAAACTTCATTCTTTTGTAGCTACAAGATTACAACATGGGAAAAATGTGGTGGGAGCTGGTTTCGAGTAGCTTCAAGGAGCCAACAGAGAAATAGATATAACTGTTATATTATGCATCACTCAGTTTTAACTTGCTAAAACATTTTTCAGAGGAGACTGAAAAAGTGGACACTTCATATTATTTAGGGTCATGTTTTAATGAATGACAGTTACTATGAACACACAAAAATTAAAGTTTTGTTGTTTAACCACACATACAGTCAACCTACTTTAGTGCCTCGGGAGACATTAAGTGCCATAACAAGCATGGGTGTAGCATTCTTTTAGTTCTGAGTTACTTGTTTTTTATAAAATACTGTTTAGCATATCAGTTTATTTTGGCAAGTGTGATTGACCTGGATGTGTATTTACCAACTCATCTACAATGAGATATACCAGTTGACCCATTTTGGTTATCTCATCCAATACCTCTCCATAATTAAATTCTTTCACGTCTATGTCTCTGCTGTCCACCTCTCCTAGGGGCTGTCGAACTTAGGTGTACAGTGGTTCCCCTGTGTCCTTCTGTCTTTCCAGATTAAGAACATGTACTCTGGGACATGACCTCTATGGTCTATAGGTACCAGATCTGAAGTATTGTTGTGATTTGTTAGGGATGGTATTGGACAGGGAGGTTAAATTGCACACATCTAGCTGATTTTCAGGGAGCGATTCCATATTTACTTATGACACTAGTAATGTGTTCCCTGTGTATCTGCATTAGTAAAGACATCCTATGAGAACAGCTCAAACATAATCAATGCTTAATGATAATACAGTAGGAATGGAGGGGAAAAAACATCAGTCCAGGATATTATACATAAAAGCAGCAGCAGAGAAATATCCGTTCTTCTACTTAAGGGTAATTAAACGCTTTCAAAAGATTGTTTTAATATCAGATACTTAGATAATCTTGCTGTTCAGATTTCAGGTTGGACAAATGCTTTACCAGACTTGGTCATTTCACATCTTTTTGGAAAGGTATGCATGTTTAAAGCATTATTCTGGTGTATTCAGTCAACTGTGTTTACCTCCTGGAGTTGAGAAGGGATAACCTTTCGCTTAAGTAGCAATGTTTACAATGAAACCTGTGGGATAGGATTAATATTAGTGTTCCCAGCACTTTGAAGTATGGATGCTGCAGTGAGGCTTGCTAAGCACCAAACAACCAAGTACAGTGCTGTCGTAGCAACTCCAGAAGGTGTAGCTACCAGTTTGGCTAGCTGATATTTAAGCACGAGTAAAGCACTAGCATGATTTTATATAGTGATGTACTCATAACTCTGGGAAAACTGGTTACCAGTACAAATGGTGCTCTTCAGTGCAAGCCTACTCTTAAATTGAAAAACATGGAACTGCAGTCAGATGTTAATGCTGGGTGATAACACTGAGTGCTGAAAGTTGTTCCTGCCCTAAGAGTGCACACCTGTTGTGTAGATATGAACCTGATACATGGCTGCTGTGCCATGGCATCATATCCTCTCAGAAAACAGCCCCTGTTCTGAACAATTCTGTTTCCACTGTAGGAAGAGATTCACAGCAACCATGACCTGATCCATACTTACCGTCAGCATATTATTAATGATATGAATCAAACCAACCTTCATCTCTTTGTCAACTCTTACAACAGGTAAATACATTTACCTGATTTCTAACTGGAAACTGTTTTAAGAGATTTTCCCGCTCTTTTTTAGCCAGTGTTACTTGTGTGGTGGAGTTACTTGTTTTCCCCCGTTGTGAAATTCTACTTGACAAGCACCTTTAGGGATCTCAGGTGGTTTGCTTATGGGAGAAGGTTCTTGTGCATTTATGGGGAGAAAGATGGTATATGTGGACATTGATACTTCAGTATAAAAGTGATTCATCATCAGTTATGGAGCTTTCTAAATATATCAGATTAACATATGTGAGTGCCTGTGCTTTCTGTAAACTAGAATTTGGAAGTATCTGTTGAATTTCAGTGTGTCAAAAATGTTTGTCATCTTCATTTCTTTTTAGTCGTCGAGACCTTGAGATTGAGCGCCCTGTTCCTGGATTAAATGTTGTCACCCTTCAGTAAGTATTTTATTGCCAGTCAGTTCACTTGTACGTGGTTTGAGCCAAGAGATGGAACCTGTGGGTACATTGCATGGGCATCACAGGGCTGTAGCTGAGTTGCTACAGAGTCCTGTAGCTTCATCTGGGAGCTGAATTGTTGCTGAAGTCAGGGACATTCAGTAGGGAGACTTCCCCTTTTCAAACTTCACAGCCAGATTAATTGAAGTGCATAGACAAGTAGTGCCTGCCATGTACTGTGTACTGCAAAGTTGAGCTTACAGACTAGGTGCTAGCAAAGTAGATGCACTTAGCCTCAAAATCTGTGCTAGTTAAAGGGAACTATGGCTCTGGATGCACTTTAACCATGTCTGCCCAACTGAAGAAACATAATCAAAATCAATTAGAGCAACAAAGACATTCAGGAAAGTGGAGCAGGTGTGAGAATGGTTATTTACCAGATTTTCTGCTGACAGATTTTTCACATATACTGGATCATGTAAACAAAAAGGTTGTTGAGCCCTCTACTCATGTTTAAACACAGGAAATGATGGCTCATCTGCCCAAGTGGTTGGAATTGGCTGACAGTCCAAGAAGTAGAGCTGGGGGAGTAGTGGGGAGAGGGATGAGACTTTGAGGCTGATGCTCACATTTAAATCCTTATTAAACAACCACAAAAAAAAAAAAAAAGAGGATTAAGAGTGATGGGAAGGGCTGATTGCAATGAGGTGAGAAAAAGGACAGGATCTGTCCAGTTATCAGAGCATGTCAGTGTATCTGGACTTCTAATGTGTGGGTGACTGAGCACTGGCACTGGATGCCCAGAGAGTCTGTGGGGTCTCTTCCTTGGAGATCTCCAAAAGCCTCTTGGATGTGGTCCTGGGCCCCCTGCTCTGTGTGTCCCTGCTTCATCAAGGTTGGGCCAGATGGAGTCAGAGGTCCCTGCCAACCTCAGTCCCAGAGATCCCTGCCAACCTCAGCCATTCTGTGAGTCTGTAATATGGGGGATTTTATGTGTATCAGGGACGCACAACTCATAATTTTCACACACCTGTCTCATCTTCTGCAGGACACAAAATGAAGCTGCATCACAAAAATAATACAGCTTTTGTGTGCTTCCTTGCAGATGCCCTGTGCTCCTGGTGGTTGGTGACAGCTCCCCAGCAGTGGATGCCGTGGTGCGTATATTGAGCCCTCATCACCACTGTGTTGCTAGGCAGGTGATCCGAGATGCTGAGTGAGCCCGGCAGAGCTCCCAGCAGCACAGCAATCTTGCCAGCCATCAAGTCAGCCCAAAAGGCTGTCCTCTTTTAGACTGTGGGAGAGATGCCATTATTCCTCTCTGTTTGTGCCCTCTGTCATTATTTAATAGCTACTGCATTAAGAACAATTGCCACAGCAGTTCCAGTGAACCGCAAATATTTTCCTTTAGAGAGAAATCTGCTGCTGGTGTTTTAACTTGTTCTGTGGCACTGGAGTCCTGCCTTGGGTCACTATGGAAGTGAAGAGCTTCTTTTTGGCTATTATTACTTGCCCCAGATGACTGGGTGACTTCAAGTGTTGTGCCCTAACAGGCATGCCCAGCGTGCTGGCTGGTGGCCATGTGGCTGCTCACCACTTGGGACGCTACCAGATCACCCCAGATCACAAGATAAACAACCCTTGTTGCCACTAGAGTACCAGACACATGAAAAAAATCCACAAGCCCTAGCTAACGGGTTGATTTATGCATGGCAAAGGATAGTTACAACTGACACTTGTTCAACCATGTGCAAAAAGACATATATATAGATAGTGTCCTTATGCATAAGCCTAAAGTACCCAAGTTAGTCTGTTTTAAGCCAGAAACCAATGTTTCCAGCAAGCAGTTCGTAATTTATATCTTTTCTACAGTGCTTTATTCTGCTCTTCTTTCACATAGGTTGAATGCAACTCAAAACTGGACCCAACAAGAACAACACTTCTGAAGGTAATAACAAGAGCTGTTTGTTTTAAAATTAATATTCCCCTTGTTTAAATCAAATGGATTAATTGAAAAAGCAGAACCAGACTGCTGTGATGCAGTAGAGGTAACACAGTGAGATTTCAGTTCAGATGTGGAAGGGGCAGTGCCTTCAGGATAAGAAAAGGGAGGCTATGAGAAATATGTGGACAGACAGTTTAACAGGATCTGTTGTGATAGGGGAAATGTCTCAAACTAAAATGCAAGATTTATACTGGACATATGGAAATTTTTATTTTTTTTTTTTACAATATGTGTGGTGAAGTACTGCAACAAGCTGCTCAGAGAGGTGGTGGATGCCCTGTCTTGAGAGACACTCAAGGTCAGATTGGATGAGGCTTTGTGCAACCTGCTCCAGCTGTAGGTGTTCCTGCTCATTTCAGGGAAATTGGACTGGGTGACCTTCAAAGGTCCCTTCCAACTTAAGCGATTCTATGATTGTGTGAATATCTTATTGGGATAAACCAAGTTGGGACCTTGTCAAGGCTAATAGGGAATTTCACAGCTCCTCCATTCTAGAACACCTGGGTTAAGACTTGGAACACTCAGTCTTTCACATACCCATAATGAATCTGACCAGAGCTGGCAGAGTTGACCTTGGTGTTTGGAAGGGCTTACATTTGGAAATAACTTCTGTATTTTCCAAAAAGTTGGTAAAGCGGGCTGACAGAACTGCAAAGAATTGTGCAGTCTTTGGCTGATACTTGGCATTCATAGTATGGATGCAATCTCTAGCTCATTAATGATGATGTAAACTACAATGAGTATAATAACATGCAAACAATGACACAAGCTTGGTCATGCTTCTAGTGGGAAATTCTCATGTATCTCTCTTTACTAAACTGTCCAGAGGGAATAATAGTAGGCAATTATTTTTAACATTGTTTTTCCTTCTAATGTTGGCGAGTTCCAATGCTGACCTACCACATGGCCATGGCAAATTTATCCTAAGAAAATATCTGACAATACCTCAGACACTTGTCAGTGGCCAGCCTTTCCCCATCCAAGGATACAGTGAATAGAACCTGCTGCAGGCCTGTTTCACTGCTAACTAATCCTAGATAGGATTTGGGGTTTCCTGTAATTCACAACTCAACTGTTTTCAGCTTGTGGTGTTTCTTGGAACAGGACTGTTTTTGTTGGGATGACTTCGAGGGGTGGAGTGGCAGGAAAAATGAAGTGCTCCAAAAATATTGCGTGCACTCAAGATAGCTTTCTAATTTGGCTTTCTCTGCTTCCCTTGGCAAGTCGGGCTGATGCTTGCCATCCACAATCTCAGCAAAGTGTTTTTGCCTCACCTTTGAGATTTAGGCATTTGTTTTTCTCTCCTGTCAGTAAGATCAGTACTGCACCACATTACTATAATTCAGAACTGGAGCTGTAGCAAGGACTAAGAGACTAGTTTCTAAGAAACTGATCACTTCCTATCAAAAACATTTATTTGTAGCTCTAGCTGATGCTTTGCCTGAAGGTCAAATCATTTCAGAGGTTTTCTGGGGTGTAATCATACCTTTTATGAATGCTCATCGACTTGCTTTAGTGCACTCATCTGCATGCGTGTTACTCATACAACAAAAGGAAATGTTTTCCTGCCAGATAGCTAAAAAGGTCACTTTAGTATATCCTGAGCACAAATTAGTTGCTCTGGCAATACTCTAACTGTTCTCATCCTTATTTCAGATGGCTGACTGTGGTGGGCTCCCCCAAGTTTCCCAGGTATGATTTGGCTGACGGAAATCCTTCTAATCCTGTTCTGAAGTGTCTCAGGCTGCAATAAATGGGTGGCTTCCTCCGGGGTACTTGTTGTTCCCAAATTTCAGCCAAAAGGGTGGTTATGATTTCTTGAATAATTAAGTCAATCAGCCATCTCAGCTTTTTTTCTTTAAAGACCAACGAGGCTCAGAATTAAGATTAGAAAGGGGGTATTGTTTCCACAAATTAAGTTTTAACCAAGGAAAGGTTTGAGGTGGGAATGAAAAGATATTATTTTATGCCTGTCTACTAAGATAACATAGATTAAGACTTGTGCAGTAGCATTTTCAATTTTCATTTGGACTGTTTTTAGTACAGATCAGGAAAGTGGGAGGCAGGGAATAACAATGCTGTGTTCTCATGTACGTTGGCCTGACTTGACTAAGAACGAACTGGAGTTTCTGAAATATGTTCAGGTATAAATCTGGGGGCTGATAGTAAAACCAGGCCAGGAAAGTTTTAAATTTACCTATGCTCTAGTTTTTATTTCACTAAAAATGCTGACCTCTAAGTCAGGTTCAGTCTGTGCATTGCCCCTCTGTGATAGATTCCATTCCTTGATTCAGATAAAATTATGCCAAAAATATTAGCAGTAAACTCAGTTACTGAGGCAGAGTCGGATTTGACTGATGTATTACCAGCAGGGAAAAATACTGAGATCTTCACTGCAAGAACATCAGTCATACAGTTGTGCTAGCATATTCCCACTTAGATTTTGCCCTGTAAATGTAACTATTGGCTCTGACTGCTTGGATTTGTTTTCTGCTGATGAGGACTCAGTATGAAATGCCTCATATGCAGCCAGTTGTTTTACTTTCATTCATCTACCTAAATATCTGCACTACAGAAGTTTGGACTGGGCTTAGACCACTTAAAGTCACTTCTCCAAAAATTCCCATTCTGAAATGCTTGTGTCCTTTTGTTAATAGAGTGGGGGAGAGAAGCAGGTGAGGGATAGCAATAGTGGAGATTCCTCATGTAAATAAAAAATTCAGGGAAATTCAGAAGAACTTAGAAAATATTTAAATATACCTATTAACATCAAACTTCTTCTATACAATAATATAACGAAATTGCTGATCACTGTGTACAATATGTTTCTTTTGCAGCCTGCAAAGCTTGCAGAAGCTTTCAAATACTTTGTTCAGGGAATGGGATACAGTAAGTATTGGTATTATGGAAGGGCTCCTGTGGCTACCAGATTTGTTGGGAGTCTCAGCATTCAGAGAGCCTTTTGATCCCTGATATGAGGTCTTTTCCCTGTTGGACACGGTTTTATAAGAGGAAAAAAAGACTAGCAATGGTGTCTGGGAGAGGGGTTTTGAGTCCAAATCATGTTTCTAGATAGAAAACTTTGTAGATAGATTCCTATTGCAAAATAATTCTCCAAAATAAAGCTTAAACTCTTTTGCCCTTTCTTTACTTATTTGAGTAATTGTATGTAATTCCCAGGCATCTCATATAATCCACATTTTCTAATTATTATTTATACTATTCTGTAAGTTCTTTAATGGCCAGTAGGTTGAGGAAGGGATGCTTCAGAGAGTGCGTAAAGGTATCCTTAAACAAAACTGCCTCATTCCAAAAAGTGCAGTAGGTAGCGCTTCATAAAGCTGCAGAATATCTCTGAGGCTTATGGTCAGGTTTGAGCCTGAAATGTGGATCCCAGCACAGGTTTACTGGTGACCTGCTGTACCAACTAAAGGGGATGTGTTTGGTCTCTTGCTTGCACCTTCCGTTTTGATCTCCAAGCTTTGAAAGTTAAGATGGCGTAGTGGTGACTCCATTCACGTTAAGGCTGAAGTAAGCAGTCCTTTCATTGCCAAGCTTGCACTCTCCAGCAACCCCAACTGCCTCTACAAGGAGTGGGAACTTAGGGTTTTATACATGCTTCTGTCTAAGTAGGAACTTAGGGTTTTACACATGCTTCCACCTCTATGTGTGAAGCTACCGTGAATAGTGTATTCAGGAAGTTAGAGCTGGAAGTAAGGCAAGGCCTTTCTTCCAAGCCTACAGAGCAAGGCATTAATGAAAGTCTGGTAGACAGTTGGACTAGATGATCTTAGTGGTCTTTTCCATCCTTAATAATTCTGTGATTCTTTCAGTGCCCTCTGCTAGCATGACCAGGCTGATGAGGTCCCGCACCGCGTCTGGCTCCAGCGTAACTTCCTTGGAAGGACAGAGGAGCCGGTCCCACACCGGGGAAGGCACAAGGAGCCGGTCCCACACTGGGGAGGGAACTCGGAGCCGATCCCACACTGGGGAGGGTTCCAGGAACCGCTCCCACACAGACACGCGCATTGAGCTGACGCCGAATTCAGCAAGCAGTGCTGAACAATCAGGCCCCAAGTCCATGGAAGTGTCCTGCTAAGCATGTGTGGGAGGTTTAAACTGGTCACAGTTTGACAAAAATAAAGGATGCCCCTTGTGTATCACAGAAACATAACTGGTATTAATCTCAAGCTATTCTGTAGGATGAGCTCTGTTCTCCAGGGTCTGACGGGGACCAAAGAAAAGAAGCATCTCATTTGCTCTATCGTTACTCTTGTAACTCAGACAGTTGCTGCTATTGTGCCCTCCTTCAGTGGATGCCAAATTCTAAAGGAAACTTGCCAAAAGCCGATATGGTGTAAACACTTCAGAGTCAAACCAGATTTGCTTAATATCCTTCTTTAAAATCGATTGCTTGCCCCTTTATCTCTAATTCTCTTGAAGTAAACTGGCACAATTTGAGATGAGCTTCAAAGAGGGGGAGAAAATCACTATTATGGATGGCTTGTAAAAAAAATAAATAAGGAAACAAATGTGTTATGGCCTCATGTTGAAGCTGGAGTTGAATGCATTGTATATAGCTTGACTTCAAATGATAGAGAAGTTAATGTATCGTGCATTTATAGGCCTTCTAATTCATTAGTTCTCCTACATATAATAATATGCTACTAAAATAGAAAAATTTAATGTGACTTTAAGATGAACTAAATCTTTAAGCTTTTTTTTATTTCACTTTTTTGAAATCTAGTTCCAGTCTTCCTTTCTTTCCCCCTTCCTAGACCCTAAAATCTGCTTAGCAAAGTGGGGACAGGATAAATTTTATAAAGGAAGGAAGCATCTCCTCTTTGGGATCTTGGGCCAAGGGGTTTAAAATGCTGCAAAAGTTGGTGTAGTCTAAGCAAGTAGGGTAGCTGTACATGCCAGGAAAGCAGAAGCAGCTTGATTTTTACTTCAGACAGCATCCTATCTCTGCAGCTCAAGTTTTTGTGTCCAGCACAATTGTAAGACATTCAGAATTCTGTAAGCACAGCCAGATCCAGCTGTTCTTTGTCAGGAGAGATGAATAAGTGTGGAATGGCATGTAATTAAATACTGTACATTCAACTGTGACTAATTACTAGATTTGAAACTAAGATCCCACTGGTGCTGGGAAGCATATTTGAGAAAGTGATGGAGCGACGGTGCTGCAACTGCAAAATACAGTGTTTAATGACTGTGTAAATGTAATGATCTGCTGGTTCTGCATCTTTAAGTAGCTGCCTGATACCTTGGGTTACTTCTTTTGATGCTGGTAGTTTGACATCTTTCTGGCAGTTGGATTTTCACAGTTGGATGTCCTTACATATGTCCTTCAACATGTTTTGGGATGAGATCTCCTGAGTCCCAGTGCATAACTGCTGCATTGCAGCCCTTGCATAAACAAGAAAACTCAAAGACCAAGCAGATAAATAGCAGATGTTAATACTTTCGGATTGCTTGTTCAGAAGAATGACATCTAGGTTACTTTATATTGACTAACTCAGCTCTCATGTAGAATATCCATAATGGTGTGTGGGAAGAACAGACAATTTCAAGAAAGAATAAAGCTATTGTGTAAAGTCTATCAAGAAAAGTTTCTTAATGAAGTATTTGTATTTATTTCAAAACAAATAAATTTGTAACTTTGCAATGTCTTGTCTTCGTCTTTTACCAGGAGTACAATGATCTTTCTCAGTGGGGGCTTTTTCCTTGTCACTCCTTTGTAGAAATGAAATATTTTTTATCTTGTACTTCTATTCCTGCCCTTCCCTACTTTCATGCTCTGAGCTCTTCTGTTTTTTTTTCACTCCACCATACTATTTATACAAAGAAAACACAACACATTTTGGTGTCAAGTGTTACTGGCTATTCAAAATACTAAAGGATAATTTCTTCTCAGAAAGAGTGGTGAGGCATTGGAACAGGCTGCCCAGGGAGGTGATGGAATCACAGACCCTGCAGGTTTTCAAGAAATGTGCAGATGTGGCACTGAGAGACATGGTTTAGTGGGGATGAGTTGATAGGTGGACTAGGCGACCTTAGTGGTCTTTTCCAACCTTAATGATTTAATGTTTCTGTACAATCCTGTCTTCCTCACAGGAATTGGTCATGTCTTCCTTATTTCATTCTTTCTGTCCTCAGTCTAACGTATGGAATTCTAGATGTGTGTTCCCTACCTGTCTTTGGAGGTATTTTTGCCTCTTGACTGCATTGCAGCTATGTCTTTGTGTTTCTAAGTGCTGTTCTTTTTTGACCTACTGCAAGAATCTCACTTTAGAACAGTAGTGGTAACTTATCCACCCTTCCAAATAATTTTTGAAAGCAAATCCCAAACATAAAAGGGAGAGGAATCTGAAGATGCAGGGAAGAATAAAAGCATTGTTTTGTTTCTGTCCTTAAAGCAGAAGTTTCCTGTCTCATACCAATCTGGGTGCTGGTGGACCACCCTTGTCTGGTTTTATGTACATTGGTGCTCTTAGAATCATACAGTTGTTTGAGTTGGAAAGGTCCCTTAAAGATCTTACAGTCCAACTCCCTTGCAATGAACAGGGACACCTATAGCTAGATCAGGTTGCTCAAAGCCCCATCCAAACTGACCTTGAGTGTCTCCAGAAACAGAACACTCATCACCCCTCCAGGCAACCTGTTCCAGCACCTCACCACCCTCTTAACTGGTGACCAACGTAATGTATTTGAAGTTTCAGAGATGGGGATTTCATGGTTTTGCTGGAACAATTTTGATGGTGTTTCTTCCTGTATCTCAAAAAATACTGTGATGTAAAGAGACAAAAGCAAATATTTGTCATGTCTGAGCCCAGGTCCCACAAAATGTGATTGTTCAGCAGTTGTCACTGGAGTGTTACCAGTATAGAGGTTGGTTTGGTCAACCACAGCCTATGCCACTGCCAGTGAAAATGAGAGAAACATGTGCCAACACATCTTACAAAAGAAGGGCAAAGTTATGTTCTTCTGTGAGCTTTTCTGGGAATGACTAATCATTCCTTCCACAAGGACACCATGGTGTGTCTGTCAAAGCCTAGGCACTTTAGTTTTTTTAAACAGGGAGGAATGCATCCAATCCATCTTGTAACACAAAGGGATCTGTGAGCAGCTGGGGGTAGCTAGGACCACTGTAAATGTCAACTCTGCAACAAAAGGTATTCATTTGGAAAGGAACAGTGTGTACCTGTACAGAAAAGCTGGAGGGCTTTACAGAGAAGTGATGTTTTACCTTTTAAAAGGAATTAAGGCTCCTTTTTTCCTGCAGCACTGGACCTCCTTTACTGGTGCATAACCTGAAGAGATTCAACTGGCTGTGCAGGTTTATGAAAATGTATTAGAAAATAAAAACATCCAACTCCTATAGCTTGCAAGTGCCTCAATGTCTTTCTTGTAGTGAGGGGCACAAATCTGAACACAGCACTCAAGGAGTGGCCTCCAAGGAGCAAGGAGCGCCTATGACAGAGCAGAAATTATCATTAGATAGCAGGAGTTTTCTGGAAAATAAACAATGCAACTTTCATGGTGCTCCTGAGATTACTGAGAGCAGAAGAGAATTCACTCCTCAGGACCAACAGACTTGCTCCTCAGAACCTCAAATAGAAAGGATTTAATTGTTGAAATCCAAATTCTTTCCACCTCTGCTTGGGCCTCAGTATCTACTATGCAAAAATCAGCTAAACTTCAGTGGAGCCATCCTCCCCTCCCTGTCCTTGCAAAATAGGAGTGGAAGCAGATGTGCCAATACTGCATCAACAACACAGGACTTTTGTGCTGAAGGATGCTGCTTCTCTATTTAAAAGTCTCTAGAGATCAAACAGCTGGAAACTTTAACCTAGATGTGTTTTGGGGGTTTATGATTAATGTCACATGTTGCAAGCAATGGGCTGAGCTGGAGGAAAAGAAACAGTTTATAGAAAAGCTGCTTATTTTTCTCTCCATTGCTGGAATCCTCTTCCTGTCTGTTTTTGTGTCTGTTGCAATCCATGCTGTGCCAGTAACACACTGCTGTTTTCACATTCAGCAGTCTCACAAGTAACTCGGTCTGCCCTCTTCCCACAGGCCGTCTGCTTTTGTTTTGCACTGTTTTGCACTGTATTGTGCTATCCCACGTTGGCTGGACCTGTTAAGTCTCTCTGGGTCCGTATATATCAACAGCTGCTTTGATGCGTGGATTTAGTGTTTCCACTGAGCCGAATATAGGCTTTATGTTGATAGCTGATAACTGCTGTGTCTAATGTTTAAATAACCAAAAGAAAGGATGTCAGGGTATTTTAGGAGATCAGCCCTTCCCCCTCAGCCCTTTGCAACAGACACACACAGCCTCTCACTGTTTCTATCTATTGCTTCATTAAGGACTCCATTCATCCTATAAACAACACAGCTGCTGACCAGTGTTGGGAAAAGAGAAAAAAAAAAAAAAAAANAAAAAAAAAAAAAAAAGGCTTTTGATTGCAACTGCCAAACAGTCCAGTGTCTGTTCCCTGCAATCCAGCGTGGGGATCTTTTGCTTACCCAGCAGCTACTGGGGGCCAGAGGAGAGATGTTACTCGGCTGTAATTAAAGAAGCAGCCCTCACATCCCTTACAGTGTGTACATCAGACACTGGACACAAACATCACTGAGCAGCCCTCAAAGAGACCAAAGGTTGGGAAAGGGGTTATAGGAAGCTCTTCCTACCCACGCAGCACCCAGTGCTGTGGCGACCTATAACGAGCTGAAAACTATCCTTGGGTGACCCGCCGTGCACTGCTATTTCTTGTGGCTGAAGTGGATTATGATATTCAGGTCAAGGTCAGTGCGTGAAGAGCGCTGGGGGCAGGGAAGAGCTTTTTACTGGGCGATTGCACTCAGGGAGAACTAGGGCAGCTCTATGCACACCCTACAGCCATAACCAATGGCTCATGGAAGAATGTAAGACTGCTAGCAGCCTGGATTTCATAGAATCATAGAATTATTAAGGCTGGAAAAGACCACTAAGGTCACCTAGTCCGACCATTAACCCATCTCCACCATGCCCACTAAACCATGTCCCTCAGTGCCATATCTACCTTTTCTTGAATACCTCCGGGGATAGTGACTCCACCACTTCCCTGGACAGCCATTTCCAATGCCTTACCAACCTGAACCATCCCTGATGCAACTTGAGGACACTACCTCTCATCCTATCACTATTACCTGGGAGAAGAGCCCAATCCTGTCCTTGCCACAGGCTCTTTTCAGGGAACTGTAGAGATAAGGTCTCCCCTGAGCTTCCTGTTCTCCAGACTGAACAACCTCAGTTCCCCTAGTTGCTGCTCATAAGACTTGTGCTGCAGAACCTTTCACAGCGTTGTTGCCCTTCTTTGGACATATTCCAGGGCCTCAGTGTTCTTCCCATAGTGAGAAGACCAAATCTAAACACAGAAGTGGGGCCTCACCAGACCTGAGAACAGAGGGACAAACACATCCTTGGTCCTGCTGACTACCCTGGCAGTCTTTGGCTGTGCGTGTGTGCATGTCTCTGCAAGGCCCAGCATCCTGCAGGCAGCAAGGTGTACAGGGAAGGTGCAGCTGCCAAGCTGGAGTTCTACCCCCTGTGGTGGAATTGAAACAACCAACCTATTCACAGGGTTTGGTAAGCCTAGTAGTGGTGTTACCCGGCTGTTACACACCAGTGACACTCATCTTGGGAGGACTTGGTGAAGCTACCCTATGGAATGGTCCCACCCAGCCCACCACGCACTAGTGAGGCTCCTCTCGGTCTCTTTGCCTTACCTTACACCTACACTTGTATCTCCCCACTTGGGGAATAGTCTCTCCTCAACCAATTGTGATGCGGTTTCATTTAATATTAATGATTACTAAGGAACAACTCCAACAAGTCTTAGTTCTTTACTACCAGCTGACAGTACTAAACCTCAATCCCACAGTCCCAAATTGGGTTGTGGGGAATCTCATAGCAGATGGATGTCAGTACTTCCTTTGAAAAGTGCAAAGTGCTTAGGAGGTGATGGTTTTCCCTGGCTAGTCCAAATACAGTGACTGAAAAAACAGCCAGGGTGCCCTTTATGCAAGGTAGCATGCTTGGAAGTTGCCAAATATGCAAGCAGAGGAAGAATCAGACAAATGGGACTTTTTAGGAAATGTGCTGCCTCTGTGTCCAGATCTGGGCTCCCTGGTACAAAAAAGGCAGGGATCTCCTCTAAAGAGTCCAGCAGAGGGATAGAAAGATGATAAAGGGCCTGCAGCATCTCTTTTATGAGGAAAGGCTGAGAGATCTGGGTCTGTTCAGCCTGGAAAGAAGACTCAGAGGGGATCTGATTCATGACTACAAATATCTAAAGTGCAGGAAGCAAAGGGATGAGGCTGGACTCTTCTCAGCAGCGTGTGGTGATAGGACGAGGGGAAATGGCCACAAATTGATGCATAGGAAGTTCTGCACAAACATGCATGGGAACTTCTTCACAGTGAGGGTGACAGAGCACAGGCACAGGCTGCACAGAGAGGTTGTGTAGTCTCCTTCTCTGGAGATATTCAAGACCCACCTGGATGCCTACCTGTGCAACCTGGGCTAGGGAGTTGCTTTGGCAGGGTGGTTGGACTAGATGATCTCTAGAGGTCCCTTCCAGCCCCTACAATTCTGATTCTGTGATTTGCTGAAGACTATTACTGGAACATGTTTAAGTTGTAGAGGAGTTCCCTTTGCAGCCAAATTAAAGCACAGTGAAGGAAAAGGCTGGGAGGAGCAAGTCCAGCACACAGGCCCATCACTGCCGGAGGCAGGAAGCCATGGAAAGTGTTCCCACTGGGTCAGGAAATCCCCATCAGATTTGTAGGAAAATTCTGAAAATCTTAAGTCTAACTTCTCTAGAACTAAATAATGGAATCCTTACTGGGCTTAGCTGTGAGCATTTGTAAATGCTGGGGTATGGAACAATGATTATTTAATTAAAATGTGTTTCTCCTTGTTTTTAATAACCTGGCTTAAATCATTCCTGTCCACACAGCTGTTCCAAACAGGTTATTCTTGCAGCTTCTCAAAAAGAGATAACAAAAAAGTCATGCTTAGGCAGATGAGTAACACATTTGACTTTGCTGAAAGAGCCTAGACAAGCTATCCCAAGTCAAAGGAAAAAAATCTAGAGCCAGAAACAGACCAGCAAATGAGGACATGTAGGCTGGGGAACACCTGGCATTCCCAAGCTGCCAAAATATTCACACTAAAGGAATTGCTCTCAGAGCATCCTTCTTTTCCATACTACTTTATTTTCATTTTTTTACATATCCTCCAGCTCGTGGTTTTGTCACACATTGCAAGCTTACACTTGGATGCTGTCCAGATGAGGAGGCTGGAAAAGGAAAAAGAAATGTCCATGGCAAACATACTTCACCTTTTTTTGCCTGCCTAGGCCTCCAAATGACGTGTCAGTCATACATTCATTAATCATTTACCACTTACAAGGTTATTTAATATATTAAAACCACAGCAGCAGCATGCCACCCACAAAACCTCACCATTGTGCTGCATGAGCAGATAACGTGCGTTATGTGGTTGGTGTAACTCAGGCTGACACTGCCAAACCAATCTGTTTTTCCTATTATTTTTTTCACATATTTCAGCACCTGAAGCTTACAGAAATATTCCTGCAGGACTGTTGAAATAAGGAAGTAGCAGTCTGAAAATGTATTTGTATGGATATTTGCTTGCTTGCAGTTAGTGTGAGATCTCTGTTTCCATCAATTTAATAAACTGCTCATCTTAGAATTCATACAAAAAATGGGGAAAAAATCACAAGGTTTAATTCACTGGATGACTCAGAATTACTTAGTGTTGCAGTCCTAATGCATGACATATAATACAGCACAATCCTTGTGAATCTATTAAAAATGAAGCAACTGCACCACACCCTGCATGCACGCTGAAATAGTGTTTTAAATTCTAGCCAAAGCTCCATGCAGAGGCGTCTTGTAAGTTATGTGCTTGCTTCTTTCCATCCTTCAGGGAGCAGATTGTTTTCTGGGTTCCCAAACATAGTGCTATATAGACACTGGCAAATCCCCTATGGAACACAAAGGGCTATGGGTACTGGAGCCTTGCCATTTGCATCAAAGTCCCATGCTCCATTCTCCTTCCAGCCTGCAAGGCCAACATGATGATCATCATGGGCAGGGTGTGGGTCAAACAGCTTCAGCTTAGCCTGCATTGCAAAATCCTCACTCATCTTTTCTCAAGCCTGATTTTGGAGTGCTGGACCAAGTGAGTCTAGCACCAGCTCAGAGCCTGACATCTCCACAATGGTATTATTGTTGTTTTTTGGATGATGATACCACTCTCAGGTCCAGCAGAGACCTGGGCCCATTGTGCAAGGCACAGTACAGATGCACAGTAATCATCAGTTCCTGTTGATGGAGGAATTGTCATTCTCACTAGAGGCAATGAACACTATTGCTTTGTTTAGGCCTTGCTAATGAAGGGCTGAGGATAAGCAAAGCAAAGAGCTGGATCCACCAAGGTCTTGGAAAGCCTAGCTCCTCAGCGTATTTAAATAGTAATCACAAAGGTACTTTTTTAAAATTATACTACTTGCTCAAGTTCATGAAGAGCCAGTGAATCAAACCTAAAGGTCTTAACCCCAGCACTAATCTTCCTGTAAACATCATCCCTTAAAACAAAGGAGCTTTAAAGCACCACAAACCACAAGTCAGGTTCATCAGCTCAAGAGTTACTCATCTCATTCATCATCACTGCACAGAAAAGCAGTTGCACAAGCAGCAAAGATAATGGCACTTGGTTTCCTATAGATTTGTGTCCAATTAGTCAGAAATGTCCTTACAGGAGGGTAATTGCCATTATTTCCCACCAAGATACCTTCAGCACTCCCTTCACCATGGCTATTCACTTCCAAATGACAGATATGTTCAAAATGTCTTCATGCTGGTGTTGTGGTTGGCCCATCCTACAGCTGAGCTGGCTTCCTGGCAGATGTGCATGAGTGTGGTAGGAGCAATGTGCTAGGCCTCTCCTCTGCCCTGCTGTCTTATTTCATTTTTTATTTCAGGAATCATAATGCTTTTAAGATCTTCACTCCTGTGCCTACTTTATTTGACATTTTTTACCAAGGGGAATGACTGATAGATAAACAAATGGGCAGCGTGTTTGCGTGTGTCTTGTTCCCTTAGGAAACCAGTCCAGAAACAGAAACATCTCGAGTGCGTAGGGGGAGATTCATGGTTTCTAGGCATTCACTTCACTAAAAACCAACACACGTTGAAGCTGCTGATCAAGCATTAGCTTACAATAGCTTCTCTTATCTCTCAATGAAATCTGTGTTTCAGCCACTGCAGCAGTTGACTACGGTGATTACAATGTTAGCTAAATGCAAAGCTAAGCAAGGGTATTGACTGCCATAGTTTTGGGTCTGTGTATTCACTCTATTTTTTCTTTCTCTATCTGTACTTATAAGAGAGAAAAGACTTACCATACATAGAAATATGTTGTATATGCACTCTGTTTTACTCACCATGTATTTCATAATAAGAATATATATACATAATTATATACATATATATTAACAGGCATGTTTATAAATCTTGTATATATAAAAATACATAAAATATTGTATACAACATTATATGCATGCATGTATATAAAATGTATATATATATATTCTCATATACACCTACCTATATAGATATGCACATACATATGTATAAATGCATACACATATACATATATATATAAAATCACGATCCAAATATAAAACAAAGGATTCCAAATCATATTCATGGAATCTTACTGAGTTCCTGAGACGACCACTCAGCCAAGAACCACAGTGTAAACCATTCCATCTTTTGCAAAATATTGCCAACTTCTTGGCTAGGGCCTCTTTTCCTCATGTTCCCACTGACCTTTTTCCCAAGTGACGTAACATGCTCCGCCTTGCAAAAGTTGAGCTTCAATTTGGGTTGAGCTTTGGATTAAGAAATAACCCAGCTCTACAGGAAAATGCATGTGCCAAATCCTTGTACATAAAGCTGCTCTTGAAGTTCATAATTTTGAAGATTTACACCATTTCTCCTACATGTTTTTACATAGAGATTGCATTATTTTCATCCTACTCTCAAGAAATACCAACTTATCATTAGTAAGAAAGATTTATGTCTCTTGGGAACGAATCTAGCTTCCTCTAGCTTATCAAGATGAAGACAGACAACTTTCCATTTGGAACTAAAGCAAAATAAATGGTTGATTTAAAACAGTCGCATCATCTGAAGTTCAGGTCCAGGCTCCAGTCCATGCCTCACTCAGTGGTTCCCCTGTGTCACCAGGGAATTTGCAAGCACACACTGAAGTTTCCCATGCAGAAACACATTTCTACTGCTCAGCTCTCCCAAGTTAAGCAGTGGTGCATGGGATTTGTACCTACAACTCACTGTTAAAAAACTGACTCCAGTACACTTCAGAGACAAGAAACGTGTTGTCTGAAATGGTAACAACAGGACTATTTTTTACTCTTATCTAATATTTGAGTGTGAAACCACTTCTACACATCATTTTATTCTAAGAAGCAGTCCATTTGTGACTGATGCATCAATGGTTATGGCAGGAACTGTCCTCTCATTTCACATGAACTCATCCACAGAATTGATGGGAAGGCTAACACGTGCATGTAACACCTTTCCTCTACCACAGGTGTTTCTCTTCATCTCTCATCTGACTCTCTACAGCTCCTCCTCCAGGTCTGCACCACTGACCTATGACCTGAACAAGAGAATCTATCCTGTAAGTATGACCTGTGAGGTGGTTATTCTGGATTCAGAGCATTCAGGCTGTTCAAGATGAGAGCTGGTAGCAAAACTGTGAAAATGTCTCTGGCACAAGATTCCCCAGGAGATCAACAGGAGTTTGAGGAGAGAAGGACACAGATGATCTTTTACTTATGCTAGTGCAGTGAGACAGAGAGCACAGAGAAACATTCTTCTCTTTAAGGTCTTCCAATGGACCCACAGCAGTGGGATCTAAGTGAGAATGACAGAAGAGGTTCTCCTAGGATTGTTCTCAGTGTGACAGTGAGCAGGTCAAGCCCAGAGGGTCACTAGCATCAAAGACAAGGTATAATGTGGAAAATAAATTACATATAACAATGCTCATTTTTCATCTTAGACTATATTATTCAAGAAATGATGGCGAAGATGTCTCAAGCTCATGTCTAAGCCACTGACAGACATACTTTGCTCTCATACTAGTATAATACTCTTTCCTTTTGACAATGAAACTGCTAGGCTAATAAGTTCCAGTGCCAGCAGGATTGTTATTTGAGTCCTGGAGGCTGTGCATAGAAGAATTTCTGGCTCCGTTTAATGGATGGAGGTCTGTTCGAATTGAAAACTCTGCTTGTTCTAAGTCTCTCTAAAAGCAGTGTGGCAAAACAAGGAAATTTAACATCCTAACTCAGGAAAAAACAAATTGTACATTGGCATTGGATGAAAGATTCTCCTTTTATTTTAAAACCTCTGTAAAATCAGAGCAATGGGTCAATTCCAGCATTTAGCCAATTTAATTAGCAATTTCAGAGTAATCGTGGTAATGAGCCAAGTCGGCAAAGATGTCATTGGGGTTCTTGCAGTTCAGGTTGCAAAAACAAGCATTGATCCACATGATTTTCCAGGAAATCTCAGTCCCATCTGGGCAGTCAAACCTCACTTCAATAGTCTTGGACTTGTAGGGCGTGCAGCACCTGTTGTCTGTGCAGATGCCGCAATATTTGGGTCTATACGGACTTTTGCTCACACATCCTGAGATGGTGTAGTTCATGGGTTCATTGGCCCTGTAGACAGCCAGGCACTTCTTCCCAGGCTAAATCAGAGAACAGGAAAAGAGATTGATTAATATTCATTGCTTCGTGAATACGGAATGATAGAAACGGAGATGAACATCACCTTCCTGAGGTTTATGGTTTAGTGGGTATGGTGGTGATGAGTTAATTGTTGGACTAGATGATCTTACTGTTTTTTTTCCAACCTTAATGAGTCTATGATTCTATGAAGCTGTTAGAAAGTGTTTTACAGACCCAATCTAGAGGTGTGACTGGTGGACACATCCAAACATATGAATCCAGACGCTGCAAGTCGGATACTTGCAAAATTCAATTTATAGCCATGACCAGCAGTGTAGCATCACTTTTCTGCTAGCTGAGCCTCAGATCTGCCTACAACAGCAGTGAACAGAGCAGGTTTGGCTTGCTTTTCCTTGTAAGGAACTTCTGGATGAAATTAAAGCTCTCGGGGGAAGATTTTCATTCCAGCATGTAAAAGCACAGGAGGGGACATTTTGACCTCTCTGCAGCACAGTGAGTCAGCATGTGCTTGCTAATGGCCTCAGAAGTGCAGCACGCTGCCAAACAAAGGCTGACCCTGTGTCCAGACTAAGTTCAAGGGAAGCATGGAGAAACGGTCCCCACCTTAATGTGCTTGGTGATATCCACCTCACAGGGCCTCATGTTGCACAGGCGGCTTTCCTTCAGGAGCCGGCACTGGTCGTTGTCATTGGAAATCCTGGTGGAGATGCCCAGCCCGCAGGTTTTTGAGCAGGGACTCCAGGGTGAGGTGTGAACGATGCAGTTCTTCTGCCACGCTTCATCCTCCCCCTCATATGCTGTAGGGACCAGATTACCATATATTACTCAGCCAGGTGGCTTCCTACATTAAACACCCTTGCCCAAGCTCATTACCCATTCAGGCCTCTAACCCAAATAATTAAATCACAACAGAGCAGCTCAGCATCCCCACAAAGCTCTGCTTGCTTTGTTACCTCCCCATCCCACCCTCTTTGCTGCTGACCTACTTGTGTCAGCCCCTCCAGCGCTGCGAGTTCTCAGGGCTGGGGCTGATTTCTCTGCTCCTCTTTACAGTCTTACACAAGGAGGTGTTTGTCTGGGCCCCCAGGTGCTACCACAATGCAAACACTTCATCACAGAAGTTGGCGCAGAGAAGTAACGAGATCTGATCGCACCATGAAGGGTTATTTCTGAGTTCATTCAATCAATTCCCTGCAGAAAAAGTTGCTGACAGTCTTTGCTGGATGGCTGAGAGGTCTGGGAAGCAGCCACCACCTTTCACTGGAAGGAAGAGCAGCTTGAATAGTTCACAGGGAGCTCGGGAACCACTTGAGAAAGGGGTGGGCTCTGTTTTGAAAGGAGCTGTCGACCTCAGGTCAGGTCCCTTCAATCTCTGCAAAAGTCCGCACTGGTTTGCAGCTCACAGCACAGTTCTGATGGAAACTCAACTGTGCTGAGTGTGCTCTTTAAATCAGTTATCAATTTTAAAATGCTATTTTAATGATTATATCAAATATAATAAAAGCTAACCTCACTTCTACTGTTAAGATAAAAAGTTAGGCAGGGGAAACTGTGCTGTGCTCATTTGTGTGTCATAGTCCATGCAGAAAAAAGGTGAATTTCAGTAACAGATGCTTTAAATTTGGATTTAAATTTGGAGCTCAGAGATACCAGGAACACAAGTGAGTGATAAACTCTGGTGGTCTCAAAAATGAGACTAAATATCAGGAGTTGGACTCAGTGATTCTTTACGGGTCTCTCTGAACTCAGGATATTCTATGATTGATTTATTTATTTTTTTGTACAACAAGCATACAGTCCAAAGATGGAGGAAAAAAAATGTGTACCATCAAGGGAAAAAAAAAAAACAAGTTCCCTGGTCTACCACAAGCAACCTGTGCATCCTCAAGCTCTACTTTTGTAACATAATGTGTGGAATAGGGCACATGTGACACATCACTACATTGCCTCACAGTGTTATGAGGATAAATGTATCACACATGGCAAAGGAAGCACATCATAAGATTTAGGGACCATGTATGTGGCAAATGGTACCTGTTTTGTCTGTTCAGAGAGCTATATGATCCTCACTGCGAATGTGAGTGTGAAGAAAGAAGACACCTCACACGATGCAGTTGGACTCAATGATCTCTAGAGGTCCCTTCCAACCCCTACAATTCTGTGATTCTGTGATAAGCAAGTTCAATAATGACATAAATCCAAGTGAACGTACTGCTAAAATCTATACCAATACAAAGCCAATTTTGCCTAAAATTGCTAGTGAACCTTCCACCACAATAACTTATTTCAAAGTGTATTTGAATTTGGGACTGTTAAGATAAAGGGGCTTTAAAAATGTATTACGAATGCAGTACAAGCCAGAGAGAAACTCAAAGTACCAAATTAAAATGAGATCCGTTTGCTTTTCAAATGTCCAGACTGAGAAAAAATGGTGATGGTTTGTGCCATTTTGCAAGTGCCAGCAGTATGCTTATTGTCACACAAGCATGTCTAATGGATCTCACATTGCTGCTCAGGAGGTAAAGCACCCCATTGGTGTGTGCATGTCCTTCCTTCACTACAAGCCATCTAATAGTGTCTGTGCCTTGTTCACACAAATACAAGACACCTGCCATGTCAGACAGTGAAAGCAGATAATTTTGTTGGTGACGCTGACTTTAGTTTAGGACAAGAGGTCGTGGCCTTAACTTATATCAGGGGGGAATTAAAGTTGGATATTAGGAAGAATTTCTTCTCAGAAAGAGTGGTGAGGTAGCGAAACAGGATGCCCAGGGATGTGGTCCTTTGACGCGTTCAAGAAATGTACAGATATGGCAGTGAGGGACATGGTTTAGTGGGCATAGTGAAGATGGGTTGATGATTGGACTAGATGATCTTAGTGTTCTTTTCCAGCATTAATGATTCTATGATGCTATGATTCAATTTCCTGATTGCTAAGGAAAGATCCACCAATCTCTCACCATACCTGCAGAAGAGATGTGGCGTGGAGAAGTCTTCCTGATTTTCTTGGAGTCATCACAAACCCACTGCTCACAGCACTTCCCTGCCATCTTAATCAGCTTTGGGTTCGGGCACCAGACAAGGGGAGGGCGTGAATTTGTGCACATGGGAATGCAGCCCACAGCCCCATTAATGCATGTGCAGTTGTATTTGCAGTTGGGCTGAAATGTGTCCCCATTATTATATCTGATTCCATTGAGGACACATCCTACACCAACAATCTCTGAAAGAAGAAAAAGACACACAAAGCACCATTAAAATAATGCTGTCAACAAACTGTGTTAATGTGTTCCTTTTAATGCACTCTGGGGTGCATTAAAAAGAGTGTGGCCAGCAGGTCAAGAGAGGTGATCCTTCCCCTCTCCTCTGCCCGGATGAAGCCCCATTTAGAATACCATGTGTTTCAGTTCAAAAAAGACAGGGATCTCCTAGAAGGAGTCCAGTGGAGGGCTATGAAGATGATTAAGGGTCTGGAGCATCTCCCACATGAGGAAAGACTAAATACCTGGGTCTGTACAGCCTGGGGAGAAGAGAATTGACAGGGGATCTGATAAATGTTTATAAATATCTAAAGGGATGTGGGAGGCAAGAGGATGAGGCCAGGTTCTTCTTGGTGGTGCATAGTGACAGGACAAGCCAAAAACTTGAACATGGGAAGTTCTGTCCTAACATACAGAAATTCTTTACAGTAAGGGTGATGGAACAGGCTGCCCAGAAAGGTTGTGGAGTCTCCTTCTATAAGACATTCAAGACCAATCTGGATGCCTACCTTTGTGACCTACTGCAGGGCACCTGCCTTAGCAGGGGGAAGGACTCAATGATCTTGAGGTCCCTTCCAACCCTGCAATTCTGTGATTTACTAAGCTGCTCCCTGAGAAAAAGGAGGCAACATGGGGACATGACAGGGCTGCAGTGTTCAGTGTGATGTCATATAGCAAACATTTTATTCTGAATTGCTGAAAAAGCAATTCAGCAATTTTTTGCCCATAATACTTCACAGAAAAAAAAAATAAAAAAATAAAAAAAGGTATAAAGTAAGATGTTTCAAGCACAAATTCTCACTTAAATGATCATTTCATGGCAGACTGATAAAAACTATTAGAAACTGTTCATATTAGGAATGACCCAGTTAATTAAAACTGAGATTAAATTTGTTAAAAGTTAAACTCTCCTCAAGTTAAATTTGATAATTTCAGAGAATATAAGAGAGGATTACAACTCAGTGTTTCAAATGAAATACAATTCTGGTTGACAGCTGTACTCTTTCTTAGCAGCAGTAGGACAGCCAAGATAGCAAAGAAACACTTAAAGTGACACTGGATTACTCTAGTTAGGCAACTAGATCCCGCCCTTTTTATCACTTCATTTTCCTTGGAAAGTGAAGAAAAACATTGTAATGCTATACAAATATCATTTGATGCATATTTGTAAATAAAACCGCGGAAGATGAAGAGTTTTCACTGCCCTTGAGTAGGAATCTTATTGATTCATGTAATAAGACACAGAACAACTTTTTAATTTTGAAGACATGCACAATTATTTGGAATCCGTGCAAGAAATCTAATGGGAAATTCAAACTTCAGTTTTCTGTTTGGTCACACGGAGGCAGTGTGCACGCAGTGATCAGATTGCTCAAGTTTTAAGCGGTTGGAAATGGAGCCGCAGTGTGGTTGTGCTTCAGGGCCAGCACAAACTGAAATGCTGGACTGAAATCCACAAAAGCTGCTTATTTTTAGAATGAGTTGAAGGAAAAGATCAAACACAAATCCTTTCCTCTACACACACAGAAAATAAATAGACTTGCTGGAATGTGAAGCACAGACCCAGATCTCCAGTTTGTGCTTAGTTCCAATTGTGATAATGCTTCAGCCTTTATATTGAAGGCTTACTTATTGTTGGAGACAAAGCAGAGGATTCAGTTATGTTTCTGGTTGCACACACAGATTATGACATTTCAAGAAAATTCTGTATTTTCTGGTATCTTTTCATTTGCTTTAAAGATGCTCCTCCAGGACTGTGCTAACTCAGCTTCCTAAAGTCCTCAGCCATTGAGAGGTTCATCATGAAAACAACCCCAAACATAGACCGTGTTGAGACTGCACCTAAGATGGGCAACTGTGGAGTACCTCACAATTCCCATCCCTATGTGCACAAAGCCTACTTCTGTGTTCTGCTACCTCTGCTTCAGTACAGAGCAAATCCAGCATGTTGCTGGAGAGGAGAGCTGTAGTAACTCCTGACTAGCTTCCATTTGATGTCCAGGATGTACCTCAGCATGCCAGTTCAGATACAACCTGAATTTCCCCCCAGAATCCTTATTTTCCACAAATTCTATTGTTCCTGTAAGTCAAGCATGCCCAGAAAAGTTGTGTATGTCCCCACCCTGGAGGCATTCAAGGCTAGGCCGGATGGGGCACTGGTCAACCTGGTCTAGTGGGAGGTATCCCTGTCTATAGCAAGAGGATTGGAACTAGACTGTCTTAAAGGTTCCTTCCAACCCAAACCATTCTATGATTCTATGCCTTGGATTCCCTAGAGCTAGAGATTTTGGCATGTAGCTACATAGCAAATTCCTCACACCAGTTACCTTACATCCCTCAACACAGAGTCTCACCCTTGCCTTCAGTCACCCTACAGTGAGAAAATATCTGGTGTATTCAGAATGGAGGAATGCAGCCTATATACAACTTAGCACATGGAAAAGAATGTGTCAGCACATCCTGTCATCTGCATCCACCCACATGCTGAAAGCAAGGGGAATACCACAACTTTTTGTGGTAGTCAGAGCTGTTTCACCTCCTAACCATGGAAGGACCTAGCTTCTCATGTCCCTTAGCTGTGCACACCACCATACCCCTCACCATATAAACACAAATGTAACACAGTAGGGTATTTATTTTCATGACTACAGGGCTGTGAAACACACTGGACTGGGAATCCTTCTAGAAGATCTCCACTGGGCAAGCTGGAGGTCTTCTCCTTCTACATTGTTGTTGCCACAAGTGTACTGAATGTCTGTGATTTGTGGGAGGAATAGAAACTGTGAAATCCAACTAAGAAAACAAACATTTAGATAAGTAAACACAATGCAGTGTGAAGTCCTTCAAAAAGCTCAGGAAGGCTGAGGAAGCTTTGAGACAACCTCCAGCTTGTTCTCCTCTGCAACTGCAGGGCCAGCTGTACCGATGCTGTTTTTGACAGATGTTTATCTAACCTGTTCTTACAGACCTCCCAAGAAGATTCCACGTTCACACCATACAAAACATCTGAATGATCCTATATCCTCTTTTCTTTATCTTCAATCTTTTCTAATCTTGAAAATCACTGTTTAGGCTTCTAGCTCCTAGAACATATCTTCTCTAGTTGATATTTTGTATACCCTACAAAAATGTGCTGTTCTTCCTTGGAAACCATTATTGGGAATAAGTCAAAAGTCTTTCTTTATTGACATGTTTTTCATCCAGATCCCAATACTTCTTTTCTTTAAAGCCAGATGCACACCTATTCTTCCTACATCCCTAACCCACTACAGCACCTCTTCCTGTTACAAGGAATGTAGGATTGTCTACTTGGAGATCTGAAGGCCTTCGAGTACCGGGTACTTCTTGCTTGTGGTTTCAGCCAATTCAAAAAGCAAGAATTAATTTGCCATTCCTCATTCAGCCAGTTGCTCTGAGACTGAAGATAGGAAGGAAATGGAAGAGGATGAATGGAGGAGCTGTTGGATTCATAGTCAGGTATTTAATGAGATAAATTTCAGCTCAGAGAGGAGCTGCCAATGTATATCTAAGTCAAAAATACATGTACATCACTTACGTGCACATACTCCTATTTCGTACCTAGGTCTGTCTCCACTGTAGTCACAGTACAGGCCCCTGTGAAAATCACAGGTATCAGCCTCAGTGCAACTTTCTCCACGCTGCTTGGCACACATCTTGCAGCAATCGCAGCCATCTGTGACAAGGCTGACTCCTACTGAGCACCGAGGTGGGGACTTCGGACATTCGCACGGCCACTTACAGTACTGAGTCCGTGTGTAGGCCTCTGTCGCAGCAGGGATGGTGGGGGTCATGGTGGTGGAGGTCTGGGCAATGGCCTACAAACAAAGAAACACAGCTTGGAAACTGTTCCAGAGAAAAGGGGCTGCGAATCCTGTGATGATTAGTCCTCAATAAAAATCCCATTGGTTCCAAAGGTGCTACAAGGAAGCCGAAGAATAAAAATCAGAAAGGTGCTGCTCTCCCATAAGCCCCTTCAGGTATCCTCTAAGGACAAAGACTGTGCAGCTTGGACTAGCATTCAAACTGCATAGACCAAGTTTGCTGGTACTCAGCCTTTTCCAGACCTCTCCTCTCCAAACATGTAGGAACATCTGATTGTTGAGTCCGGTCTGTGTTATCCTGGGTACTTGATTACAGCAGAAGGTATGTTGGTGTAGCAGACGACACTTCACCATAACTGTTGTTGTCTGTTTATTCAGAGATGGCACTAGAGCCTTTTGACAACTTGAAGTCTTCCTCAGGCAGCAGTAGTACTGCCAGTCAGGTCCCCAACCAAGATAAAGTAATTTGAAAACACAGGAAAATGGGCTCTATCTGTCTTCCTTCTCCTTACGCTTATCTGTGTCTGTCTTGCATTCAAAACATCCCCTCAAAAGAGGACAGGAAGAAGGTCTGCGAGCCCACAACCCTCACTGGCATGCAGCCAGGAACATCTTTGTTGTGGGGATAAACTAAAACCTACAGATATTACGCTCCATCATGGATCTCCTGAGGATGGCTTGGCTATCTATTCTTTTCTTGCAATAGCATTAGTAATACAAATGCCTTCTTATAATATCCCTTAAACTGGAACAGAGACAAGGTTAGAGAAAAGCAAAGAAAGCCTTTGAAATAAAAATCAGTCCAACTGACTGCGAGTGTTTTGATATTCAAATACACTCACCTCTGAAAAATGTTTTGCTTGCCTCCAGCCTTGTGACACAACACACATACAATTCAGTTCCCTGAGAGATTCCCAGTGCTATACAGTGAAGCTGTACTATGGCTAAAATATTTTAAAAAATGAATAAAAAAGAATTCATTTCCTTCAAACATCCTCATCCTTACCCATTCTTTGTAGTGTTCAAACACACACATTCAACAGAGACGCTCTCTTTCAGTCCTAAGGTAGAAATCTTTCCCAATTACAAGATGTGAGAGCTTCAAAGAAAGAGTCTGTAACTCTACAAAGTCAAGAGAACAATGAGAGTCAAGGTCTAAAAACTACTAAGGTAATCCCATCCATTCCTGGCTGTCTTGTACTGCTGTGACAGTGCACTCCTTATCCTCCACCCACCCCCCCAATTCAGCCTGGTTGTTGTGGCCTATTTAAGGCCTAGTGCATACAATGAGTTGGAAAAGATCTTGTCCTTAGAACTAATAACAATCAACGTTTCACCACTGGTGCTCAGACACCTGATAACAGACATCTGGTTCAATAGAACCAATTCTAAATTGTATGACTATGAATCAATCATCTTACCCCAAAATAGCAAGCAGTCCAAGAACCCCTGGGAGAGTTCTTGCAAGCATCTGACTGCACACCAGAATCTCCCCTTTAGTAGGGACACCTCTTGAGTAAATATTAAGTAAATGCATATGTAGAGATTCACTCGGGATGTGGTGATGCCTTGCTGACAGATCCTCTGTGATATATTGTTTTTAAACGATACTAGCTTTGCTATGATTTGAGCTTAGACTCATTATTCATCCCTCACCATTTATGTCACAAATAGTCAAGGATATCTAGTCATTTCAAATCTCGTTAGGCCACTGTTCAAATTACCATTTTATATCTATTTATACCAATAAATAAATTTCTGCCTCAAGTGAATTGTGCAGTCCAATGTATTAACCTCTTTACAGTGTCAGATGTCTTAAAAAAAAGGAGGGGGGAGGGCTGTTGGGGGGTGGGCATTGGGAGAGGGAGGAGCTTTCCATTCACTTCAATGAAAGGCTTTGTTGGTAAAAGCATCCCCAAGAATTGCTACTTCTGTATTTGAAGATGTGTTTAAGTATCTTAGTAATTAGTTATCCTTTATGTAGAACACTAAACTGTTAACTCATTGCTAATCTCTGCCAAATAGGCAGTGTGTTTGCTCTGGGCATCGTTCCCAAATCCATTAAGGCCTCTTTTACACAGACCTGGCCTTAAAGTTGGCTTAAAATCACATTTAAACTCATGTTTAAACTAAAACATGCCAATATAATTTATTCTCACTTTAAAGCTTCTTAATGCTGCCAATGTTGTTAAAAGAGGAACTTTCAGAACAATGAAAAGCCTTGGCCCTTTAATAGTATTATTTTTCATTCCACTCAGAATACTTTGAGTAGGTTCAATAACCTGTCATTTAAAAAGTCTTTTCAAGTGCAATAAACCTATTTACTTTGTTGCTGATGAGTAAAAAAGTGCTTAATCAAATCCAGATAGGTAGACAAAAGTCACACAGCTATTTAAAGAGCCCATTGCCATGGCCCAACCCCATAAGTAAATCCCTTCACAGTCCATTGTTTCTATTGTTAATAAGAGCAAGCAAACAGCTCTATATGTAGATACATAAAGTCTATGCCTCTACACACAGTATGAAAAAAGTAATCAGTAAGTCCTTCCAGTATGATGATTATAGTTAATAGGTGAGGGTTGAGACTGCATTCTTGTTAAAGGACTTGTAAAGGCTCAGTCACCACCAGACATTCCTTGAAAAGTGTCCATCAGGCACCGAGCAAGTGTGCTACCTGTACAGCTTCCAGGGTTTCTTCCTCTGCCCTCCTGATTCCCTCAGAGTTTTGCTGAGAAGCAATTCTACAGATGTATAAAATTCCTGGTCTTTTGTCATGGTCAACTATCACCACTGGGATATCTAAATCCCTTTGGAAAAGTTATTCAACCCATCTCAGAGCCTTTGTGGGATACGAGCACTCTCCTACTAATAGGTAAGATGGTTAAGTCACCTCAAGTAATAATGTTTTCTAAAAACCACAATAAAATCAATAATTTCCATGGGTTCTATCAAATAAAAACCACACCTTAATGGTCCTCATCAACAGCCATCTTTACCAAAAGCAAAGCAGAATAAACAAAAAACAACCAACAATACAACAAAAACTTCATGTAAGTCAACATTTCAAGAATCATGTCTTAAATGTCAATGTAATACATAGGACAACTGTTTTGTATGAAATTCAACATGAGAGTGAAGAGAAACTTAACAACAGTGATGGGGATTTGACAAATTTATTTTAACACACCAGTAAATAGAAGAAGTTTCTGCTAGGAAATATTTTCAATGAACTTCTTTTTTACAACTACTCTTCAAGCTTGGGGTCTGCAAATTTGTTGTGCTGGATGCTGAGGAGAAGATATTCCACTGCAAGTTATTAATGAGCTCTAATTCTGTTGCTACTGGGGATAAAAACCCATTCTCACTTACTGAAGTGTTTCTCATCCTGCATAAATGATAACTCTTTAATAAAGTCCCTCCTAATTTATGCTTGGTAAACTCCAAAATCATTTCTTTCTGTATCCACTGATAATAATATTTTGCTAGTAATAACTTCCTGATAATTTCTATGTTCACATTCAAGAGAAAGAAGGAGAAAATAAAAAACATATGACTGACTGCCAGGGCCACAAAATCAATACTTCTAATGGTTTTATTATGCAGATCTTTAAGATGAGAAATGAATAGCAGAGTTTTTGCAGCATATTCTACCTACTGGAAAGGTATATTTTCAATCTGTTGGAAAAATATCATAGATTTAAGGTTGTTTTAATTTTTAAATCTGGAAAGACCATGATGCAGTGTTGAAATTAGTACATACAGCCCAAACTGCAAGAGAGACAGCAGCACTTTTACACAATACATGAGGAAACCTCAAGCTTTGTTTTTAGAATAAAGGTCGAGATACACTGAAATATATTCCTTTGCTTCCACTTCTTATCGATCTTCAGAAGTACATTTGTATGTATTCATTTCACTGTTCCAATGCTGTAAGAACTTAGTCTTAAAATCTTTCTCTTTTGGGTAATTTTTCTCAAGACAAGGTAGATAAAAGGAGGGAAAAGTGATCAGCGCTCTTCCCCTCTGTTTTATTGATAAGAAAAAAGGATGGGGTGATTTCTAAATTAATTTCCTCCGGCTAATGTTGTTGCAGGAAAAAGGGATGTAAGAAGGTGGTCTGCAGAGCTCTGCTCAAACCACAGTACCTCACTACCTCGTGCTGTTTTATCCTTGGTGGTTATTCGCTCTAAAAAGACTTTTAAGCTGACCCTCAGCTGCAAGGGGATGAGTGGCAGTTTGCAGGACACACGCGGTTTTGTGTTTTATTTTCCAACTGTAGAGTACTTCAAAGGAGTATTTTTAAGACACATTTCTGATATTTCCTTTCTGAACATGTTAGAGATATCATTGATGGAAGAATGAGACACAGTCTGGATTATCTCCTGTCCTCCACCTCTGGCACACTCATAAGAGAAAGCTGTTGATGTGGAGACCTTTTTACAATATCCTCCGTATTACAAAAAGGAGATTATGTGATCAAATAGTCTAATTTGCAGACTAACCCTAACGGCCTTGCTGGGTTGGATTTTGTGCACCCAGGCCTGCCAGCAGCAGATTATAACTCTTTAGAAATAATTATATTTCTTTCACATTGACTGTCCTAAGCTAAGTTATTAAGTTAAAGTGGTGCTATTAACTTCTTAAGTAGACACCTAGGCATGCATATCCGAGGAAAGGGCTGTGAGTTCATTCTCCTCCCCGCGGTGCATCTGCTTTCTCCTGGTTCCACCTACTGGCTGAACTATTTAGCCAGCCGGAGCAGAAACGTCAGTAGAGCCAGCTCTACGTACCACTCTAAATGTTCTCAGAAACTCAAAGCTCTTTGAAAATCAGGAAACTCACGTTGACAGAGTTGCAAACACCCTCATACCAACAGGATGCAACACTGTTCCCAGGGGAACACAGAGGTCGGAGCTTAATCAAGAAGTCAAAATGAAATATATATATATGTATATATTTAAGAATAATATACATAATAAAGCTTTCCATCTCTGAGTATCATCACTGGGAAAGCACAGAGACTGCTTATTGTAAACCCAATAGAAAAAGAACCTGACAACTCAGTGCATAATGCTGATTTTTCACCTGCTTTCATTACATTTGTGATCTAGAATTACCTTTCAATTCTGCGGTTAAAAGAGAGTAGTATTATGTGGATATCTGAATGGGAGGCAAATCCTCAGTGAGAGCAGAGCAATTTTATCAGTCTCACTAAAAATGTTGTGAAAATCATGCTTAGAGGCACTATAAATCAAAATATTATCACCCATTCACAGAATTTATAGATGCCTATCATGTAAACACACAAGAAAAAAAAGCAATTTTATGTCAATCTTGATAGAAATCTGAGAGCTCTGCTGGGGATTCAGTTTGAAAACTTTAGGAATCTTGCTGCTTTCAAACATACGAAGAGTGAATTTTTCTATTATTTCTGCTGTTTAAATTATTTTTTCCTAACAATGCATGACACTTACTCATTGATGGACTAATCTTGAATTCAGTTAAGGTGAAGAAAATGGAAGGCACAAAGGCACGCTGAACAGGGACTATAAAATAGGTAACATATCAAAATGAATCTAAAAGGGCAAGCTGGCTGTGGTGCTTCCATGGTGAGAGCTTTACCTAGTTCACATTTGCTACAGCAAAAATACCAGTGTATGGAAACAACTGGTTATATTGTCATGAAAAATAGCTTCTTTCCAAACGTTACTCATCTTGCACAGAAATGATATTACATTTGTCTACAGTCTTCTGAATGTTTTGTGAAACAAATGAGAAGGAGAAAGAACAGGACACATTTGTGTTTTGTGACTGTACACGGGAGATGGAGAAGAAGGCATGCCAAGGAAGGGTTATTTTTAAGAGTAATAAGGCTAGTTCCAGGAGACTGTAAGCTAGACCCTGGGAATGAAGATAATGTGGGACAAAGGGAGTTTAGGCGTAGCTCAGCAGAAGAGCTGTTTCATTATATGTTGCCAGGGTGTGAAAGCAGGAGCATTGGTCGTGACAGGTCATGGGATCAAGTGCTTTTCTTGGTCTCTGATGGGCACAGTAGGACCTGGTTTACATCAATGGGTTTAGAATCATAAAATCATTAAGGTTGGAAAAGATCACTAAGATCATCCGGTCCAACAGTTGACCCATCACTACCATGTCCACTAAACCACATTCCTCAGTGTCACATCTACACTTTCTTGAACACGTACAGAGACGGTGACTCCACCACCTCCCTGTGCAGCCTGTTCCAATGCTTCATCACTCTTTCGGAGAAGAAACTTTTCCTAATATCCAACCTGAATCTCCCTTGGCAATACTTGAGGTTATTACCTCTTGCCCCATCATGTGTTGCCTGGGAAAAGAGGCTCACTTATCTTGCCACATCCTCCTTTCAGAGAGCTGTAGAGAGAAAAAAAGTCTCCAAGGCTCCCCTTCTCCACAATGAATAATTCCAGTTCCCTCCACTTCTCCTCCTAAGACTTGTGCTGCAGACCCCTCACAGCTTCACTGCCTCACTCTGGACAAACTCCAGGACCTCAGTGTCGGTCTTGTAGTGAGGGGCCTAAAACTGAACACTGTACTCATGGTATGGCCTCACCAGAACTGAGTACAGGGTGATGACCACTTCTCTAACTCTACAGTATTTCTCATACGAGTCAGGATGCCATTGTCCTTCTTGTCCACAGTGAGGACACAGATGGTTCATGTTCAGCCAGATGTCAACTAACACCTGGCTCAAACCAGGCCATCAAGGTAGAAATCTGTATTTTGGTTTTACTCAGTTTAAAATTCTGAGCTGAATATTGCTGAATATTTGCATTACTATTACATAAAAGACAGGTTGACAAAGAACTACTTCTTATAGCTAGATCAGTAGTAATACCAGTGCTATCAGGTTTTCCTCATTCTTATACTCTTGCAGCAAATCCCAAAATCTCTATGAATGTTCAGAAACTATCACAAGATAATATTAATGATCAGTGAGCCAGCATCAGGACAGATATATAAATCAGATTCTGCAGGTCACATAACAGCAAGAGGAAAATGTAATTACCAGAGGCTCAGCTTCCCCAGAGTATCCACGAGTTTCTAGATATCTTATTAAAACTGATCCCAGACATAAAATCTCCAAATCATATTGTAAACTGGTTGACTCTGAACTCAGAAAATGTAAGACAGTTTTATAGATGTCAAGTGCCAGTTGGATTTATTCTTGCTCTGCACTGTAGGCTGAGCAGAAAGGAACATTCTGCATGAAGCATAACATTCAATAGCTTAAGAAAATAAAAAATCCACAGTGAGTCAACCATTAATATTTCTGAGATCTGCAAGTGATGAAAAACCAACTTCCCATAACATCATTTTGGAAAATATATCTGTGGGAAGAATGTAGGCAGATATTTGAAATATTCTTTTCTAACTCAGTTCAGACAGTTGCAGAGTAAATATTACATACACTCACTGTTTTGCCAAAATATTGCTTGTACTGGCAAACTTAGTGTAGTCTTGTGTTTTCTTTACTTTTGTTCATGGAGTGTTCAGAATGAAAGAACATCCCTGATAGAAAGCAATCTGATGTTTTATGAGCATTTTTCCAGGAAGAGTAGCACTTGTATAGCTTACAGCAACCTAAAAATGTTTGGACATCATTAACAAGTTGACACTGCCACCATATACTCCACTAATTGGGCATTAAAAACATATTTTCTATGTTCTGAAAACATTTCAAAGTCTTGTGCTCCACACGTTCCATCTGTGCAGCTAATGATCTCATCTGGTAAAATTAGCTTGAACTAGACTTTGAAAATTAACAGGGAACATCTGGAGGAGCAACAGAGAAGAGTCTCCAGAAGGGATGAATACGTAGACTTCAATTTTAGGAAGGTAGAGTGCAGAACAAATGAGAGCGTATTTGGACCACTCAAGGTTATAGGGTTACAAATCATCCTAAAACAGTACAGAACAAGATGTTGACATATGAGTCATGGGCTGAGTGACAAAAGCAATATCATAGTTCCAGTTCCCAGACAAGACCAAACTGCTTTGGCAGAGGTTTTACTTTGCAATTAGCCATGTTCTGCATTTGCTTATCTCATGTTATTCAGTCATGACCTTGAATCAAAGGGAAGATGCTTTCTGTCCTCTTACTCTTATACTCTGTTCCAAGCCATACAGAAAAGTCAAGACAGAAGTTTCACTTTTTTCATTTTTTTTTCTTTCTTTTTTTTTTTTTTCCCCCATCAAGAATAGCAAAAATTTGGTGGTATTTTTCTAAATCATCTTGGTTTTCATAATTCTTCTATTTGAAATACAAGTTTACATTTTGAATGTCAACAATTTTCTACCAACACTTCAATGCACAACTGGTTTGCTCAAAACAACTTATCATTTCAAAATGTTATCATTATTTAAAATCTCAAATCTGAAACGTTTTGATTGAACAAATGCCAGCCTTTCCTCAGAGACGATGAAGAACTGATGAAGTATCTTTCTACTTCTTTTAGTAAGTTTCCCTCCCATGTCAAACTTCCACTGCTGTTTTCCCTTAGTTATGGCTTTCTATGTTGGTCACTTGCTATTTTTCAAACATCTTCCTTGAATCTTTCTTGAAGTCCATACCAAAGGCTAACAACTTGCTTTTATCTTGTCAGGGCTTAATAGGTTAGATGGATTACAGAAATTAATCTAGTCTTGGTGAGATATCCGTGGATTATTTCACTGCCTGAACTACAGTTTTGGGCCCTTGCTTTAAGTGGGATATCAAGTAAATAGGCACCAGAAAGGGGCAAACAAGATAGTCAGAGCCTTAAAGATCACAATTAGAGTCAAGATGCCTATGGAACTGTGCTTCTGGATTCTGGCAAAGTGGCTGACTGGTATCAACCCACAGCTGCTTGAAGCTGAGTGAAAAATATCGTAACCAAATTCCTGCACAGGAGCTACAAAATTCAGTCAGGGAGGCTTTGTTTGATCACCAGGAAGGCCACTTCTTAACAGGGAGGTAAGTGCAGCACTGGGACAGGTCATCTTGTGGATCTGAATTTTCCATCTTTGGCTGTTGGACTAGAGACCTCCAGAGGGCACTGGCAACCACAATTTCTATAACTGTGTGATTGCATACTTTGACAAAACCATTTGTGGAATACGTCCATAAACCAAACCAGTTCAGACCTGCCTTTAAACAATACATTTAACACAGACAAAAAAATCCTATTTTGTAGGTGCATCTCCTCTTCATAAGCACAGCCAAATATGTTATTTGGCAGCTAAATATTTTTTTATTTGATAACAGGAAACATACCGTATGTCTGCTTTTATAGCTGGAGGATTTCAAGACAATAGAAGGAAAGTGAATCTGCTGCTGCTGTTCTAATGGTCCCTTAAGAATACATGGCATGTGCAGATTCATCCAAAAAAATGTAACTACCATTTAATGTGGTGTCATATCACTGTATTGAAGCCACCTCGAGACATTCAGTGAAAGATGAGCAGTAAGGCTGCATTGCTAAATCCTTGTGGTTGAGTGAAAAACAGATGGAGCCTACAAGTTGTCTGAATAAACAGTATCATTTCCAGGCAAAGAGTCCCATAGTGAAAAGATATTTTTGCTCCAAGAATGGCAGATTTTTGTATTTGATTAAATCTGTTAGACAGAGAATGCAGATGAAAGAAATACGGGTCAGAAACATTCTTAGGACAAGCAGAAGATGCCAGACCTTTGTATGCTCTAGGACTTGAAACTATTTCAGTCTGATTGCAGAATAGAATGTCCAGGCCTAAAAAATTATGCCTTATTCTATCCTTCGACAGGCAAAATCATGGCAAAATCTTCCATAGTATTGGAAGTGAGTCATCTCTGTGTGTGCAGAGAGTGAGGCATTATTAGTAGGTTTGAAGCAAAGATACATCAAAATCTATCACAGCCTCATTACCTGAGTTCTTATGAGAAGAAAGCACTGAAAAATGAAATTCAGATGTTTATCCAGCATCTCTCTAGTGTCTGAGGCTGCTGCTAGAAAACCAAATCAGAAATCCATTGAAACCCAGAGTAGAAAAGGAGTATCATCAGACTCAATTAGAGAGGTCAGTGGTACAAAATAATGGTTATATATAT
The DNA here is from genome assembly GCA_013399175.1 of Odontophorus gujanensis. Classification (NCBI taxonomy): domain Eukaryota; kingdom Metazoa; phylum Chordata; class Aves; order Galliformes; family Odontophoridae; genus Odontophorus; species Odontophorus gujanensis. The sequence continues at coordinate 247,680 of VXAB01013879.1, forward strand.
ATTTTTATCGATAGTGGTTCTAAGTACTGACAAAGCTGAGCTCTGCTATGCTTTTGTTTCCATCCTCTCTTTAATCTTCCACTGCAGAGACAGCCTGATTTCTCTGAAGGCACAGAAACAAATGATCTGTTTCAGCAGTGAGGATGTGGAGCAAACAAATGCACTTTGCCAGGTGCCAAAGCAGAGCTGTAGTATATAGAACTCTCAGTTGATGAGTGGGAGTTAGGGAGATATTTTGGTCCAAAAGGAGAGAATGTATTGCTGGGAAAGTGGGAAGAGGAATAAGCTGCAGAATTCTCCAATGGGAGTTGTCCTAGATGACCTTCAAAGGTCCCTTCCAAATCAAACATTTCTATAAATTCTCCCTCGCATCCTCTGGAAACCTCTCTGACCCTTATTTAACATATATGATAGTATCACTATACTCAGAGGCCTTGTGGTACTTCCACATCTGCACTGTGAAAGGTTTAGCTGAAATCACTCATGATGACAAACCTTCAGAACAAACAGATAATTTTCCAAACATAAGAGATTGATGCTTACAAGAAGCACAGAACTTCCTATATTCAAAAACAGAATAGAATCATAGAACCATATGAGTTGGAAGAGGCTTTTATAGGTCGTCTAGTCCAACCCTCCTTCATGAACAGGGACACCTATAGCTAGATCAGGTTGCTCAGAGTCCCATCCAGACAGACCTTGCATGTCAACACGGACAGGGCATCTACCACCTCCAACCTGTCTCAGTGTTTCACCATTCGTATCATAAAAAAAGTCTTTTTTTTGTTATATTCAGTCTAAATCTCTACTCTTTTAGTTTGAATCCATTTCCCTTTGTCCTATCAAAAGAGACCATGATCAACAGTCTTTATTATAGCTTCTCTGTCTACAGAAGAGTGTACTGAATCGTTGATTCTTATTGCTTGCAGGTAGAAATGAGTACAAGGCCTGTCAGATGGAGGGAAAACAAGTTCCTGTGATTAGTACAAATAATATGGAGATGATGGTAACAAAGCAAGCATGCAGGGCTTAGTATTCTTTTATGAGACTATGGCAGTATAAAGGGACCTTAAACTATGTATGAAGCATAGAGTTTTAATGAAAATAAGATTTTTCTTTTAAAAATATGGGATTTATTAGGGAAATTGATTTGATTATACTAATTTGAACAGATATAGGAAAGACTGAAGAGACACAGCCCTCCTTTGCAGCAACTGTGCATAGCGTGCAAAGATTGACAGGAAAAAGCTCACAGGGATAAAGGAAGTATTTATGGTGTTATGAACTTATTTAGCTAGCGGCAGCAGCCTTTAAATTAAGAAAGGGAAACAGGAATTGAAGATGATGTTATACAACCAGACAGCAAGAGGTGGTCTCATGTTCTGAGCAAGTGCCAAGCTTTTGGAAACCACTGAAAACAGAACTGTAGGTATGCTAAGATATATTGGAAGCGAATGAGTTGTGCTATCATACTTACAGTGCAGAGGCAAAAGAGGCACACAGACAGGAGAACAAACCACAAACCCCTTGCTAGGACATACAAAGTGATTAACTGGACAGGGAGAGTTCAAATATGACCACAGAATAACAAGAGTGCCCATGTTGACACAAAGAAGGAAAGGGCAGTGGAAATCTATGGCCTCTTCTGACAAACATTCAAACTCTCCTAGCACCTCACAACACCAGAAGCAAGACAGAAACATTGCCATGGCTTATGCTGCTTCCAATGGTTGAGTTTTCTGCATTTCCCTCCCTGTATTGCAAATCCTAGAAAGATTCCTGTTACATATGTGTGCATATAAGCTGATTCACACAAATAGATGAATACCTAAATAAACCACTTAACGCAAAGGGATCTGAAAGAAGGTTGAAAACAATACACAGCACAGAACGGTCCTAAATCAATTCTTCAAGGAGATGAAATATTGAATTCCCTGGGAACACATTATCTTCCTAATTGTTTTCTTCCTAAAGCTGATGTAAAGCCTTTCGCTATATTACAGGCTACTAATGTCAAACAATTGCCTCTTGAAATCTCCCTCAGCACATTTAATTAGGCATTTTGTCACTGCGTTTTATAATGTGCCAAAAAGGAACTCTAAAAGGAACCCTGAAGTTCTTTGCTACAGTGATTCTTGATGTTCAAAGGAGAAGCAAGCGGCAGAATGTGAAGCACACACTTTTAAGCATTAATTCTGATGGCTTAAAAAAGCAAAAATCTACTGAACAATAGCAAAAAAAGAAAAAGAAAAAAGGTCTTAAGTCCTTGACATAAAAACAGTCAATTCAATAGAAATGTAGTTGACAGCACAGGATGAGTTCAGATGTACAGAACCACTCAGAAAATTGTTGCATGGGGTCTGTGCCCATGCACACCACATAGACATCAAACCAAATACATGACAACTCTTAAGCTAGAGAAATGATGAAATGCTCTGTGCTCATATTAGAAATGAGACCAGCACAAATAACCTTAACAAATTTATAGTGAAATATTTCAGCCAGAGTGTGATGATCAGCTAAAGGTCTCCTTTTCCCAACCTCTGTTGAGCTTGTGTGTCCTAAATCCACAGAACAAACCCAGACTATCTGAAGGAATTTACTAGTTCCACATGTGGACCAGAGGCACTACTTGTGAAAACATGTATACAGAAACATTTCACACAGATGACTATAAAGGCTAATGCTGTAAGGACAGAGGAAATCAGTAAACAAATCTGGAAATTGTTAAATTCTCTAGATGGTTGTCAAGACTGAAATAGTTTGGTGTAAGGGTTCTGTAAGCAGAAAAGGGACAACTGCAAATTGAGTGTAATTAATGTATTTATCTTAACACCCCTGTGACAAGATTTTTACAAGAGACAGAACTAACTATGTGGTTTAGAGTCTAACAAAGAGACCAGTGGAATGAAGCATTCTCCTTCTTTAACATCTCTGGGCAAACTTCTCAGGGCAAAATGTTCCTGTGCCTCACCAACTTCTGAATAAAGAATTTCCTCTTGATATTTCATCTAAATCTCCCCTCTTTTACTTTAAAACCATTCCCCTTTGTCCTATGACAACACTCCCTGATAAAGAGTCTTTCTCTTCAGCTTTCCTGTGGAGACTCTTTAGGTACCAGAAGACTGCTAACATGTCTGGAGCCTTCTCTTCTATGGGCTGAACAACCCCAGGTCTTTCAGCCTGTATCAGCAGGAGAGGTGCTCCAGCCCACTCTGATCATCCTCATAGCCCTCCTCTGGACTTGCTCTAACAGGTCCCTGACCTCCTCGTGTTGGTTCCTCCAGACCTGGGAACAGTACTCCAGATAGGGCATCATGAGGGCAGAGTAGAGGGGGACAATCACCTCCTCAACCTGCTAACTAAACCTCTTGATACAGCCTAAGACATAATTGGCTTTCTGGGCTGCAAGCATACATTGTCAGCTCATATTCAGTTTTCTGTTCTTGAATATGTCCATATTATTTATTTTTGTAATACTACAATTAACTTCATCCAAATTCCACGCTCAAGCAACTAGGTAACAAACCGAATTCCATGTCTTTAATAAAAAATAGAACAATGTTTTCATGATAGGAGGGCAAAGCTTTGAAGTGTACAAGTATTCAGAGGTCAGTTCATCCCATTACAGGCAAAAAATAAACCTTTTTCTTCTGAGTGTAGAAATTACTCAAGGAATTTATCAATTGAATTTTAAGTACTTGGAATTAAAGTTAGGAGCAGTAACAACTTTTTCTGCACAAATACAACAGAAAGTGAGAGCTGCAAGGCAGAGGAGCATTTTCATCAAAAGCAAGAGGAAATCCTGTTCTTTCTGAATAAAACATTAAATCACAACAGGATGTAAAATGTGTGGGATGTGTGAAGGAAAGAAAAAAAAGGGCTGCTCTGGACAGAGACTAGAGGGGGAATTTGCTTTCAGGAGAGAACCCAGGACATGATGATCCTTATGGGACCCTTCCAACTCCGGGTATTCTGTAATTCTATGACAATTTGAAGAGTTAAACTGTTCTATGTTTACCAAACCAGTGAGTAGCAAGCATGTAGCTGCATCAACAGGGAACTGGAACCTGGAGTCAGAAGCACAATTTTAATGTGTCCTTTTCTTCCCTAAATCCACTGAGATAATTAACAGTTGAGATTTAATAAATAAAAGAAAGACCCCAACTGTTTAAGTTCTGTAGCAACAAAGTGCACGGAGCGGGGAGAGTTGGCTCTAGTGTGCTGGCAGACACACAGTGCTATCAGCAACAACATCCACTTTTCAGGACACAGCCAAGAAATGAAGCCTATTCAAGGTTGAAGAAAGCTCACACAATGGGAATTTGCTGTCAGGAGGATGACTGCCAGGCCAAGCTGAGCCAGATGCAACCAGAGCTGTACAGACCAGACCTCCCACGATTGTCCATCTCTATATGTTGCCAGGCCTCCAGGTCACTTTTCTCCTCTTTCCCTTAATCTGATAAGCCAGAAACCCTAGAATGTTGATTTCCATTTTGCACCCTATTTTGTAGCCTCAGAGGAGCATCCAAGACTCATTGTTTTCAGATTGGATTCAGATACATAGCAGAGAAAAGTAGATACCAAAATGTGCGTATGGATTCAAATTGTACTGTAGTCAAGAGGAGTTTAGGGTTGATCCTTGGGGACCTGGGTCTCACATCCAGTACTTACAGAGCCCAGAACCAATAACTCTCTAAAACTGAAGGGAATATGTGCTGTCTGCTTTTCAGTAGCTTTACAGCACATTATGCCTGAGTTTTAGGCTCTATTACATTTCTCTCCTATGTTTCATCCTTAAGTGTGATTTAGATTCATATCTGTTTCATGTTTGTTTGTTTGCTTTTCCCCTCGATGATTACCTTATTCATGTTAAATATTGATCTATCATGTTATCCAATAGACCTTAATATCATCAGATAACTGCTAAAAGAAGCTGTTTGACTAAAGATGAATTAAAACTCTAAGGAATCATAGAATCATTTGAGTAGGCAGGGAGCTTTAAAGGTCAAATAGTCCAACTCCCCTGCACTGAACAGGGACACCTGCATCTAGATTGGGCTGCTCAGAGCACCATCCAGCCTGACATTGAATGTCTACAGGGACAGGGCATCCACCACCTCTCTGGGCAAGAATGTACACTACTTAAATTTTAATAAGGCTAAAAGAAAATTAGATAACCAGAAAAAAGATTCAGAGATGAATGAATTTCCTGAATTCAGGAGCTTTCCACAGGCAGAGGCTGAAAAGTCACAGAAACTGCACATTCATAACACTGTGATCATTCAGAATGATTACTATTATAATACCTCATATATGTTTACTCTATAATGGTGAGAAGAAAATAAAAGAATGGTTTTGTTCCAAAACAGTGCTTTGTCTGCATAGAACAGAGTTCCTATCCACAGATGATCTGAGATTTTCTTTGTTTCTTTAAAGAAAACTTGGAATTGAGTCTTAAAACAGTACTGTTCTCTAACAGTCATCAAGTTTCCTCTGCATTCTTGCCATACACAGGTTCTCTACATCTTGTTCACAGATTTCCATATTTAAAGTCCTATGGACCTGGTACAGGAAGGATTCTCCTTCCTTTGGCTCCTAGCTCATAACTAGGAGTGTAATTCTTCCCCATGCTGAAAACAAGTCCACAATATCTGGCCTAGAAGAACTGCACAAAGCTGGTCGCACCCTTCTTATGTATATTTGCAGGACCATTGCATGGCAATAAGTTCTGCAGCAGGCATTTACCCATTTCCTGCTGTTATCTTTATCAAGAGGATGCTGGTTGAGGATGTGGGTATATGGACAGGAGGACCACGTGTCTTCTTTTCAGTGCATTAGCCAGCCCCATGCTGTAGCAGTGGGAAGCAGTACATCCTCCATACCTACAGGTTAACAACATGGAGTCCTTTCATACATGCTTTGAATTCTAAAATCTTAGAATGCTAGGATGGCTTAGGTTGGAAGGAACCTTAACATCAACTCAGTTCCAACCCCTGGCCTTGAGCAGGGTTGCCACCCACCAGATCAGGCTGCCCAGGGCCCCAGTTAACCTGGCCTGGAATATCTTCAGGTATAGGGCATCCACAGCTTCTCTGGGCAGCCTGTGCCAGTGCCACCACCCTCTGAGTGAAGAATTTATTCCTAACAGCTAACCTAAATTTCTCCTTTCTTAGTTTAAAGCCATTCCTCATTGTCCTATCACTTTCTGCTTGTGAAAAAGTCAGTCCCTACTTATAAACTCCTTTCTAGTACTGTATGTAAGGTCACAATAACATCTCCCCAGAGCCTCCTCCAGGCTGAACAAACCCAGCTACCTTGTTGTCTTCATAGTCCCCTGATCATCTTCATGCCCCTCTCTGGACATGTTCCAACAGCTCTGCATCCTTCCTGTACTGGGGGCCTCAGTACAGAACTGGACGCAATACTCCAGATGGGGCCTCACAAGGGCAGAGTAGAGGGGGACATTCACCTCCCTCTGCCTGCTGGCCACCCTTCTTCTGATGCAGCCCCGGATACTGGTGGTTTTCCAGGTTGCAAGTGCACACTGCTGGCTCACATCCAGCTTTTTGACCTCCAGAACCCCGAAATCCACTGCAGTCCCAAGAACCACCGCAGGACAGCAGTCAGCAGAGTGTGGCTGAAAACAGCATCTTATCCCATGCACTATGAAACAGGACGAGAGGGTGGTGAGGGGAACAGTTTGTTCCTGAAGAGCTGGCCCAGAAACAGCAAAAGGAGCAAACGCAGGCAGTGGGGAGGAGGGAGGTTCGGAAGTGGATGGAGCCAGTTCTCAAGTCAGCATGGGCTTTGCATGACAAACACTATTCCAGACACATCTGAAGCTCGGATTCTGCTTTAATATGCAACAGAAATCCCCCAAATGCATCTGTACCTTCCCTCCCATCTCCAACAAAGGAAAACTGCCACATTGCAAATGGGGATGGAAAAAAGGAAACCTGAGGCCCATAGATTTGCCCTTGGCTTGTACAAGGCTTTAGGGACAAAACTGTTGCTTTCAAATTAAATACAATGTGAACTACAAGTGGGGAAGCTAGAACAACTCTTGGCATCAAATCATGAAGAAAAAAGAAAGGAGTGAAGTTATTTGCATAGGAAAATCATGTATTGTGCTGGAGAATTAATCCTGTTACCCCTGAAGTCAGTGGAAGGAGAACTGAAACATTAGACTTTGGTAATCCAGATGTGAGAGAAAGAACATGAAATAGCTGGTGAAAGCAGAGCACGCCAATACACTCAGAGGTGTCAGCCCTGTGGCTGGAAATGCAAGCACTGCACTTACAAGGGCGAGCATAGCATGACACGTTCTGCTTCAAGGAGGGAATGATCAGGGTGAAAAGCAGCACCTTTCGCAAGGAGGAAAGTATCAAATAACCCATTTAATCTGGGGCCCAAGAGATGAAGTGACTGTCCTGAAGGCAGACAGGATGTCTGTGGCAGATCTAAAAATAGCAGCTAGAGTTCTTGTTCCTACACTGTAACCATATCGTGATCCCTCCTCCTACACACAGATAATAAACCAAGTTGTTTAGTTCTTACTGGATGCAAAAAAGAAATTGTTCCACTGAGCCAGTTCTTATATGCAGTCTGCTCAGAAGTCACTTTGTGTTTTATCTTTTTAGCAATCACGCGTACCTGTTGCCTGCAAAGGGCACAAATCTTTCACCTCTCCAGCACCTCCAGGCCCAACAAGTCAGTGGTGATCAGCAGTTTACAACTCACTGTGCTTGTACAAAGTGATGTAAGTGTCTCTCACATGTGAGCCATACACTTGCTGAGATACCCACGGGGACTCAGGTCTAGAAAAACTAGGTGGCAAAATTCCCCAGAATTCCAGAGACCTCCTAACACTGTAAATGACATGAAACAAACAAACAAAAAAAAAAACAAAAACAGCTCGAGGTCATACCTCAAGTACTATGTTCAGTTCCGGGCCCCTCACTACAAGAAAGACATCAAGGCCCTGGACTGTGTCCATAGAAGGACAATGATGCTGTGAAGGGTCTGGAGCATAAATCTTATGGGGAGCAGCTGAGGGAACTGGGATTGTTCAGTCTGGAGAAGAGGAGGCTCAGGGGGAGACATTGTTGCTCTCTACTGCTTCCAGAAAGGAGGTTATGGCGAGGTGGGGTTGGCCTCTTCTCCCAGTTAACAGTGATACCACAAGAGGTAACAGCCTCAAGTTGTGCCAGGGGAGGTTCAAGTTGGATATTAGGAAAAATTTCTTCTCCAAAGGAGTTGTGGGGCACTGGAATAGGCTGCCCAGGGAGGTGGTGGAGTCACCGTCCCTGGAGGTGCACATGGAAGTGTAAATGTATCACTGAATGCCATGGTCTGGAGCAGTCAGACATGGGCTGATGGTTGGACTAGATGATCTTAAAGGCCTTTCCAACCTTAGTGATTCTATAAAAAAACTTCTTTTTTCAGTCCCAAGTACTGCTGCAGCTCCACTGCAACCCACTGACATGGGGGGTTCCAGTGAAGTGCCTTAGCATGTGACAAACAGAAAATGTTTTAAATTTTGCCAGGCCCGTCAGCACTCTCACATCTCCCAAAAACAAACACCACTACAAAAACACTCCAGGCAAGTACTACCATTTCCCCACCCCAAAAACCCATGAACTAGTAAAAACATTTCAGCTTTTAAACAGTTAAAACTGCTGCTTTCCCACAAGGGAGAGGACACCCTCTATGGGTTTGTCTCCAGGAGGAAAAAAGATTAATTTCTAATGATATGGGTAGTGACATTTTTGCTTCTCTCTGGTAAGCTGGCCATGGTGTTGGCTGCACACAGCACCCAGCAAGCCAAGTGGGAACTCCCAGCTCCTCGACACGCGAGGGCAGTGTTGGTGCACGGATGTCAAGGCTCAGTGGTCCCCTGCTTCTCCCAGGCGATATCCTCGGCAGGAGTTTCTTCTCCCCATGCTCACCTCGTGTCCCACATCATGCATTTGGGAAGCATATGGGGAGGGAGATGTGGTGTTGAGCCCAAATATTTATATCTGCACAGCTCCCGGCAGTTCTTCTAAGCAAGCTTCCCCTCTGTGTTACTGGCTGAACAATAAAACCACTAATCACATGGGAATGGGACAGATATAAGTCTTCAATTATTCCTCTTTAAAATGGATCAGTCATCGAGGATGGCGAGGTTGTAAAGAAACCCTTACTGTGCTGCTGTAATATCCATTTATTCCTCTAATCAAATATTCCAGCCTCCTAGATGATACTCTGGGACACATTTTAATATAGCTGAGGGGAAAAAAAGTAAGTTAAAATATGACACACACCTCTCCTCAGCCTACAACAGCCTATGTGATACATATGGAATAACTGACACAAACATAAAGACACAGATGAGTAGGGGGGAATATGCCTGTGTATTTTTTTTTTTATATATACATATATGTAAATCATACCGAATTAAGCATATCATCTAAAAGAAGCAGAAGCTTCTTATCTGAGTGTGAAAGCAGGACTGTAGCACATTGTTCCACTGCAAGCTCAGGAGCCCACCCACAGCCAGGCAACTTTAACAAGTGAGGAATCCACCTGTCTGTGCAAACATCGTCACACCAACTCTTGGGGGAACTCCAGTGCACCACAAAAGCTAATTATGAGTTTTGGTGTAAAATCTCTAAAAACAAGTCAAGCGACCCCCAGAAATCCACCAACTCACAGACATCAACTTGCAGTTTCTCTGACCCCTTTCTGACGCCCGCAGAGAGCCTCACATCACAAAATATTTGGTAAAGCGTCTGTTTTTAGAGATGTACAATTGGCACTCAAAACAAAACCAACAACAAAACAGTGAGAATTAGAATCATAGAATCGTAGAATCATTATGGTTGGAAAAGACCACAAGAATTATCTACTACAACTGTCATTAATAGTGAATGGATCATTAGCACCAAATAATCTTCATAGATGAACTTTGTCGATAGATGCCGATATGTGTTGAACTATGGAAACTTCAATAGATAGAGTCAATTGTGAAAGAGGAAAGCTGGCTGAATTTGCACCCATATTCTTATAACAAAGTTTTCCAGCCCACACACAGGTGCTGTGGGTATGACTTAGTTCTCCAAGACCAAGGTCCTGCAAGAAATATTGCCAGCAGTACTTATGAATAAATTACCTGCTGAGTGGCCAAACTAGTTAATGGAATATGTATACTTTCCTAATTTATTTTCCACCTTTCTTTCTCCCTTAAAAATGTAACTGAAGAGTTTTATAGCATAATCCACTAGAAGATTCTCAGAGCTGGCTGCAGTTTTTGTGGTTTAGTCCTTCCCTGCTAAAGAGATAAAATAACCCAGCTGTTACTCTAAAACCAAGGACTTGGTTGCCTGCAGGCAGCCAAGTACATGTGCCAGCCATTCGAGAGAGTGCTTAATTTCCTCCAGATGGATTTGATGTCTCTGCTTTCTTATCAGTCCAAATACAGAAGTTTCCCTTTGTCACAGCAGATATAAACTGGTGAACATAGATGTGAAATATAGCCTACTTAGTTATCATACATATGAAGCAATGTTTTGGTGTGCTTCAAAACCCAGGAAGCAAGATCCACAGGTCCAGATAAACACAGAGCAACCTCCTGCACCACAAGTATAAGCAAGCAAAGGACACCATTCAGCAGGCATGGCAGTGACAATCTGTTTTTAGCACAACCAGGAGGTGCTTTAAGATACTCCTGGAATTTCAGGGCAAAGTTACTAGTCTGAATGCAGAGACCTGGTGCAAAATAATCCTGAAGGTCTTTTTCAAACTGGATGATTTTATCATTCCATGATTCTATGAATGTCTGCCCAGCGCAAAACAGACAGTTCCATCATGAACAAAGACAAGTTCAGTGAAGTCGCTGTTTTAGGTGTTCAGTGTTGTCCCCAGAAGTATCATAGAATCATATAGAATCATGAATGGCTTAGGTTGGAAGGGACTTTAAAGATAATCAGGCTCCACACACCTGCCATGGGCAGGATTGCTACCCAACAAATCAGGCTGCCCACATCCCCATTCAACCTGGTCTTGAATGCCTCCAGGGATGGGGCATCCACAGTTTCCCTGGGCAGCCTGTGCCAGGGCCTCACCACCCTCTGAGTAAATAATATCTTCCTAACATCTAACTTAAATTTCTCCTTTTTTAGGTTAAAGCCATTCCCCCTTGTTGTATCACTATTAGATCATGTAAAAAGTTGGTCCTCTCCACCTTGTATGTTCCCCTCAAGTACTGAAAGGCCGCAATGAGGTTTCCCTGGAGCCTTCTTCAGGATGAATAAGCCCAACCTCCTCAACCTGTCCTCATAGGAGAAGTGCTCCAGTGCTTTGACTATCTTTGTAGCCCTCCACTGGACCCACTCCAACAGCCCAACATCTTTCTAGTGCTGGGGGCGCCAGGCTTGGACTCAGTAGTCCAGACAGAGCCTCACAAGGGCAGAATAAAGGGGGACAATCTGCTCCCTCGCCATGCTGGCCACCCATCTTCTGATGCAGCCCAGGATCCTTTTGGCCTTCTAGGCTGCAAGCAAAAGGCTTTTAAGCAAAATCATGCTTCTTTCTTTTCCTTGTGATCACCCTGTCACAGGCCAGGCATAAGTTTAGGGAGGTGAGGAAAATTCAACAGGAGAAAGAGATAACTGCCCACTCCTACTGTCAGTTGTTACTCAAAATCTTCAATAAGAAAATGCCAAAAGCAAAACAAGATGGTACTCTGGAAAGCTGGTAGAGCACAGAAAGGAATCATAATTTTTAAACCACTCAGAAATTAAAGTTTCAGTTGCATTTGTAAACTGTAGAAAAGACAATTCTATAGTGTACATGCAGTTCAAAACATTGCTACTAGCTAACACATTAAAAAAAAATCCCTTTGTCATGCAGGTCTATTTTGGTCAAGGTTTCTAAGTCTTTGTAGGTAGCATTGCTCTCGGTGGCAGTAGCAAGTTTTGTGTCAAGTGTTGCACAGAAGTTCTTTATTACTCTTGACTTCTCTATGTTCTTTCCATTACATTCCTGAGAGTGCTGAGGAAGCTGGTGGAGGTGATTGCCAAGCTGTTTCCCACCATCTTTTGCTGTTCCTGGTGAACTGGAGAGGTCCCAGAAGATTAGAGGCTTGACAATATGTCTTCCATCTACAAGAAGAGTTGTAAAGAGGATCTGGGGAGCTATAGGCCTGTCAGCCTGACCTTGGTGCCAGGAAAGGTTATGGAGCAGATCATCTTGAGAGAGATCACACAGCATGTACAGGACAGCCAGGGGATAAGGCCCAGCCAGGATGGGTTCATGAAAGGCAAATCCTACTTGACCAAGATTATCTCCTTCTATGATTGCCTGAATACGCCTGTTGGATGATGGAAAGGCTGTTGACATGGTCTACCTGGACTTCAGCAAAGCCTTTGACACTGTCTCCCACAGTATCCTCCTGCAGAAGCTGGCAGCCCATGGCTTGGACAGGTACACTCTGTGCTAGGTAAAGAGCTGGCTGGATGGCTGGGCCCAAAGAGTGGTAGTGAATGGAGTTAAATCCAGCTGGCAACCAATCATGAGTGGTGTTCCCCAGGGGTCAGTACTGGGGCCTGTCCTTTCAATATCTTTATTGATGACCTAGACAAGTAGTTTGCAGATGACATCAAGTGGCAAGACATGACCTGCCTGAAGGTAGCAAGGCTCTACAGAGGATCTGGCTGGATATCTGGGCTGAGGTCAATGAGATGAAACAACAACCCCAAGCAACATTACATACTTGGAGCAGAGTGGCTGGAAGACTGTAGAAGAAACAAACCTGGGGTTGTTGACTTAGCTGAAAATGAGCCAGCAATCTGCACAGGTGGCCTAGAAGGCCAATGGCATGATGGCTTGTATCACAAATAATGTTGCCAGCAGGAGCAAGGAAGTGATCTTTCCTCTGTACTCAGCACTGGTGAAGCTGAACCTCAAGTACTGTGTTCATTTTTGGGCCACACACTGCAAGAAAGACATTGAGGCCCTGGAGCATGTTCAGAGCTTGTGAGGGGTCTGGAGCACAAGCCTTATGAGGAGTGGCTGAGAGAGCTGGGACTAGTCCGGAGGAGGTTCAGGGGAGACCTTATCACGCTCTACATCTAACTTAAGGGAGGTTGTGGTGAGGCGGTGGTTGTCCCCTTCTCCTGTGTAACTAGTGATAGAACTAGAGGGAATGGCCTCAGATTGGACATTAGGAAATATTACTTATCCGAAAGACTGTTCAGGCACTGGAATGAGCTGCCCAGGGAGGTGATTGAGCCACTGTCCCTGGAGGTATTCAAGAAATGTTTAGATTTGTACTGAGTGACATGGTTTAGTGGAAATATTGGTGGTAGGTGGACAGTTGGACTGGATGATCTTGGAGGTCTTTTCCAACCTTGGTAATTCTATGATTCTATGATATGGGTACCAGGTGTAGTAGTTCCATGTTTCTGTATTTAATGCTACTGGCTCAGTCAAATTAGTGTTGCATGTTGAAGACAGAACAATCAAACTGATGTTCCATATTCACTTGGAAGAATTGCACCAGGTATTTAGTGTGCCAAGAAGGGAAAGAACCAATGTACAGTTTATCAGTGAAGATAAACTGTAAAAGAATTTCATTCAGCTCTAAGAGGAAGTACAAAAACAACATAACCAGTACTGGTATGGAGAGTTCTGTTCTTCCAAACATCAAAGAAATGCTGGACGAAGACACCTTGCTATGCTCCTCTATCACCAAGCATGAGACATTTTTTCTTCCAAATCAGCAAGAAGGCAAAGTCTTAGGATCTGGGATTACATTACAGCAAGGTTCTAGCTGCACACATGGCCAGCAACATCAGAATCCAGGTATGCTTAGCCGATTCACAACCCCCATGCATGCATGAACCCACAATTATTTCTGTAAGTATTTCTCAGGTTTCAACTTTGGGCTCAACACAAGCCATCCTGGAGTTCATGAAACTTGGCCTTCCAACTTGGTCATCTCTCATTTGCTTTCTAGGTTAAGTAGAATGACAGACCCAGAATAATAAAACAGAACAACATGGGAGCTATTGAGAAAGAGAAGTGGAACACAGAGATGACCGCACAGTCCTGGAATGCATTAGCAACCCAAGTATTAGAATTTCATTATTCAAGCTGTGCTGCAAAGCTTAGCTTAAATGTTATCTTCTTCCACAGCTGTTTCAGCCTAAAGGCTCTCTCTTCCTTCCCCATCCACAAGGATTACTCATACAGCAGAGCCAGCTGTTGGCACCCAGAGAGGTAAAAATGCTTTTTCTTCCTACTACTTTCCCATACCTAGCCTAGAGCAAGGATTACAAATCAAAGCCCAGTCTATTAGAAGTCACAAGGGATTAAGAGAACTCGGAAGATTCACCTAGGATGCCAGAACAAGCAACAGTCAAGAGAGAAAAACATAGGTTTTCAGTATGGGTGCACTGAAAAACAGGGACCAGCAGAGGTATCACCTAGAGCTGGGAGACCACCAGTTTGCAGGAGAATCAGTGATCCTTACCCACAGCTAGCAATCTCAGAGCAGCAGAGGAGAACATTTCCACATATCTGGTAAAGCAGCAGATTCATAGACCCTTGACCCAGGAACACATCTGTAAAAACAAAACCTTGATTTCCCTGCCAGCATTGAACAGTGAAAAGCTGAAGGTAGCCTATATCAGGATGCAGCAACTTCTGGGCAGGATAAAGCTGAGAAGATATACTGATGGGAAAAATTGTGTGCAGTAAGCCCGAGCCAGAGAGCTGGATTTGATTTCTTGGTAATAAAGGAAAATAAATGGGTAGGCTTTGTTTAGGACCATCACTGCTACATTGACAGCTATCAGTCAAAATTTCTACTTAACAGAAACATAAAATGTTGTGTTTAACATAAGCATCTTAAGATTGGCAATGGTTGAGCTGTATTATAAGAATGTGAAGGGGAAGTCAGGAGGACATCTTAATCCAAGGCGCCTACCTACTTCTCCCAGGGACAAATTCAAATTTGAAAAGAAAAAGGAAACTTTCCCCTGATATCTGGTCTCCAGCTTGAGACACTGGCAGGTTAAATACTCAACAGTACCTTGAGTTGAAGCTGTGGGCATTCAGCTTCTTCCAAGCCACATCTGCCAATGTCCTCATGCACAGCACTACTTCTTTATTTTGTTTTTTTAAGAAGCTTCATTTCATTTCCACTCAAACACGAGAGCCAAAGCTGTTCAGACAGGAATGCTTAAGACCCCGCTGGGACAATGAAGCCATCCAAAAAAGTGCAGTTCTCAGAAAGATGAGCATTGACACGATCCTAAAGCTCCCCAGTGTGGGAGCCCAGGGCTTCTGAATCACAGAATCATAGAATAAAGTTGGAAGGGACCCATAAGGATAATTGAGTCCAACTCCTGGATAAAGAAGTCAAAAGTCGCATACAGATGTGAAGGAATTCTGAAATTTTTGACCTTTTCCCAGCACCTTGGGAGGATGGAAGAACATAAACACACACAACTCTTTCAAAGAACAGACACCCAACATAACCACTGGAATCTCATACTTCTGCTAAAACCCCCAGCTATTATCATTAACTAATGCCTTTCCCCAGAGAATCCCTGCTAGAGGAGTGCTCACATGACAGGCAGAACTGCTGCAACATGAATCAGTCCCATATTTGGGTCTGGACCTCAAAGATATCTGAAGCACCACTCAATGTTGCCTTCAGTGTGCAGCCTTATTTTGGTTTTGTTAAGCGTGGGGATTTGCAAGGAGAACCACTGAATAAAACAAATTTAGGAGAGCCTACGTGTGGTGCAGCCACATGCACAGGGACAACAACTACCAGTGCTGAACCATAAAATACTCTCAGACAGTTCTTCTGCTGCTCTAATCAGGGTAACTTCAATTGACATCTGTAATGTATGGCAATGGAGGATGAACCTATGCTTCTTCAGATTCTCTTTGATAAGCATATGCAACAGGGAATGGTGGGAAGCTTAGAGGGACAAGTAATATGAACCTCACACCTATGCTGCTTGAGATTATCCACATGACATTATCCATGTGGCAAGCCTGCATCCTTCCATTACAGAGAACTCAGTAGAGAAACCTCAGCTTACTTCTCTCAGAGAGCCACTGGATTTTGTGGGCAAGGATAAAGGTGTTTGCAGCTTTTAGTTCTAAACTATATGTGAGCTGTTAGCAAAACAGATAAATTAATGAATCAATCTCTAGATTTTTTTTTGTTTTTGTTTTTTGGTTCAAACTTGGTCAGAATGTGGTTTCTTCTGGAAGAGCACAGAGAAATGTAATCATTTTTTCCTGCCACCATATCCAAATATTTTGCAAGTGAATTTCTTGGCCTCACATCTGTGCCAATAAATCTTATAAAAAGGAGAAGGAAAAAACACACATTACAGCTCTCAAACCACCTTCCACACGGCCTTAGGCAGCTCTGACTTCAGGTCATAATCAGTGACTAACTAATGAAATTGCTGCTCACAAAAGAGGCTGTAAAACCATAGTTGAACATCTCTCTCCTCCTTTCCACCCACTAAGCCAAAAATCTGCTGTTTATGTGTCACGTCTGCCATCACATCAAATAAAAGTGTCAAAACCTGCCTAGTAGTTAATATCATGAAAAGCAGTACCACTCTGCCATCTGACCTGCTGTTACCAGCACCACTGAAAGACCTGACAGTGACATTTCAGTATTGAAAGGGGGCTATAAGAAAGAAGGGGATGGACTCTTTAGCAGGGTCCATTGTGACAGGACAAGTGAAAATGGTTTCAAAGTTACAAAGTGGAGATCTAGTTCTTTTTAGAGTAAGGGTGATGATGCACTGGAACAAGGTGCCCAGAGAAGTGGTGGATGCTCCATCCCTGGAGACATTTAAGGTCAGGCTGGAAGGGTCTCTGAGCAACCTGATCTAGCTGTAAGGGGGAGTAGGACTAGATGACATTGAGGGTTCCTTCCAACTCAAATGTTTCTATGATCAAAGGAGAATTCTGTGGGACTACATTCACCCCTTATTTGCACACCACCCATTCCCCCCCATTTCACAGTGGGATTTTAGAAACACTCAGTGCTGTCCTTCTTCCTATATAATTTCTCAGTTTTCTAAAAAGCACAGAATTGCCTTCCTAACCATCAACCTTTTTGGGATTGGGATTTTTTTGTTCCATCTGAATAAGGGATCTCCTATCTGCTGAATCATGAGGACAAGAAGCAGAAAATCCCAGCTCTGATTCTTCAGTACACAGCAATGAAAGGGGTCATCACACCCAGACTTATAGCTCTTGCTACAGAAATGACTCAGGCACTGAGGAATCTCAGTAAAGCTGATGGGACATAGGATCCCATGGTCTCTGCCCTTATATCTATGAAAAATATTTTAAGACATTTGAAAAGATATGCCTGAAGTTCTTATTACACTCTGCTATTTGACTTTTTCCAAACTCTTTACCCACACAGTTAGTTCCCAGTACAAAACTTCATCAATAAAACATTTTAAGAACTCAGTAACTGCCTGTGTCTGAATTCAGCACTGAGGTGAGGGTGTCTTTCCCAGGACCTGAGAGCTGCCTTCTGAACAGTTCTTTATGACATACCTTTCTTTCTCATATTAACTCCTCCCTCCTCTTCTCCTTGGAAGAACCCAGCATACACATATTCTGCATATATTCTGGTTGCCACCTTTGCTCTTCTCTTTCCCAGTGTAGCATCTTTTTTTTTTTTCTCTCTTGTTTTCTCTGCAGGGGAGTCACAGGTGCCAAGGGAGACCATGGATCTTTGCATGTACTCAGCGGCCTGCCTGGAGCTGGCACTCTATGGGGATTTGCACTGTGTTGGAAAGATCTTTATTACTGTTGAGGTGATGGCAGCAAACACAGAATGCAACACACAGGGAGGTGGGGCTCTGATAGGGTTTTATCAGGTTCATTTACGTGTGGTCACAGCAGATGATGATGAGATCTTTTCTCTGTGGTGACCAATGGTAGAACCCAAGGGAATGACATAAAGCTGCAACAGGGGTCAGGTTGGATACTAAAAAAAGGCTCTTCACCAGAAGGTGGTGGGTATGAAACAGGCTTCCCAGGGAAGTGGTCACAGCTCCAAACTGCTGGAGTTCAAGGAGTGTTTGTACAATGTTCTCAGACATAGTGTCTGAATTTTGGGTGGTCCTATGGCGAGCCAGGAGTTGGACTTGATGATTCTCATGGGTCCTTTCTGACTTGGGATACTCCGTAATTTTATCAGACATCTCCTTGATCATCTCTCTTATGAGCAAGGTGACCACGACAGGTAAATATTTATAACATCTTATATCATTCGCAATATTTTTACTGTTAGACATCTTCCTCTTAAGCAGACCTGATCATGCCTGGTCTTCCCTCAAAAGTCCTTTAAGTACTGCAGGTACTGATTCTCCCTCCCAGTTGCTCTCCCCTATGTGCCTCATTTCTCTGTATTGCCACACTTCTCCCCCTCACCCCCCATTCCTTCATCCACTTTTATATAACCACAAATCTGCCCTTCAGCAGCTTACTATCCCCATCCCACAGCAGTACAGGTGTGCAGAAGGCCCACAGAAAGCCAGCTCATCACTGGAGCTTTCTTAATAAAGATGGCACAAGCTCCTATGGTTCAGCTTCACATCTTGATTCAGGAGTTGACAATGCCCTGGGATACTTCAAAGAGATGGAGCTCCACCAGCACAGACAGTTGGATAGCCTGGACTGGAAACAGTCCAAAATCACAACTCTTTTAGGTTATATATATATATGTGTGTATATATATATATATTCTCTTTTTAGATACTCTTCAGACCAAACACACTGCCAGCACTATTCAGTTTGCACCCACTCATTCATCCCCACAGCAGGCACATGTGTCTGCATGCACTCACACATACTTTCATGGCTACTGCTGCTTGTCTGACAAACAGCTTTGATATCAGGGAGCCTGGGATAGCTGCTAAGAGATTTCCAAGGCACTCACACACATCTCCTGTAACAACCCTGCTGGAGGAGTTGGGGCAGGGGTTAGGGTCCCCTGTTTCTATTCATGTGACTTTTTGCTTACTCAACAAAAATCAGTGTTGATTATTGCCTCATAGAGACAGAAAAAATACACCTTGTTTGTTAGTAGTTTTGTGATCGCTGTAGTTTTTTTGTTTGTTTTGATTTCTTCCTCTAGAAGAGGCACCATCTCAGCCCATCTCCGCATTCAGGCAGCACTTATCTCTCTGCCATCTGCTCGCACACAGGTGCGTTTCACCGCACCGCACACGTGCAACTTTCTCGCTCTAAAGCCCCTCTTCATCTCTCTACACACCCCTCAACCGCTGGTGCCAGCAGCCCTACAAAGCCAAATCCCCCCCCCAGTTCAAAGCAGTTGATTTCACGTCGCTGTGAGCAGAAGCGGTGCTCACACACTGCCTTACACGTGGCTGGCTTAGGGAATGCCACAGCCTCAAGCGCGTCGCTGGCACTCACTCTCTGCTCCTCTCTTTCGGGTTACCCACCGCTCCTCAGAGCCTCCGGGGATGGGATGAGGGTGGGCTGTGGGACCGCTCCCCACATGCATCTCCTCCCTGCCTTGATTGTCACCTTCCTAAACGCGACTGCTCTTACCCCGGCAGGGAGAAACAAAACTGCCCGGAGGAAGCGCCGGCAGCGGGACCGCACCTGCAGGGAGCGGCCGGCGGTGTCCGTTCCCGATCCCGATCCCTGCACGGCACAACGCGGCTCCAGCCCCGCTCCCGGCCCCACCGGGCACCCCGCCTCACCGCTCCAACCTGCTCCCCTAGCAGTTTCACTCTGGCTGCTCCGGGCAGCCCTGGGTCATTTTTTTCCTCCTTGCATTGCTCCGCAATAAAAAGAAAAGAAACAAGCATGCAAAAAGAGAAACCCACACTTTTGTGTGCAGACTCACCTGGATGCTGGACAGAGGTGAACTCAACTCAGAGACACTTCTGCACTTCTTCCCCTTTCCTTTACCTTTCCTTTCCCCCACAACTCACCTTTCCCTGCCCTCTTCCACTCACACCACTTACCAGTTCCCACTTTCCTGCGCGCACCGCACTCGCTCCCACCGCCCTACCACGCACTAAGCACAAGAGCATTTGCAGAGGATACGTCTCCTGCAGTTTCCAAACTCACCTGCAAAATGCTGCTTGTTGCTAGAATCCAGGGCAAAAGCCACCTCATCCCTGGAAGCCGGGATTAAATACATTGATTGAACCCAGATTTAGAGCCGTTTTGAACAAAAACACCACTTTCGGGAACGCAGAGCAATCCTTAACTGGTAACCTAGCCTAGGCACTCTGCCTTTTTCTCTTGGCTCTTTGGGGATTTTATTAAAGACAGATCTGACGTCAGGGTGAAGGACAAGCCCTGCATTTTTCCTCTGGAGAAACTTTTCCTGCCTTCACTTCTTCATTTTTGTGTGTGGTGTTGTCCCACCTCCTGCATTTCAGTGCATCGCCGTTAGCCAAAGGGCTCTTAAAGGGAAAGCTGCAGCGCAGTGGTCCAACGCTGCGATTTAACTCTGCTCCAAAAGGCTCAGAGCCTGTCCGTAACACTGCTCGTGGCATTCAGCTGGGACTGCAAGAAACATTTAGTCTGACATTGCTGGTTATGAGTAACAGGCTTTTATGCATGCAAATATCCCCAGATGTTTGATGTATGCAGGCTAGTTAAGAGTGGCTCCCCTTGCAGTGCAAAAGGGGTCAGCCCTGTGAGTGCACCCCGTGGGTGCACAGAGAAACCTGAATCAGAAAGGAAAGGAAGGTCACGCTGCCATGCTTTATATCCCCCCTGTGATTTTTGCGGTATGCATTGGAGCACGTGTCATCTCCTGGGCCATCATATTTCTAACCTGTGCCACCAGTGGGCTTAAGAAATATTGCCCAGGTAGACTGGAGTGCAGACTCCATTGTGAGCACGGCTAAACTCTCTGATCACTGTCAATGCAGAACCTGCTCTGGCTAGAAGGATTTTCATCTCTGAATTTTTCTCTTCTTACCTAGGCATAGGCATGCTACTTTCCCTCAGCCTTCTGAAGCTGCATTTGAAAGAATTTAAACTCTTTCTTTCTTCAACTAAAGCAGAATAGTGTAAGGAGCAAAATTACATTAAACACATTTACACATCTTAAACCCAAAAGAGAGACAAGACCTAGAGTAAAAGAGGTATCAAGGTAAATTGAAAAGTAGGCAAACCCTCCTGCTTGATGTGGCAGGATGGGAAGCAATGGATGGGTGAATGTTCTAATGACCAAACTAGAAATGAAACTGCCCTAACTTCTGTTCCCCCTTGGCTCCCTCATGCCAGGGGTTCCAGTTAGGGCTGCTATCACTCAAAGAGCACAATAACACTATTTCATAGAGTGAATTCTCGGTTACAAAGCACTATTTTTCAAAATAGTCACCACCATTAGCTGTTCTTTTACCAGTAATGAACAAAAGCTTGCCTGCCAGCAGCAGTGACAGCTGTGCATGGCCATCTAGACTGAAATGTAGCACCTAGCACCTCACTGTGCTCACATCCACTATTTGGTCTCCATAAACATTCAGCAAGCAGCAGTGAATGTCAATGGTTGCAATTTTTCCCACATGGAGAAATTCAGTGACACACCTTTGTTTCATACACTCTTCTATGTCAGATGCCATTTTGTCAGATTGCCAGATCCTGCTGCCACACACAAACACGATCTTATGGAATATTGGTGGGAAGGTTCATCTACCACTGCTGTAGCACCAACATCCTCCTTCAATGCCATGGGCCAAAATAATAAAATAGGTGGCATTACTTTTGGAGCAGCCCTTTTATTTATCTCTCCACTGCACCTTCTCTGCCACCTACATAAACCCACCTTTGTATGCCAGCAGTACTCAGCCATGTGCACTCTCCTCTGCTGAGGAATCTAGAAGGAATTTTGCTATCTTCATCCCACCTTATGGGTGAGTTTCATCTGCACGCCTTGCCTATTTCATTCCCCTCAGTGAATTCCTTAGCTAATGCAGTGGTTAAGTATGTCAGCAAGGATGGAGCCTATGAGATAAGGACATCTGTCTGCTGCCAGGTCTACAGCTCGTCTCGTGTTGGTCATGGAAGTCTGTCATATGGTGACCATAAGCCAGCACTCTGTTTTAGCTTGGGTGAGACAGGGATTAAAGAGTAATCCTGGTGCTCCAGAGTGGGGTGCTGAGACATCCAGCTATGTCAGCAGCCTTTCTAATACTGATTTCTGTGTGCAAATGGCAAATCAGTGCACTTAGAATTCAGCTCTTTCCAATTTTGACAATGCTAAAAGAGATTTCTGCAGTTATTTCTCACTCTTCTTTAATCTTGAAGAGTTTTGCACTGACTCCAGTAAGTTCTGGAGACACTTCTCTGGTCAAGTTCAAAAACTAAAACTGAGTTTAAGAATTTCAAATGACAGAAAATCCGCTTGGTGTTTTGGGAACTTTAGCTACATTTACTGTTAAAAGTCTGTCCTGTATTTTCAGTCTGAGTTTGTTAGTTTCATCTTTCTGCCAATGTCTTGTTGGCTGATGAGAATTCAGTACCTTCTTCCAGAGAATGATATTTCAAGTGTTTCAAGAGGAAATCACAGCTTATTCTCCAATAAAGTGAGAAAGCCTCATTGCTTTTCGGATGCAGTGTTGTCTAATGGACTTCTAGATCACGAAGCACTATTATCATTCTAATGGCTTTTATCTCTTTACCTTTCACCTTCCATGGATATTGTATCTGTAAATGCAACTACCCATCCCTCTGCAGTCATGCAGTGAACTGGGAACAGGTAGCATGACCCAATGCATAAACAGCTCTGTTGCTGTAAACCCAACACTTTAATGTCACTCCTTCCTTAATATGTCCTTCTTGGACACATAAATGTATTTCTCAATTTTACTACACTTTAGTTTTTTAGACTAAATAAAATGGGGAAATGATTATTTTATGCTGTTTGATGTGCATGACACTTTTACTGAGAGCTGCAGATAGTCAGACTACATAGGATCTGCTAAGAGCAGAAGGAGAGTTCACCAAGGATAACAGTTTATTCTAAATGTGTAGCACAAACTCCTTGCCTGCAGTGGATTTGCCCTATAATAAGTGAGATCAGAGTCTGCCTGCAAGTCCAAGGGAAGAAAAGAGCACCTTGGAATATCTTAACTCATGAAAGGTAAAGGGTGAGTCATGAATCTGGCTTCTAAACAAGTCAAATAGGTAGCTGGGTTAGTCTTCTTCTAGGACACCCTTAGGTATCTCTCCCACACAGATCCAGATTTATCTGCTGGATGGATCCCACTGGCCAAGGCTGGGAAAATCACCTACTTGAAGATGCATAATATGGAATGAGAAACAAGATGTGGGAGTCAGACTGCACCCTCTGTTATTCCGGATATTATTACTTAGGCTATAGGAGGAGGAGTTACATCCTGTTAGAGACAAAGCCTGCCCCTTTGAAATATCAAAGGAGCCTGAGAAACATCAGGTTTAGCTGACTCCTGATAGCATCTGAGCAAGAAGCCAGCCCCAGTTTGTCAAGAGAAGATGGACAGGTATCACTTTACAGACAAGAGCTCTTTTGCCCCATTCAATCTTGCATCCCTGGTACCATTATGCAGAAGGTATCAGCTGGTACTTTGTGTCTGGAGATGAAGTAATGTGGTAAATCCACTACTGGATTCCATCAGTCCTTTAAGAAATGCCAGGTGAAGAGAAGTGTCATTCATCCCAACTTTCCACTTCTGAGTAAGCTTTCTGAGTTCTGTGCATAGATCTAAGGCTGATAATACACCCAACACCTAAAAAATCATCTCGTTCTGGTAAACCAGTCTGAGGGTCAGCACTCCAGGACTGAAGGATTATTTCTTCAGAGAACTGGTATGAATCAGGTCTGCTGATGCTGGTGAAGCTACAGCTAAGTCTGAAAAATGGAACCCTCAATATTTAATTCATTCATTCAGCCAGAACCGTTTGTACTCAAGTGAGAATACTGCCCCTGGGGAGACATGACTGTGGTTTCAGCCCCGATAAAAAGACTCAGATTTATTAGGACAGCTCTTCAGCTGGTGTCAATCTGTGTGTCTGTTGATTTCAGCAGGACTAATCTGGCTGACAGCAGCTGAGCTGTTCCACTGTGAGTGAAAACATCCACTATTTGAATGGCAGCTGTGAAAAAAACGAGCCATTAAAATGCAAGATTCTGTAAGTTCCTAATTAAAGAAAATATTGAGCTTTATATTAATATGTCACATGTCATATTAGATCTTCATGCCAGAAACTTCAAATGTTGTTTTCTTCCATAAATAATTTTATTTTTTCTCAAATGTTGCCCTCATGTTTAATGGCTTGACTATTGTGTTCATCTATTCTTAAATGCTCCTAATTTCTTGTTGGACATTTATATGGCCAATGTGTGAGCAAAAATTGTATTTTGATGTTTTTGAACCAGTACCAGGCATTCATGACAATGGCAACAAGTACCCAAGGGAATTCAGTGTCTATCATAAGTGACTGCCTGTCTCAGTATCCACTCTGCTAAATATATCAGTTTCTTAATAAAAGCTTTCAAAAAATTAGGATTAAAAAGAAAAAGAAACACAAACATCACACAATTAAGAGGCCAATATCCAAGAATAATTAATAACCAAAAAAAACAACACAGAGAACCAAGAACCTGACAGAAATATGAACAAGCTCTGAGAAATCCTTGCTGGAGAAAAGTTCTGAAAGTAAAGGTTTACATGTCATTAACTAACCAATAAATGAAGCTGGATTAATAGAACAGATCGAGTCTGAGCCTCAGCTGGTGTAAAAATGAAATCCTTAGAGTTGATTTATGGCATACATTGATGCAGTAAATTATTTATAAATATTAGTTCTACTATTTGAACAAATGTGGGAAGTGCAGAGGAGGAATTAACCTTTGGGTTTGTCACCTGCAGATGTTTGCCTTGATGCACATGAAAAGAGAGGAAAATATATTGACTAATAAAGTATGAAAGGATGAAAGGATGAAGAATCTCAGGAGATACAGCACACATTCCTGAAGTGGCACAGTCTGTTCCCTCCATAGGCTGATCTGCTTCATATCATGGTCTTCTTGAAAAGTAATTCTATGGCTTGCTCCAAAAAATGACTTCACTCACTGTGGATAATGTGCACACTCTGGTATTTCTATTCTCTAGTTTGGTGACCACAAAATTACACAACTATTCATTCAACTGAGCTTTCTTCCTTCTGCTACTACAGCAATATTCTCCAGTCTCTGGGATGGAGTTGGCTGCATGAGGGGTGAAAGCTCTTAAAAGTTTGCTGGAAATCCACTGTAGTCACTGTCTTTGCTCTTAGTCAGGGCTATGTAAGATTAGATTTGGATTTGCCTTTTCAATCACACACTCTGAGGCTTCCCAACACTGCAAACACATCACCATATTTCCAAGTTTGGGCTAGATTGTACATATCTTTGGTTTGAAAAAATTAAAATAAAATATTAAAAAAACAGGCAAAAATGCATTATGTGTAAGTGAATGAGGGTTATAAAACATAACCATCTCTTATCTCAGATGGACTTACTTTTTCTTTTGGAAAACAGATCTACCATTCTAGTCCATTTTTTGTTTCCTAAATTTGTCTGCATTTATTAGCAATTTATTTTTCCCACTATAATGAAAATAAGAAAGTAACTTGATGGAACATTTACATATTATGATTAGATCCCCAAGAGATCATTTTCAACATGAAATATTCAAGTACCAAGTTCTGCATTCTAACTCTGGCAAAATTTTATTCAAAGTTTCCTTTGGTATTTGGTTAGTAAACATTTCTCTTTCTACAGAGCAGTTTTCAGTCCCTGTTTCCTGGGGAAACTGAGCTTATGCAATCCTTTAATGTGTTCACGTCTGTCTGCATCTCTTCACAGTAATTTTTTGAGCCTTTTGGCCAAAATCAAGACAGATTTGATTGATATCTCAAAGATGACCAAATTCCCATGTATTTTGTGAAAAGAAGCATGGAGGAGGAAGAGAGCGGCTGTAGGTAGGAGTATCCAATATTTGGGAAAAGTAGAGTCTTTACTCATACACTATTAGAAGCCAAAGAATCCACACAGCTGAGACATCTCAGAGAAACAACTAAGGAAAACAACTTCAGATGAAGTTAGCAGTCAGCTACCAGACACAAATCCGCAGGGAAAATGGTTTTATTCATGTAGTGCTCACAAAAATAATGCTACTTTAGGCACAGGCAGTCCACATGTTCTCAAGTTCTCATCTTTTTATTTTTGTTTCTTGCAAGATGTACTTAACATCTCCTCTCCTCCCAGCCTACATCAATATTTTTCCTGAATTCATTCTTGGTTATAAAAGCAGAACAGGTGAAAACAAAAGTATCTACTTTCACGCTATCACTTCAGGAACTAAAATAGTAAATCCCTCACCAATTTTTAACTCTTTTGAGGGATCGAGACTTAGTCTCCTTCCAGCGTATAATTAGCAGTTTCATTTCAGGAAGGCGAATTAAAGTAAGTGTCTGATATGGGTAATTTTAGAGAAGACATCATCAGAAGTCCTATGTAGAGCACTCAGGAGATATGTGCTTTTATTACTACTGATAATTGCATCTGAAGCATTTTAATACGGTCACAACGAAGATAATAAAGTACATTTCATGTCCTGAAGAGCGTTGACCACAATTACCATTATCAGTTTTACAAAACTGGGAGAACTGTGGCTTTGCTTTCTGATTTCCTTTAGAGCAGCATAGTTTGCCAACCCAAAATACATAGTCCAGAAGTGAAGAAAGGGAACAGGGCCTGGGAAATAACGTATTTGAGCAGGACATTCCCCTCAGCTCTGCTGCTTGTGGTCAGTGTCCACCATGCTCAGTCCCTGTCTCGTGACAAAATATGCATGTCACCCTCTCCTGGACTGAGGGGACCACACAGAGGAATCATTATTTACCTCTGGGCTAATTTGTTCCTCCTGTCAGCATTTTGGAGCAGATATGATGATAAAGACTTGCATTAGAATGAGTTGCCCTGTTACCAGAGGCGTTGGTTGAGGCCCAAGAGCTGAGGCTACCTTGATCCAAGAGCAGGAAGTAGGCAGTTCCCCCATGGCTGCAAGTAGCTTCCTCGCAGGCCTGGGAACACTCAATCAGAGCTAAGGAAACAGCAAATACTTTTCTTCTTACATAAAGTATTAAAATGGGTTCACAGGGTCTGGCAGTACTTCTTTCCCTTTAACATGGCTTCAGTCCATCTCCCTGTAATCAAGCTTAAAATTGTTGAGTTCATAAGCAACTGCTGGGCTGCATACATTCAGCCAAGACAAGCTTCCAGAAGGGAATCTGGATGAGGAAAACTTGCTTCTGGACACTGAGGAGAGAGTCACAGCATGGGAGTGAGGAAGAAATGGGCACTAGATCCCCTCCTGGGGTCTACAGTGTTCCTAAAGCTGCATTATATATTTCTCTTCTTAAGCACCAAAAAATATATAGAATGTAAACCTTGTGTCCCCCACAATTGGCAAAAGTTGTAGCCAAGATGTTTATTTTGTTTAAAAAAAGGAAAGTTGAAAATATGGCCCTGAAAAACATCCAGTTGTACTCTAATGGTTGCACCTATCATTCACAAGTTGGAATTTAATTTGACATTAATAGCACTGTGAGATGCCAAAAAAGAAAACTTCTCCATGTTCCACAAAGTAATTTTCTGCCCTAATGCTGTCATAATACCTAGTTCTTACTTGACAAGGGGAAAGTCTGTTAACTTGAAGTCCGGAACAATTCTACTTGACTTTGGATATTGCAGGCTGAAGGCTTTGAGGACGTACTGTATTGAATCAAAAGTCTTCTCTCACCCTGTTCTTGCTCCAGCTCCTTTTTAAGAGGTATTCTTTTCAACTGGCTATACTTTGTTTTTCACAAGCTATACTTTGCAGAGCTAAGGACTGCAGTTTAGGTCTTATCACAATAGTTTAAATCCCTAAATAATAAATTCAGGTGATAACACAGTAGGAACTACTCTAGATGTAATAAAGCTGCCCTCCTTCCCACAGGGGCCTTCAGCTTATGTGGGCTGATTTCCATTACTCCCACTCACTCTGACTCCCTGACCTCCATTCAGTCCACCTCAGGAAGAAAAATCTCTGACCCATTTCAGGCTTCAAGGTGGCTGCTGAGACCATAATTGAGGTGGCCAATTTAGAAAGTTTTCATGTGTTAAAAACCTATTGTTTTTGTTTAATTGCCATTTACTGGAGCAGGGTCCTTCAGAAGTACTCAGGACATATGCCCAATCAGGTAATGAAGAAGGCCAGCATCCCTATACAGTGGTGGAGTGCAGCTTGTGGCAAGGGACTCTCTGTCCTCAAAGTTAGAGTGTTAAGTCTAATGTTTAACTTAACTGTCCTTTGCTGCACTATTTGTTGGGCACATTGGAAGAATTATTTTTTTCCTTTTCAGTTTAGTATGTTTAAAGGCAACGAGCATTATCTCTACTGCAGCCTTCTCTTTTTCCTTACATCTTCCATTCTGTGCTCAACCATCATGATTTACTACTTCTCTGTTCTTCTCTCCTACCCTCCTCTAATCTTTGAGGTGTTCAAAACCAGGACTAGCACTAGGATTAGAAAGAGACATCCTGCTTACACACACTCAGGGTGTTGCTTCTCTTTACCACTATGAGTTCCTGTGTTAGTTTTTCCCATAGCAAACACAGGTCAATCCTGTTTCTCTGTCTGTGGAAAAAAAATTAAACAAGTCAAAATTGTTGGTAAAACTGAGAAGCCTGAGACAACTTCATGCCTGATATTGCCCTGAACTTGAGTATGAAATGACTCTTCCACAGGTTCTCTCCTGCTTCATTTTATTTCTAAACGTGGATTTGCATCTTCCACAGATGTAGCTCTTAGGTGTTACTGTTTAAGAAAGGAAGATCTTGAAAAACGTCAGGTCAGATCCCAGAGCCCCAGTCCAGATATTCCTTTAAGGCAAGAGAGCAGCAAATCCCACTGAAGATAACTCTCCCATAAAATAGCCATTTACACTACAGGATTTAATCTGGGCGAAATTACCATCTCAAATGAGAAAATTTCATATGAGACAATGTCAAAAGACCATAGTCAGATCATATCACAGTAACTTCATCATCTTCCACAATACTGTCTCTCACATCCTCAAGATATATCACAGATCTAGTGTTCTTTTAACCATGATTTATTTTTAACCTATATATGCTTGGTGTTGCTAAATTTCTTCTGATCTTCAAAGTGTTCAGAAATGGTATGTTCCACTGTTAGTATCAATATGTTTTTAGGTGTTGAAAGATGACTGACTGATTGGCTCTTCTTTTTCTCTGTATCAAGACCTATGCCCATCCTTCTCTATCTCTTGATCCCCACATTTTCTTCAAGGCAGTGGGCAGCTGGCTCGAGCCAACTCTCTGATTTGAACAAAAACAGTCTTTTCAAAGAATTCCCTTTGCTTGCC
This sequence comes from Odontophorus gujanensis, assembly GCA_013399175.1. Taxonomy (NCBI): domain Eukaryota; kingdom Metazoa; phylum Chordata; class Aves; order Galliformes; family Odontophoridae; genus Odontophorus; species Odontophorus gujanensis. Next base: position 277,173 of record VXAB01013879.1, read on the forward strand.
TTTTGTTTATTGTAAGCTGAATCCTGCCCACTCATGGGTATTAATGCGTTAGTCATTGGCTCATGGCAGTTTTAGTGAAGACTGACATGTGGAAGGCATTAATCTCTTCAGCCCCTAGGCATTATTAGCTTTCCTTTCTCAATAAGTGGAGGACCAGCTTCTGCCTTGGTCTTCCTCTCTGCTGAAATATTAATAGAACGCTCTTTGTTACCTCTGAAGTCCCTTGCTAGTTGTATTGCATTCTGTGCTTTAAGCTTTATGATTTTGGCCCTACATGCTCCAGCAAATCTTTTATCTGCAACCTCAGTAAACTGACCTAGTTTTCACTTCTTGTATGTCCTCATAGACCATCTGTCTGATGTATGCAATTTCAAGCATAGGCTGTGTTTCACCTCTAGTCTGAGGAATGGTGAGCCAGGATCATCTACCAACAAGATTTCAACAGGACAAAGTTATGAAGCAGAAAATGTTGTAGGATCATTGTTTCTGCGAGTAAACTGAAGAACAGTCTCAGAGTTGCATAGGGTAAAAGAAGCAGATGCCTAAAAAAGAGTTCTGCCATCAAATGACAAAACCTTTGACCCTCTTGTCCTGGTTTCATGTAGGACAGAGTTAATTTTCTTCATAGTTGCTGGTATGATGTAATGTTTTGGATTTAGTAGAAAAAAATGTTGATAGCCATTGCACATCAGTGCTTAAACTAAATCAAACAACGTTTGGCTCACTGCTGGTGAGGAGAGTGATGGTGGGAGAGACAGAACAATCTGTGAGTTTTATCTTTTTCTCATTCTCTGTTCCACCCTACTTTAGGGGGAGTGAATAAATGCCTATATGATGCTTACTAGTTTATCAGCTATACCTGTTGGGCTGAGGACTGTTCCAAAAGTAATGCCTTTCTTTTTATTACTTTGATCCACAAAATTCAAGATGGATGTTGGTGGTATAACAGAAGAGATTGAACCTTCCCAACAATGTTCCATTAAATTTTGTTGTTGTGTGACAGATGACAGCAGAGGGGCAGTCTGACAAAACTGCATCTAACATGGAAATGCATATGAAGCACGGGTGTATCACTGCATTCCTCCATGTGGAAAAAATGGCACTCACTGGCTTTCACTGATGTTTGTTGAACATTTATGGTGACCAAACACTGAATGTCAGCACAGTGAGGTGGTGGGTGGCACATTTCAGCAGTGGTGACAGCAACGTGAAAGAAAAACAATGTCCTGAACAGACAATTGAAGTTGTCACCTCTGCTGATTCAGATTTTTTTAGAAGAGCATGCAGGCTCTTGTTTACCACTGGCAAAAATGCAGGGCTAATGATGGTGACTATTTTTTTAAAAAGTGTTCTGTAGCTGAGAATTTGCTCTATGAAATAGTGTTATTGTGCTCTTTCTATCTGTTGTAGTTTCCATGGAAACAAAGGCATTACTTTCAGAGCAATTTAATACAACACCTTTGTATTCTATTTTTTTTTTTTTTCTTAATTACACACTGTCTCTGAAAATCGAGACATGGGAATTCTGAAGAGGAATAAGATATTAAATGTTCACAGACATGTACATGACTCCTCTCCCAGCTTTTCTTTAAAATTCTGTTCCAGGAAAAGTCAAAATGGCAGCACACATGCACAGGAAGCCCAAAGCCTATGTTTCTTTATCCCACCCCTCTGAAAGCATTCCTGTGAGCTGCATGTGCATACTGAGGGATAGCTGTTTCCACTGTACTTTCCTATGGAGAAGAATGGTGAAGAAAATGCTGAAGTAAATTATCTGCTGTTTGACTTACTGTCTTGAGTGATAAAACAGATGTTCCATATGAATGAACTTTTCATGATCTTAGGCTGCAGGCTGACTAGATAATATGTAATTCTATTACAGCATGGAACAAGGAATTACAGTGGGCATATAAGTCCCAAATCTAGCTCTGATGAAACAGTTTTTTCCACATCTTATCCCTTAAACCACATGTGTGTGTCCTCACACATCCAACAGCAGTAGCATTTATGTACCCATTCTTAGCTGAAGTGAGACATCTGGCAAATTATTTGGAAAATTCCATAAAACATACTCTCACTCCTATAGCTAATAGTATGCCCACTGTCCCTCAGTGTGCACTGGGGGTCTCTAGAAGCTTTCGGGGCATGATTGTTCCTATTGCCTTCTCCCAGGTGAGAATATTTATTCTTACACCTACCATTAGCATGCCCTAGGCTTTGCAGGAGAAATTGTATCAAATGCTTTGCAATACTCCAGAGATACAAAGCAGCCATAAAGCACACAAAAGCAATTCATAATTGCTCTGTCTCCCCAGGGCAACATAAAAGAGTGGAGTGCCCAGAAGAATCTGGCATTTACAGAGTACTTTCTGTCACATGAAAGGCATAACCCTTGAAATCACGTACAGAATACTCAAAGAGAATTTACAAGACCACCTAGTCCAACTGCTCACACTGAGGTGGGCTCAAGGTTACAGGGAGATTACAACTGCTGGTGTTTGCTTCTGCCTTTTTTAAAACTGGAAGTGATTATTTGGTGTTATCTCTGGAGTCTGATTTACATCTGCACACACAGGAAAGATAAGGTCTCAGAAGAGACTTGCATACCAAATCCTCAATTTTCATACCTACTGTAGAGTAGCTGACAGAAACCAACACTGGATACAGCAGCAAAGCTGTATTTTTTCCAAGCAGTCCTTTGGACTTTAACCAGTACTCACAAACCTCTGGGCTTTTCCCCCATGTATGGGGGAAAACTGTTACCCCACAGTTAGGAACCAGGTAAAGCCTACTTCCAGCTGCACTGCTGGTAGAGAGCAAGGACTGAGCACGTGAAGCAGAGCTGAATATCTAAACCACAGATTATGTGACTTCTATATTCTCCCTTTGTAAACATGAATGAAATCTGATGGTAGAAGTGACTCTGATTGTGAGTAATTTCTTGCAGCACTCCTTCACATTCACCCTACTAATCATGAGGTTAGGGAAATAACTGCTTGAAAGATGTAGTAATGACTTGGAACTGGATATAAGCAGTAAAACATTGCTTTGTTTTAGGAAATATTGTGATTATCCCATAAATATGGCTTATCTGCATAGTCTCTGCCTTAGTGCATATGGAACATGGAGAGAAAATTATATTACATCACCACATTTTCATGTGCACTTGGCAGGAATTCTGAGTGCCATTCCTCAACTCTTTGGTCAGACAAGTGGAGAAAGGGGAAAGAAACGAGTGACAGGTAGAGCCATACTGAAGGTAGGTTTAATTTTTTTTAGTAACTTTTCATCTTAGACAGATGGTGTAATGATGGAAAAACTAACCCTTGTTCCTCCAACACGGACAAAGTTTATAATGCAATGAAGTCCTCTGCATCACCAGATCAGGGTTGTTTGGCTTTGTCCTAAAAAAAAAGAAAAGATATTTAGTTTTCTTTACCATATTAAGTCATAGCAACATAGGCCTCAGCCCTATATTCAGTTTGGCTCTGTATGATGCTTAGAGCTGAACCCATAGCAACAGCAGTAAGACAAGATCTGTAAGACCAGAAAAGGTTGAAATAATCACAAATACTATTGTAGGAGTTAGTCTTGAGCTGGCTGTCTGGGCTAACATTATATCCAGTTGAGTCAGTGGAGCTTATGGTTCAGTTTATCCACCCACATATAGATGTGTACCTCAGGAGACAAACCACCCCCTAAACTCCTACACTACTGACAGGCTCTCCACTGACCACAAAAGGAGCCTGGGTTTGTTTAGTCACATGTAGACTCCTTACAGAGATGTACACTACATGATGTCAAACCCATCCACGGACTTCTGCAAGAATATGCAGTAGTAACTCTGCCGTGGAAGTGCATGGAGATATTTTTGCTTATTTTTTTATATTTAACAGAAACTCTGCAGCATTGATGGATATGCAATGTTACATGCATACACTGAAGTTTGAGGACCTTGCTTGACATGCTGTTTTGCCACTACTAAACTAAGAGAGAGGGATAAAAAGAAGAGAAATAAAGAATGAGGGAGCTCTTATATATTCCACTTCATAATTCATTATTAAAAAGTAAGATATGCCTACACAAAGTAATGCAATGAGATCTGAAATTTCTGCACAGTTGCATAGATATACCTTGTGCATCAACAGTAGCAAGAAAAAAAAAAAAAGGAGATTTCAGTAGAACTGATATTTCTTGTTTTCTGTTAATTGTAAGTCAAAAATGTATCACCCAGTTGCCTGCAAACAGCTCATGCTAAAGGATCATCTTGAAAAGCACCCAATCATAGCTGCAAGTAGCAAGAGACTGAGCTGATTTGTTCCTATGGTTTCAACAGTCTGTCTTTAGAGATGATAGTAGTTCTTGCTGCTGCCTCCAGTTTGTCACACTTTAATTGCTAGCAAGGTAGAAATTACATCTCTTTTCTTATTCATTTTCCTCCTTTGTATACGTCTGATGATTGCATCAATGATGCCATTCCTCAGGTTCAGTTTCACCTTTTTACCCATTAGGTCTGCTTTGGTCTGTGCTTCTAGGATGTTGCTTCTATTCAATTGCATTTAGCTTGAATGGATCCCATTTACAAAACGTTTCATCAGTGTTTTGTTATTGCCTTACCAAAGGATAATTTGCTTTGCGTCATTTGGGGACTTTAAATTAAATCTCAAAGGTATTGATAAAAAAAACTGGAAGGTTATGAACAAATCATATAATCATAAAATGGTTCCAACACCTCTGCTGTGGGCAGGACTACCACCCACCAGATCAGGGTGCTGAGGACCCCATCCAACCTGGCCTGGAATGTCTCCAGGGTTGGGACATCCACAACCACTCTGGGCAGCCTCTGCCAGTGCCTTACCACCCTCTGAGTAAAAAATTTCTTTCCAAAATCTTACTTAAATTTCTCCTATTTAGTTTAAAGCCATTCTCCTTTTTCTCTCCTGTTTCATCCAAATGGATGGTGGGCTTTCAACCTATCTTTGCATTGTCTTGTTTTTTCCTCAGCAAATATTGGCACACAATTAACATTTTTTTCAATTGATCATAATTTCCACAGTATTGAAAGATTAAAATCAGGGCACCAGAGTGCACCAGTTTCAGATAGAGGTGTCTGACTCAAAGTTATCTGAGCCTACTGATTTCAGAAAGAGTTTTTTTCATGTTCTTCTGAACCACAAAATGCTCAGAAAGCAGTTTATCACCTGCATATGAGCATGTATCATCCTGCTTGCTCCCAAATACAGATTAGAAGCATGCCACCTCTACTGCTACTAGCACTTAATTTGTTCCTGATACACTTCAAAAAATCCACTTTCTTCCTGTCTTTGGTCTTGCCAGCTCTGGATAGCATCTGATGTCTTCAGCTGCATTTATCTTAATTGGAGAGGAATCACAAAACATATTTCCATCCATTTGTTACTCTTATTTCTAAATTGTTTCCTCTTGTTGCCTTTAAGACAAATGGACATTTAATTAAAACTGTTTTTTTTCTTTTTTTTTCTCCCAATTATCTGATGCATTCATCATAAATAAAATGCAGTTATTACTCCTGATGACACCTAATGTTCTTTCTTTAGTGCACTTTTGGTTGCAGGACACAAGCTTAAAGTAAACTCCATTGCTTCTGTTTCTTGTAATGATGAACAAGTGATAAGAAGAGTCTGAAACCTTATCTGAAGAGTCCTAAGTACACAGAAAGACTTACCCATGGGTATCAAATAAAGAAGTAAATAGGGAATAATAATTAAAAAAATAATAGCGCAATTAATTAACCATCAGTTTTGTTAAGGCACCTTCCTGATGGTATCAGAGCAGGACACAATTGATTACTGGAAGAATTAGGCTGATCTACTACGTGTCCATTCTCACCTTTTTCCTCTCTATTTGTCCTTTGAATAGGTAACAGAAAGAAAATTCTTTAGGAAATATCATAGAGTCATAGAACCGTTAAGGTTGGAAAGACTACTAAGACTCTGCTCCAGTTGTAGACCCATTTCCACCATGCTCACTAAACCATGTCCCTCAGTGTCACATCTACGCTTTTCTTGAAAACCTCCAGGGATGGTGACTCCACCACCTTCCTGGGCAGCCCTCTTCCATGCCTAAGAAGACTTCAATGGAGTTTTCAGTTGCAGTCATAAATCTGATGCTATTAACTGCTTAAAGACTTGACTTAAAACAAAATAATTTACTTCTTTATCGCCTATTGGGTTTATGTTGATATTTTTTAAAGATGTTAAGATGTTTCCCCATGTGGGTTTTCTCACAGAGGGAATAAATTTGCTTTCTTTTCCTACATGCTGTTTGTTTGCTGCTTTTCTAATCTTCTGCTCCCATAATTTCCTCCTTTTTTTGTGGAAAGCAAAGAATCCCAGAACATATTGCATCATTCCCAGTATTATGCTAACACCACAGCTTCAACCACGTCTTTGATGCCACAGCAGAGAGCCTAGCTGGAGCTAATATTAACCACTGGCAGGAAGTGTCTGTCAGCCACAGGCAGCCAGGTGTTTAGAAGCACTCTGAGCTGAGGCTGATGTGGTGAGCACAGGTGAGCTTACAGAGAGATCTTGTCTTTCCCTTCTTACACCCTCTTTTATGTCTCTGAACTACTGCTTGTGTGTTTTCACTCGTGGGGGCCCAGCTCTGTGTACATACTGACACAGATTCATACCCTAACATTGTAGCAGGCTCACAGAACATTCTTGAGAAACAACCATGAAGGAAAAACACTGATTTTTTAATGAATAAGAGTGGGTTTTTTGTTTGTTTGTTTTATTTTTAATGAATATCATGTTGGATATTAGAAAAAAGTTCTCCAAAAGAGTGGTCAGGCATTGAAACAGGCTGCCCAGGGATGTGGTGGAGTCACCATCCTTGGAGGTTTTCAAGGAACATGTAGATATGGTACTTATGGACATGGTTTAGTGGGCAACACTGGTGGTAGGTGGACGGTTGGACGCGATGATCTTAGAGGTCTTTTCCAACCTTAATGATTCTACAATTCCAAGATAAATGCAACTCCAATGGAATGGCCAGACTCTGTGCAAAGAAAGAAAAAAAGCAAAGCTCAGGATGCTAGGTTTCCTTCCAGTGAAATTTAAAAGGCCAGCAGACAGTGGGGTTCTTCTAGCATTTCTCTAGAAGATGAGAATTATTCAGGAAGTCTGACATGTCTTTATTTCTCTCCTTGTGTTTTGACAAGATCAACGTAAATATCTGCGTTGCTCAATTCTTAAGCTGTGTCACCGTTACACTGTTTCTGAACGTACTGCGATCTATCAGATCTGAAAGCAATGCAGAAGACACAGGGACTAGAGGAGAGAAAAATAATTTAATCCCAGGGAAGCTACTGTGGAAGATTTCTTTAGAGATGAGATTGCTCCTGGTGTGGCATGTTCTTCTCCACTAGCTGATCCTTTGACAGCTGACTGACACAAGCTTACTAGAAAGATAAAGATGGGGATTTCTGTAGTCATTCAAATTAATTGTACATTGAACATTTGTATAGGAAACTTAACCTTACGTATTTCCTTACTATTTTCAACATTTTTATAAAAGGGTCCTGTCCTAAAAGTGTTTTAAAATAACTTTCTATTGGAAATTCTTTTAAAAAGTTGTAAATAACATGTCATCAACACAAGATTCTCTTTCTGTGACTTTTTTTTTTATTGAGGCCACTTATTAATTCCAGATTTATTATCTTATGTTGATGATTTCATGTGGCAAGATACAAAATACAAACAATACTAGCATAGATCAGCATGATCTACTGACTGACCCCATTCTCTGTTTACACTCTTAGCAAATCTTAGGTTATACATTAATAATGTCATACACTACCATCCAAAATTTACTTTCAAGTCTACTCCCTTATTATTCACATTCCCTAAATATTAATTCTCACTTGTGATTTGGAGTGAACTAGCTATTTGTCCAACAGAAAACCTGTATTAATGGATACTTCAGCTCAAGAATCCTTTCCAACAAGCAAGATGTTTAAGACTATGTGTTTTCCTCCACCCTCTTCTCCAGCACAGGCAGCCCTCCAAAGCATGCCATTTATATCTTCTGATTCATGACATCAGAACACCCCTGGGACTGTTACAGAGTTATCCACAAACTGTTTTGGATCAATTAAACAAAAATAACAAACATAAAAGGGTAATGGTATCTTTGATGCACTAGTGGCACTCAGAAAACATCAGTCCGAATGATGTGGATACACACCCTCGGTACCATTTGGCTGTCAGCCCATGATTGCTTCTTGAATGGCTGTAATAGATAGGTTTAACAACACAAATGTTGCCTGAAGTGTCTTTGCTTTGGCTGTGCAGCTTATACTTTTCATGCTTGATTTCTTTGTGTTCAGTCCTTTAGGCCTAAAAAAGAATGTCACGCATCTGCTCCCTCTAAAATATTCAGAGTAAACATTTCTAAGTTGAAATATCTAAACAATATGCCTCTATCCATCTCCAGCAGACATAAATAACTCACCTGACTCTTCATGAAGCATTCCCTTAGTGGTATAGAACATACCCAATATCCATAAATGGCCAAGGAACCTTGGAAACCTCAGCAACTCTCCAGAAATAAAGAAATGGCTGTTATTATCACAATGTGTAATGGAAATGCTATTTGAGATACATCATGCTCTTTAAAAACCATAAGAACCATTCTCTGGTGTTTAAATCCCATTACTTCTCTCAGAAACAGGTCATGGAATCAAACTCACAAACCTTATATTTAAATAACATTACTGGCGTGGTTGCAACCCATGAAAAGTAATAAGAATGCTCAATTACAGTTTCCAGTTTAACCTTAATTCACTCCACATTGTTTAACTGTTACAGCATATGTCTCATGTTGTATTTACAGTGAGATCTCTCAGAGAGTGAAGAGTTCCTCTACAACCAAGCAGATGATCTGAAAGTAATTTTACCTTGGTTTTTGAACTTTTTGAACTATTCAACCCCCCTTTCTTTCAGAGAGCAACCTACTGGCAGTGAGAGGGAAGAGTGCATGAGTCTGTAAATTATATCCTGTTTCAGTGCTGTGCCACTGTCCTTCTCCCATTCTAAATCGTGTTGATAGAGTTTGGGAACATAGTTTTACTTCTTTCCTACACCTGCACATAAAAAGACATTACGAATAAAGGGATTGTATAACAAGTGAGTGTAAAGATAAACTGTCCAATATTGTAAAAATGACAGTTTCTTTTCTAGTTTACAACAGGCATTAAGAGAATCAGAGAGTCTTTATTAAGATCCCGTATCTTCTCATCAGGAAGTGTAATCCCATAGTAGTGGAAGTTCATATTTTTACAAAGAATGAGACAAAAAGAAGCTATTTTGCAAAGAATGGATGTGTTCATTACCCTCCATATATGTATCACAGATGTTTCACAAGACAAAAGCTGTGATTGCTATGCAAATAATTTATGTTTGCCTTTCAGAGCTAACAGTCCTTCCACGATTACAAAATATTTCCTTCTCTTAAAAAAAAAAAAAGGATTCACGGTTGAGATGGATGGTGGGGTGATGGAATGTCTGTTATGCTGCAGTAAAGGACTGTGCTGGCTCAATGTTGATGTGTGAAGTATAACTTTTATGCAACTTGTCATCTTTAAATATTTAACAGCTGCTTCTCACAAAGGATGCCCTCCTTCCTGCAGAATGAGCACATAATAAAGACTGTGGTGCTGAAATACTTTGCATTCTGGGATTTAGAGCATCTCTTCTCTTAGGGCAGGATACAATAGAAAAATTAATACACTGAGCTTGATAAGTTCAGCAAGGATACACTCAACAGCACTCCAGTTATGTGGAAGCTGATATGCTTTCAGCCTGAGATAAGAAGTTAGAAACAAGAACTCCCATTGCTAGCACTCATTTCTCAGATTTCTCAGATGACATCTACTAAAGTAGATGACGTCTTCCAAAATAAAGGCTGAATAAATATAGCAAAATATGAGTATAGTCATGGCATGGAAACCCCAATGCAAACTAAAACTATGAAATGATCTAATAAGCCTTGTATTTTAGCATTTTTTCTCATGATAAGGACAAATCTTTGATGCGTTATTTTTGTTCTTGGTTCTGTGTCATGGTTTATGGAGAATGAGAGGGAGAAGTTTTATAATTCTTGGGTTTCCATTTATTTAGGCAAGTTATTCATCTGTAAATAATTACACTTGTTATAATGCCATGGACATACTGTTCTAGAAGATCTTTTATGTATTCTTTTTCTTTCCTGTGTGCTGAATATGAATTTTCCCTACAAAATTCTGGCTGGAATCTCATTGCTCTTATTTCTGAATATTAATCACAGTAATTTCCTCAAGAACCAGAAACAAAGTTACTGACAGCTAAATATCATATACACTCACAAAAGGAAAAGATATGACTCCAAAGCACGCATTGTTGTCTATGCTCCAAGTGCTACTCTTTAGTAACACAGCATCCCAGGAAAATATGGATAAGAAGCTTGTTCCAGTAAACAGTCTTTCTCTGAAAGTTCTTCACCAACACTTCTAGTTCCACAAATCATTAAAAAATACATAGGACAAGACTGACATTAAAACTGCAGAGCACTTAGAATTTCTAACTGTTTCCATTTCCCTCACTAAAACTGCAGATGACAAGTTGGGAGGGAGTGTAGATTTGCAGGATGGTAGAAAAGCACTACAGAGGGACCTGAATAGACTGGTTCGATGGCCTAAGGTAAACTGTATTAGTGTCAATAGGGCCAAGCGTCGGGTATTTCATTTTGGTCACAACAACCCCAGGCAACCCTACAGGCTTGGGGAGGAGTGGCTGGAAAGCTGCCTGATGGAAAGGGACCTTGGTGTACTGATGGACAGTTGGCTGAATATGAGCCATCAGAGTGCCCAGGTGGCCAAGAAGGCCAATGGCATCCTGGTTTGTATCAGGAATGGTGTGGTGAGCAGACCAGGGAAGTAATCCTCCCTCCACTGGTGAGGCCTCACCTTGAGTACTGTGTTCAGTTCTGGGCACCTCTGTACAGAAGGGACATTGAGGTGCTGGAGCAGGTCCAAAGAAGGTCAGCAAGGCTTGTGAAAGGCCTGGAGAATATGTCCTATGAGGAACAGCAACTGAAGGAAATGGGTTTGCTTAGTCTGAGGAAAAGGAGGCTGAGGGGAGAACTTACTGCTCTCTTCAAATACCTGAAAGGTGATTGCAGTGAGAGCAGGGTTGGTCTCTTCTCACTGATGACAGGTGACAGAACAAGGGAAAATGGCCTCAAGTTGCACCAGGGGAGGTTTAGGTTGGATGTAAGGAAAATTTCTTTAGAGAAAGGGTTGTTAAGCACTGGAATAAGCTCCCCAGGGAGGTGGTTGAGTCACCATCCCTAGATGTGTTTAAAAACTGTATGGACGTGGTGCTCAGGGACATGATTTAGTGGTGGGTTGTTAGTTAGGGCAGTATGGGTAGGTTCAGGTTGGACTCGATGATCTTGAAAGTCTTTTCCAATCTGAGCAATCTATGATTCTATGATTCTATGATTTGTCTTCCATGTTTTTTTACTCAAGCAGATTTTGCCTCTTCTATCAACCACAAGAGTTAGAAATTTAGTTTTATTTAAGGAGAAAGGCAAACCTTTGCAAAAGGTTTAGTTTTTGAAGAAAAACAAGTCATGGGCTTTTTAATGAAATCATGCTCCTTTCATTTTAATTCTTAACAATTCCCAGTTCATCTCATCTTATGATTTTTGCAAAATATTGTCATGAGACAGAGAGCAAGGCAGACAGAATCAATCAGTTGGAACAATAAAAATGATTAGATGTCTGGGCGAAGCTAATGATAGCCACATTCAAGAGTCAGTGAAAAAAAGATAAGAAGACAGTATTTAGCCAATTTATTTTAAATATCTATCTCAGTATGAGAAACATTTCCTTCTGAGATTGAGTGAGGAAGGAGACTAACTCACTATTTGGAATATGTGCATAACAGATCTATAATCTAATTATTTTAGATAACCTTACTTGTACCCCATGTGCTTTCAACAAAATCATGGAAGTCATGGATCATCCTTCAGTATAAATTCCTAGTATTCTGGGAAAGTGCCAACCCTTGCAAAAGGACAGAGCAGAAGCCTTACATGAAATAGTGCTTTGAAATTAACCTTGAAGTAGCTGTAAGCAATACACTTCCCTTCTGCTGGGACAAGTTCTGCTCTTGTATTGCCTGTCCTGTTTCTGAACTTCAGATACTGCAGCCCTCTGTGATCTGATAGTAGAGCTAACATATTTCAGCTGTTAATTCCTGTAACACATATGGCCATCTTAAAATAGCCAAAATGGAGCAGTACTTGAGAATTACACATGCAGTGGAAATGCGTCTAAGCTAGTGCATTGATTTTCTACTCCATGCAAATAATTCTCACTTGCAATACACACATATATAAAAATCTTTGGAAAACAGAAAAGTAGCAGAACTCTGCATAGCATCTTCAACTTCATTTTTACCACAAATTCCCCCTGGTCTTATGCTGAAGTATAATTAGAAGATAAGCCTTCTTTTCTAACAGAAGCCAAGCCACAACAATGTGTAGTAATGGGTACTTTCATTGTTATTGCTGTGGGGCAGACAGGGTCTAGCACAGAATCACCATGGTGAAAGAGTACAGCCTTAATTGCCTTGAAAATGGGTCTAAAGGGACCAGCTTCCTGTCTAAATCCACTGTTCTAATTATAGTCCTCCAAAATGACCATGAACTTTGACCCAAGTATGTAGACATTGCCTGAAGACTGCCCTTGGCCCTCATTTAGTGACAGCCGCCAGACGGGTGTGTCCCAGCACTCATGAATCATCACCAAAGCAGTTCTTCCTTGTTTACATTAAAAGAGGTGGAAATGTTTTTTGAGCAAAGAGATTAAAAACAAAATCTCTAATGCAAATATTAGAAATGCACAAAAAGATGGCAGGTGGCACAGCCGGAATTATAAATATTGTTTTATAATGAAGATACTAAATCAAAGCAAATCCAAGTTCAGATGATGCCTCTTCTAGATGCCTGTTCTATGTTTTTCATCAAGTCACAGATTAGATCCTTCAGAAAACACATAGGCCCCAGATCTCCTTTTCTCTGCGAGATGGAGAATATATCTTTCTTCCTGCTATGTCTTGTTTTTTGCAGAATCCTTTTCATCCTCTTCTCCTCCATCTTGTAATGCCTACAAGAGTTGTTCAGCTACCCATATGAAACTGCCTGTGAACTGCCCACAGAATATGTCAACAAAACTATGTATATATTTTGCATTCATAACTTGTTAATAAAGATTGCCTTAATGCTCAATTCTCCAATGAATATTCTTCTGTAGAGAAGCCATTTAAACTTGTTGAAAGTTTGATATCCTAGAGATATATCAGCACTAACAAAGTGAGCTGCTTTTGTGAGATGAGACTAGGTTAGGAGAACACATAAACTGAAGACCTTCAGAGCTTTAGTGGTCACATAGAAAACAAAGATTTTTATGAAACATCTCAATTTCCATGGCTTAAAAATCCAGAATCTGTGGCTGACCTGTGTCAGATAACAAATCATGATGCCTGAATCTATCAAGATAAATTGTTGTTGTTTCCAAAAACTCAGACAACACTTTCAGAAATCAACAGTACCACTGTTGGTAAGACATGTAAACTAACGAAATGGGGACAATTAGAAAGCTATCCTCAGATAGGGAAAACAGCAAAGTAACAGACAAAACCAAAACCACTAAAAAGAAAAAATAACAGCACAACAGGGAAGTGATCACTGGAATTGTTCCTGAGGGTCTTGGGACACTGAAGGATTTTTGTAAAGGAGCTGAAATGGGAGACTGCCCTAAAAGTCTTCAGCCTTCAGTAGAGGGTCTGATCATTTGTCAGCAAACTTGGAAGAATAAATGGTTTTCAGTTCAGAAACTGAAAGCATCTGCAAAGTCTGAGTACTATTTATCAATGCACTACATTAAATTACTCTGGCACCATATTGAAAACTATTGCAACCAGGGTGAGATCTTCTTCACAGTGAGGGTGACAGAGAACTGGCACAAGCTGCTCAGAGAGGTGGTGGAGTCTCCTTCTCTGGAGACATTCAGGACCTGCCTGGACACCTACCTGTTCATGCTGGCCTAGGGAGCTGCTTTGGCAGGAGGTTGGACTCAATGATCTCTAGAGGTCCCTTCCAACCCCTACAATTCTGTGATTCTGTAATTCTGTGATTCAGTGTTGTTGTGTGTTACTACAGGTAACAGGGTAGACTAATCAACACTAGCAATGTGAAGACAAGGGAAAATGTCCAGATGTGGATCTCATTTTTCTAAAAAAAGGTTTTCTGAAATTGGCTGTGTGAAAACTGGAGTAAAGGGGATGTTCAGCTTCCAGGTTTCCAGGTTATGTTAGTCATACTGGAATGAATAACACTTAGAAAGAAAAATACAAACTGAACTTAGGTAAAAATGAATTTTTTTTTCATTGATACAAGCACTGAACATAATTCAGAATAAATCTGTGCTTCTCAAATAAGAAGCACACAAAGCACAGTAGCCTCCAGTACTTGCATCTCCTGAGTTAGGGAACAAAAGGAACATACTACTACAGGCGTGATCGAATTTCCATTGCAGCAGACCAGAAACTCAAGTTTTCTCATTTCAACGTGAAAGAAAAACTAATCACATGCCTTGGAATTATGAAACTGTGCTTGAATTTCCAAGAAAGCCTAGCAGCTGTGATTGAGCCAAATGCTTCAAGCCAGGAATGCTGGTGTGTGTGCATTAGAGGAGAAGGAGAGAGTGTTTGGAATGCTTATAGCAAGGAACATCTTAAGGCTCTGAGGTCAGAGGGCTGCTCAGAGGGTGAGATGGGCTACTATGTGATACAGGTGCAAGCTGGATCTGGGTCCCTGCCAAAGGGACCACATAGAGAAAGCTGAAGCTTCACCAAACAAAAAAACACATCCTTGACATTTCACAGATACACAACAGAGTGATGTTAATGAGATGTAGTCAGATGAATCGGGAATGCTGAGAAAGAGGATTTTGAAGAAAAATCTGACCCAAAATTGAAAGTTGACAGTGAAATGAAAACTTGACTTTCAAGAGAAAGATCAGATTGGAAATACAGCTTTCAAGCCACCCTTTCTTTGGTGCCTCTTCTTTTCCAACTCATAGTCAGACAGAGTGAACATTACTCAAAGAAAAATTAATGTTTTTTCTCTCCGTACTAAAAATAACAAGACTTTAGAGGTAAATGTAGCCTGTTGTTTTCTTGCATTGATTGAGAAAAATGTCAAGCTCCTAAATGTCACAGCATTGTTAGATTTTGTAGAAATTAAGAGCTGCAAGTGGAGGAAAGGCTTTCTCCTTTTCACACATCATTCTTTCCTGTGTGCTTCTAAGGGGAATGAGAGCAGATCTGGTTGAACCAGTTGTAGTAAAAAGTTGTGTTTTTCTGGATCTCCCCTTGTCTCTCCTTCTTCTGCCACAGTACCAAACCTTCTGTCTTCCTACCTTACTGTTGCACAGCCTTTGCAATGCATTTCGTAGAATCATGGAATCATAGAATCGCGGAGTGGCTTGGGTTGGAAGGGATCTCAAAGATCACCTTGTTCAGACATCCCTGCTGTGGACAGAGTTGCCAACCACTAGATCAGGCACCAGATCAGGCTGCCCAGAGTCACATCCAACCTGGCCTTGAGCACCTCCATGGGTGGAGCATCCACAACTTCTCTGTGCAGCCTGTGACAGCATCTCAACATCCTCTCAGTGAAAAAATTTTCCCCTGTGATCTAATCTAAATTTCCCATCTCTTGGTTTAAAATCTTTCTCCTTTGTCCTATCACTATCGTATTGTGTAAAAAAGTCAGTCTTCCTCCTGTTTATAAGCTCCCATTATAAGCTGTCTATAATATTAAATTAAAAATCTTGGACATGTTTCTGTTCCAAGATCATGTTTCTGTTCCACGATGCTTTTCCCAAACTATTCACAGCAATTAGTGCAGGTCAGGAACAGTTTTTAACAGGTTCATTATATGCAACTCCTTCTTTGGAAAATGAATAGGCTTTTAAGTATTGCCATGGGCCATTCTATGCCAACTGATCTAGCATTAGGTCTAGCATTAGGTTTGAACTCATACTGATATAAACTAAGAAGAATGTGTTTAGTACATGCCTACAGCACCAGTGAATGTATACACTCGTTATTGCACACATTTATTTGTTATACATCCTATTATGATACACCACTGTAGAACATCAATCTGTTCTTAGGTTTGTGGCTAAACAGACAATTGTTTCAATGCTTTTTAGCCTTGGATTATCACCATCACTTCACATCATCCTTGCTTTCAGAATGATCTGTTTTGAGGGACTATAAACAATGTAAGGGAACACAGGAAGAGGGAACAGAAATATTTTTGTGAGACTAAAACACTTCAAAACACTCTGTAGATGAAGTTTAGAAAGGACTGAAGTCACCCAGACATTTGGAGTAGTACTGTAGTGAAACTTGGGACCAGATTACCTCTGATTTTCTGCAGGATGAAAAATGAAGACCCATGAGGAGCTTGAAAAGCATTCAATTAAGGAAAAATCTAAAACTTGCATTTTCTATTATTGTTTGTTGTTCTTTGGAAGTAATTAGAGAAAACATTCTTTTAATTCAAAGTAAAACTTTGCAGATTGAAAACTTCTGCTTCAGTCTTAATGGTGCAGGCATCTCTAAAGCATGCACAACAAATTGTCCTCAAACAGCCAAGGATTAATGCAAGAATTACATTGCCATATGCTTCCTCTCAATTTTTTTTTCTTTCTCTGCTTTTCATGCGGCAGTTGATTCTATCAACACTTTATTTTTCTTCAGTACAGGTAATCTTTAATCCCAAAGGATAACTTTTCTGATCTTTAAATGTTTAGATTTTGTGAATAGTGAATAAAAATGAAAGGAGGTTTTGGCTCTGCTCTGACTGACTCACCAGCTACTGGATGACAATCTGGAAATTTTTAAGCTCTCCTGAAGGTTTTGGCTGTTAATAATTGAGATGATACACACTTTTCTGAGACTACCAACACCCTCATTTGTCACAAGCTTTACTCAGGACTCTGTAGATGATTATTATGTCACTTAATGCTTTTTCTGCGGAGAGCATTGTGCTTAATAAAATTAGTTACAAGGGTGAAAACTAGACAGGCTGCATAGTCTGTATCTGTGTTTAGGGATTTTAAAATAAGTTCTCAGTGTCTGCAAATTATTTCTATGCTCATTCTATCTGCCATCAGTCTGCAGAGATTTCCCTGAAGGGGTAATAAATAAATGACATTCCTATCATGTCACTAGCTGCATAGATTCAGATTGCAGCTAAAGAAAACTATTGAAGACTGCAGCCACTGGGGCAAGAGATAGATGAGTAAATCTGATGCCTTCATATTGTGAAAGATACAAAGATGATGAGGCACAAGAGAGACTGCAAAACAAAGCTCTTAGCTGTGCATCCAAAAGTAGTCACAGAAGCACAGAATCAGAATATCGTGAGTTGGTAGGGACCCTCAAAAATCGTCGAGTTCAACTCCTTGCTCCACACAGAACCACCCAAAATTCAGACCCTATGTCTGAGAGCGTTGTCCAGATGCTTCTTGCACTCCAGCAGCTAGGGGCTGTGCCCACTGCTCTGGGGAGCCAGTTCCATGGCCACCACCCTCTGGTGCAGACCCTGTCCTTGACCCCAAGCTGACCCTCCCCTGACACAGTTCCATGCTGTTCATAGAACAGTAGAATCATGGAATCATAGAATTACAGAGTCACAGAAGGGTTTGGGTTGGAAGGGACCTTAGCACCCATTCATTTTCAACACCTTGCTGTGGACAGGGTTGCCACGCATCAGGTCAGGCTGCCCAAGGCTCCATGCAATTTGGCCTGGAATGCATCCAGGGATGGGCATCCACAGCTTCTCTGGGCAGCCATATGTACTTTTTTAATTCATTCTTTTTTTTTTTTTCCTTTATAAATACAGTCTCCTACTCAATCCCTGCATGTGGCAGTTTCTTCCTGCTTGTTGTTTGTTGAGGATCTCTTTATAGATGGGGCTTGCTGCCTTGCAGTGCCATCACATTTACTTTTTTCCCTGTCCACTCCTCCCACAAGGAAAGCCTTTGACTTGAGTTAGAGAGCTTGATATTGATTTCAGTGACAACAGAGCTCAGATCTGTTTGATCCTTTCTTCTTTCAAAGGACTCAGAACAGAAATTCAGGCTCCTTCCAGGGCCAGATACTTTCCTGGACAATTGTAAAAAGCTTTCCTGATCTGGTTGTGAGACAAGTGATCAGAATTTCACTTGGATGAATTGTTCTCAAATCATGTCTCTCATGTGTTAGACAAAAAAAGCTTTTCTTTTGATGTCTGCTGTGATGTAGGGTTTTGTTGTTTTATCTCAGCATAGTTCCTTCCCTGGACCTATTTACTCTGGTGGATGGGTGAAAATGCTGAGTGGGAGTTAACCATGTTGTGACTCTGAAACCACTGCAGTAAAGTTATTATTATTATCACTATCATTATTATTATCGTTATTATCATTAGTAGTAGTTATACAGTTACCACTAGGTTTTATCTACTCCCTGTGACTGTGAATTAGCTCCTTTCTGAAGAACTCCATTCCTTCAATCAGCAATAAATTGTATCTCCATGCACCTTTTAACAATATAAATGCTACATTCTATTCTATTTCTGTGTTTGTTTTTTTCCCTTGTCAAAGTCATCAGAAAACATGAAGTAAATTTCATTAAAAATACAAGCTGAATAGCTCCAAATTCCCCACTGCCCCAGCAAAATGACAAGCAACAATAAAGTTATAAAACATAGTGGGTAAAATACTTGTGTTAGGGTTGGATGCAGTTAAAGACAGCATCCCCACACAAGTCAAAATGATCAGGAATCCTTGCAAAGTCCTAGTCATCTGGAGAGAAGAGAGGTTCCTTTCTGGGAATTTGCAATGCCTTCCAGCTGTTGGCTTTGCACTTATATTGGAGATAGGAATTAAGTAGGAGAATTGTGTGATGTGAATATGGATAGTGGGAAGAAATAAGACAGAGTGAAATGAGTAATTAGGGGTTAAAGCAAATAGAAAGAGCAGCTGCAGAGGACAGGAGGAAGTGAGGGCGAGAGAGAAACTGTGTTGGAAGGTTGAGCCTCAGCAGGCCAAGGGAACACAGAGCAGGACTCCTTCAGGAGAGAATTTCCAATCATCTCAGGGGCTGTGACTGAACCACTATCAGTTGGGTAATGTGAATTTGTTGAAACATTTAGGTACTGGCAAAAGCACTGCTGTTATAGATGAAAAGAGCCCTTACAGGAATCTGATGAGCAATAACAGTGCTTCTTCACTAGTACAGGCTGATCTGTGTAGAGGGATCTAGATGAACCAACTATCTCAGTTCAGTTGAGCAGGAAAATCTTCTCTAAAATGGACCTGTCTCAAGGCAGCACCAAGAATAGGGTGAGAGTGGGGCCTCCTCTAATTTATCTTTGTTTTACGGTAATTTCTTGCACTGTTAGATGTTAAAATCTGAATGGTTTTCTATTTTCCTGTGCTCCTCTATCCCTTTTTAGATGGTGGGAGCAGAAAAAATGGGCAAGAAACTGATGGAAGAAATCCAAGCAGACATTCATGCTGGCAAGTTGAAAATCAGGAGACCCTAGAAGGATGGAAGAGGTTCTCATCTTCCATAACTTGGGATAGTTATACCAGGACTTAGTTTTATTTGTCCAGCTGTAAAATACAAGCAGGAAAAGAAAGTAAATATACCATGTTAAAAACTGTAATGAAAATTTTAATGTGTGAAAAGTAGAGAAATGTCCTACAAAGACATAAGTAAAGAGCAGTCACCTTCCCTCAAAAATTAATGCATCTGAGAATGGGCAAGAAAGCTGTTGAAGAGTCTAGAGCATAAGTCTTATGGGGAGCAGCTGAGGGAACTGGAATTGTTCAGCATGCAGAAGAGGATGCTCAGGGGAGACCTTATCATTCTCTGTTAGTCCTTGAAAGGGGATGCTGAGGAGAAGGTTGGTCACTTCTCCCAGGTAACAGCAATAGGACAAGAAGGAATGGCCTCAAGTTGTCCCAAATGAGATTCAGGTAGGTCTTAAGAAAAATTTCTTCACAGAAAGAATGGTGAAACATTGGAACAGGCTGCCCAAGGAAGTGGTGGAGTCACTGTCCCTGGGGTGTTCAAGAAAGGGATAAATATGTCACTTGTGGGACATGGTTTGGTGGGCATGGTGGTGATGGGTTGATGGTTAGACTAGATGATCTTAGTGATCTTTTCCAACCTTAATGATTTATGATTCTAAGGTTTGCTGTTGGGCAGTAGCTGCTCTTGAGCATCCTATTGCACCTCTGGTTGGTACAGCATGCTAAAAAACCATGCAATGTTAACTGAATTCAAATTTAAGATTGTCAGTTAAGAAGACCCTTGAAACCTAGTAGGTAGTATGGGAAGCTGGGCAGCAGCCTTAGGTCAACATTAGGCTATCACAAAGGGGAATGTGGTCCTTGACCAGATCCATTCCATTCAGCCATGGAGAATAGCATGCACAATTGAGCAAGAAGATTAGCATGAGAGAAAGTGAATTTCACCCAGAATGTGTGAATTGAAGTAGCAAATAAGATTTTTCTGAGCAGATTTCAAGCACTTGTTACATAGGAATTACCCTCAAAAATCAGTTTTCTAATGTTCTGTGAGGCTTCACTAGACTGTGATCTGTGACATAATAGCCTTCCTGAGAGGTAAGCACAGACCAAAAAGTCTACGTTTAGCATGTTAAAGTATTCCTTAACCTGAAGAAAGGGTGTAAATATGGAACTGGATTCTAGGGTGGAGGACTGTTTTTGTTTTATAACTTCTTTGTGTGTGTGTGTTTTTTTGTGTGTGAAAGGACTGTAAGAACAACTGCTTCTACAAGAGGAAGGGTGTTTATGGCATCTTGGCAAAGTAATAATTCTTTCCCTTAAAAACACAGTCACTGCTCTGAGTGCAACTGGTATAAATCAGTGCAGCATACAGACTCTGGCTCTGCTGGTATTTCATACTTCAGCTGTGAAATAGACCCACAGCTTTTGATAGAAAGATCATTGCCAAATTTAAGAGCTTCAGCTTTTGTTCAGGCATGTATTACCAGGCATGAAGGGACTGCAGGTCACATGCGATTGATGTGAGGCAAATTTATGTCAAGATTTTAACCTCTCTCTCTGCCTGTCAGCCTTCTGCTGCCTTTGAAAGCAGTCAGACTCATGTCTGTATGCTTGACTGTGTTGGAAACAGCTTGTCACGCTGATCCTTTAAAGGGCTCCACAGGAGAGAGTTCATCTCCCAAGACCTCACAGCACAAGTTGCCATGGACCAGGAGGCTGCAATGAAGACTGTGAAGGAGCAGCATTAGAGTCAAAGAAACTGGGCAGTCATCCACAACTCTGAGCAGCCTTGGAGGTCTTATTTGGTGCCTATAAATGATCACTTAACAAACTACTTCTCTATGAAATATTTCCCTACAAGAATTA
Organism: Odontophorus gujanensis; assembly: GCA_013399175.1. Classification (NCBI taxonomy): domain Eukaryota; kingdom Metazoa; phylum Chordata; class Aves; order Galliformes; family Odontophoridae; genus Odontophorus; species Odontophorus gujanensis. The sequence goes on from VXAB01013879.1 coordinate 298,723, forward strand.
AGGGCATGACAGTGATTGTAGTAATGTGCAGCTCTTGTTTATTCCACTCTGAGTTCGGCTGCTGGCTAATGTTACAATTTTGAACCAAAATAGAACAAGAAGTAATGCCTTTAAATTGTGCCAGGGGAAGTTCAGGTTGGATATTAAGAAATGTTTCTTCTCAGAAAGTGGTACTGGAACAGGCTGCCCAGGGAAGTGGTGGAGTCAGCATCCAAGAAATGTGGAGATGTGGTACTTAAGGACATGGTTTTGTGGGCTGCTGGTGGTGGGTTGACAGTTGGACTAGATGGTCTTAGTGATTCTATGATCTGTGATATACGTGTCTCCCTTCAGCTCATTTTGAGAAGTGACATCCCTCACAGAGTTCCTTTCTGGAAAAACAGAGACAACATCAGGCTCATCCTTCCCTGCTGTTTTATTTGCTAGAAACTCCCCACAACTACTAATAAGGAGCTGTTGGTCAACATGCAAGACTGGTTTGCACACTACAGAATAGTATCTGGTTTGTGCAAATACCATGCACCTTACCCCCTCTATGACTTAAGAGTCTTTTGAACCAAAAATACCCAATTGAAATTTCTGCTTCATTTTATGTTTCTCGAGCTCCGTGTTTGCCCTAGGGAAAGCTTGTCATTGTAGCCAGGGTAGTAAAGTTCTAGGCTAGATGCAAGCAAAAAGCCTGCTAGAGGCATGCTAGATGCTAGAGGTATCAGTCTGTCATGCTTGAACCATGCTAGTTCTGGAGTAACATAACATCCATCCAGCCACTTGTCACTCCAATGGTCAGCCATTAATTCAAACCTGTATTCACTCTATATGTCTTATGAGACTGCCTTACCTAGAGATTGTATTTTGAGGTATGAAGGCAGAAGCTCTTAAACAATTGATTTTTTTCTTTTAAAATTCATCTTTTTTAAAAAAAAATGAAGTGTTTGAGCACTGAAGTATTGAAGTATTAGATCTTAAAATGGAATGATCTATTTTTCATCATTAATGACATTGAGTTATTTAATTCTACTGATTTTGAAACGGAAATATTTGATTTTAAAATAAAAGTACTTGAACAGATATTATTGTATAAATGAAATCAAAACCATAGCCTTCCTGGCTTTGGTATTTATTTTTTCTTTTTTTCATATTTTGTGTTTTTTTCTTCTGAATTTTCAAATCATTCTGTCCCAGTTTCTTTCAGATGACAACAGCCTTCTAGGTGTTTTCAAAAGTATTTCTTTATCTTTTGTTTGTTTATTTATTTATTATTGGATGAATTTTTGACCAGATTCTATTTTTAACCTTTCAGCCTAGGGCGATTTGCTTTGCTGTGAAAAGTCAATACCCATTTACGTACATGATGTGTCAATCTACGTGATATGAACTGAGAAGCAACAGAAAGTCATTTTGCTCTTCAGCTTCGGCTCTCATTTCTTTTAACTGCCTGATGTGTAGACTGGATCACTGCCTTCAGCAAGACATATAAAATGCTGTTGCAAACTGGATGCAACTCCACTGACTTCTTTTATACTGTGGTTGCAAAAAAAAAAAAAAAATGTAGGTAGGTTTGCATTAATTCTGTATATGAGAACATATATATGTATTAACTATTAAGAAAAAGGGCCAGCTAGTCACATTAAACAAAAATAAAAGGCAAACTTCTTTAGGTCTGTCTTACTCCGTATTTATCAGAGAAGCTAAGGAAAAGGCTGAATTCTCCCTGTGCAAATCAGCAGGAATTCTAACAGCTTCCAAATGCAGTGGTGCTTTTTGACGTGGACATCCGCTCACTATGGAAGGGCCAAGACTCCTGAGTGAGCACTGACCATTGCACAGATGTAGGGTGGGGTTTCCAAAACCATAATGTGAACCGGGCATTCGAATTCCCTGCAGGTTAGTGGGATCTGACTTACAGCATTCCTTAGTGAGCTTGGAAAACAAATCTGTAACGTTAAAAAAATATCCAGTCCAGGCTAATACAATGGCCTGCATGATACCGTCAGCTTCACTGACTTCTCCTCAAGGGCTTCTCTATAGGGTGATCATAAAGAAAGCAGCAGAGATAAGACACTGGGACATTGCCTTTGGTAGCGTGATAGCACAACACATGAGGAATAACAATTGGGAGGAAAAATAGTTCTCTTAACAATATAACAGCTTTTGTAATGACTCAGTGTCTGTGCTGTGAAATGTGGCATTTTCCACAAAATCAATGCAGCCAGCCTCCTAAAGTCGGAGTAAACTGGGCAGGAATTCTGATAGAAAATTGTCTTAATTCTCATTGATGACACATTAGCTCTCACATGAAGTTCGGTTTAGTTGCTGTTGGAATCAAAGTGTCCTTTGGGCAGCTGGAAAACTGTGAGAGAGAGCTCATATCATTGTGACCAAAGGCTGCACAGGAGGAATGGCTTCTGCAGCAGAAGCTTTGGACCACCAGATTAATATCACAGAAATAGAAAGCATTGACTTTCACACTTCCTATTAAAGAAATTCTCTCACCACCTGAAACTTATAAAAAATGCCTGCTAGGCAGGTATCTATGTTTCAAAGACCACGTGGAGGAAGATCTTTGGTTTTGTGATCATGTTTATCCTTTTAGCTTCATATGGGGAGGAGCAATGCTCGGTAAATCTGTAATTACTGCTGTATAAGCCATTGGTATACGAGTTAGAGAAAAGAGGAGCCTTTCCTATCAAACAGAGCATTGGCTGTGTTTCTGTTGTAGTAAAAGACTGAACTGTTACATTTAGCCAAGCATATTATATGATATGTGTGCCTGCAACGTCAGGAAAACAACCATGATGTCCCAGCTGTACGTGTCAAATCTGATTAAAACAGTGTGCCAGCATTGCCATTTAATTAGCTTTTTTCTTTCCAACTCCAAATGGTAAAATATTTCCAATACAATATATTTTTTTTTTTTTCTGGTTGCTTGATACCTCTTTTGTAAAAAAAAATTGCACAAAATGCAGTAGGTTAAATGGCCAAGCCTCAATATGCAGTGTAACTCAGCTCCATGGACTGAATGGTTTCGGTGGCTTGTCTTTGAAAAGAGTTGGCTTAAATGACTTCAGCATTGAATGAATATTTGAATTAAATGAATCAGCATCAGCTTGGTTTGTGTGTGTGTGTTCACAAGGAAGTTTCACTTTTAATAAATAAAAGCTATTTCCAGCAGGAGGGAGGAAAGCATGCCTCTAGGCAAGTGTGCTTCCGTGCATTGTTCCACTACCAGATCACTGAGGACTTTGGCACTTCAGCTTTAAGCACAATGACCTAAATAGTCTGAGAATGTATTATTCTTACAGAGAATTGTATGTGGGAGCAGACTTGGCCTCTCAGTATTATGAAGACTAAAGTCTCCTGACCTCTCTGTCAGTCAGCCCATCCTTATACTTACTAAATCTTCCTAATGGATTTGCCTGGGCTGTTTCCATTGGTGTAGTTCCCTGTGAGAAATACTAATCAAGGCAGGAAAGTGACCAGATTTGCAATGGAAGACTGGATAACTTGTGCTGCTGCAGAAGTCACTTCAGATTTCAAAGATGTTTGAGTTTAAGGACCCAGGATGGAAGATGGGTGAAATACAGAATTAGATTAATATATGGGATCACAGTGCTGCAGTTTTTTGCTTCAAAACATCCTGTGGCAGAGGGGAGGTAAAAGAGGTATGGAGAATGTACAGGCAAGGAGAGTTTGCAGAGAACCAGAAAATAGTAGAGCATTTATAAAGAGGAAACAAATAGTGGACCATAGAAAGGAATGTGAGTGCATGTGGGAAACAGGGAGAGAGACAGAATGGACCGAAGAGCTGCATTCAACATGACTGGGTGGGTTTGGAGTAGTCAACCACTAATTAAATAAAGTTGCTTTAGGAAAATTCTGTACTTATAAAGGTTCTTTCACCAAACTGACAATTACGCTGAATACCTTAGGAGAAATCATCTAAAAAATGGTCATTCACACCTATCTACCAAGCCTACCAGATGGGTAAGACTGTAATTAGGAGGCTATAAGGCCTGCTAGCTCAAAATTAAAAGCTTTTCTCCAATTCCAGAGGCACAGTCGTGCTTAAGATGAAACTGAATAGTGAGTATGGAAAGAGTATATGTTTGTTTTTCACAAGCATGAGTCAATACTGAAGCCTTTTAAATATGTCCTCAGCATACTAGCTCCTTGGCAGGACATAATAATGAGGCTGCTGAATAAAACAGTTTTCAGTGGTACTCAGTTTTGTATATATGATGCTTTAAGATATTGTGGTGCAGAAGACAGTGAGATCACAGTATTATGAAAGGAACCCATGTTCAGCTGAGCATTTCCTGTTGAAGTTATTGAATTTTTCAAGGTTGTTTATCTTGTCTTTTTGTTGTTGTTGTTTAATTGTTTTCTGTCTTAGAATTCAATCATTTAGAAGCCAACCAAAATCAATTACTTATTTGGAAACTGTCTTGTTTGGAATAACATGACCAACATTTATATACACAGAAGGGAAAAAGAAAAACCTTCTTAATTTATAGTTGTATATATTCATATATATATATATGTACACACACATATATAGTTACAATTTACTAGAATTTAAATTATTGCAGTATTATACTATATTTAGTACTCCAATGTTTATACAACAGCCTTTTAACGTCTCTTCAACAGGAGTTATGGCAGATTGTGTTGATTCATCAAAACTTAGCCTGTAGTCCATTCGTCCCCAGTGAGATTATCTGACTTAGTGCAACAAAGCAGCCAGGCATACAGCAATAGTAAACCCATTCTCCACAAACAATAGCCCATTTATCGTGTCTGTTTCACAGGGATTTGGCTGCTGTTCTGAGTAATTTAATTCTTGAAGGACAGTACAGAGCAAGAACAAATATTAGATGGGAGATGCCTCAACATCTGGAATGAAAGAGAGAAAGCAAAAAGTGACCTAAAATAATTTTAGATTTGCTGCAATGCATCTTTTCATTGGCTGAGGAAGAAATTTTACAGATCTATTGAAAACTAATATATATCAGTAAATATTCACAGGACAGTTAGGGTTAAGCTAAGGGGAACAGTGTGCTGACATTGTCCTATTTAGTTAATAGTTCTGGAGAAACCCTCAGTTCTTTAACCCATGTTAGTATTAAATAAATATGAAAAGCTGTAATTCAGTCATGGCTCTTCCCGGGGCTGGAGGTATGTGCATATGTGAACACATGCAAAATCATACCCGTTATTAATATAAGACGTTTTGGCAGGGTACAGTAAGTTTTAAATAGAACCTGTCAGGCATTGATTTCCAAGAGCAGCCTCAAAAGAGGAAAGAGTTGACCCTGCCTTGGCCAAGGAATCACAACTACTGCCTCTGTAGTTACTGCAAAGAAAGCATTCTCTGTTGAGTTATATGATTAAGATCTGGGCTTTTAAAATCTTTTTTTAATTTATTACCAGTTATCTATCATAGAGAGTGATAACAGAAAACATTGTTTAATTTCTCTATCTTTTTCATTTTTAACAAGTTAACAGGATTTTTGATTCTGATGTTTTTATTGTCTATCAAACAGATGTAAGTATAAGTTTTACAGTTTTCTTTCTAGCTAGGTATAATCCTTGGAAACCTGGATACGTGACAGACAGCAGTAACTGTTCATGCACTGGCAGAAATCCCAAGCAGCAAACAAAGCCTTACAGGTTGTTTTATTAAATCGTTTCAGCACTGCAAAAGAAATATGGGTTCTACTGAAATTTATGGGAACTTTGCTACTGAGTTCAGGACAGTCTTGATTTCACATCTCAATTATCAAGAACAAGTGTGTGAAATACAGCCAATTATCTGTTGCCAAACAATCCCAGCAGTAGATTAACTACCTAATCCAAACTACCTGTAGAACCTTTTAGAGCTAACCTATAATGTACTTCTACTGTATGCTTAAAAAGCTTTCTGTGTCACACATCCCCTTGCAGAAGATATATGTTCCAAGAGCAGGATGTTCTAAGCTTTAATAATGTTTTGCAATGACTTCTTTGTGTTATACTGTAAGACCCAATGTATGGGAACTGTTGAATCACAGCCTGAACCACTGATTGATCACCTAAGGCTGAGTCAGCCACAGGAGCACAGGTAAAGGCAATTCACCTGTGTGACCAGATGGGGTGGAGTCTGGCTCTACCCCTCCCAGACCCCATTTAAGGGCTGACCAGCACTAGGGACAGATCTCTTGCTGGGGATCCGTCCCCTGTGGAGTTACTGGTGAGCCTTGACCATCTGTAACAGGTGAGCCTTTCTTTATTTACTGGTTGTTTGTTTACCACCCAGATAAGCCAAGCAAAATATACCATCCACCTTATTATTTTCTGTGGATACTATTCTTTCAGTTATTCACCCTACACCCAAACAGTCTTATACTTATTTTCACAAGTGAGGGATTTCTGTTCTAAAGCTTATACATTTTGGGCTGGAAGTACTATGATGTTTTTTGGTTGCAAGAAATAAGTCCAAGTACTTTTGTTTCATTTTTGCAGTTTTTATTGATATTTCATTTTTTCAAATTACAGTTTCTTCTGAATAATAGCTGTTGGGCTTATTTTGTGCCATATTAAAAAGTTTTCTTGAACGGACTACTTTACTCCTTTAGAAGGTTAGCTAAAGGAAGCAGCTGCAACTCAGTTGCATGGCTGTGCAATTATGTGGTAAACCCATCCAAAAGCACTTTCTATCTGCTGTAAGCCACCTTGTCTCCCACTGGCTGGCTCTCATTGAAGGCAAGTCCTTTGCTAGGGGCTTCAGCGGAGTTGAATTCTGCGGACTGCTCTCCATTACTTTCACTTCCTGCAAAGACAATATAATTAAGACTAAAGTATATGTAATATCTTTGATACAGCAAGCTAGAAGGTATATACTTTGTTAATGACACTTTAATAAGAGCTTTTTTTTTTGCAGCTGTAAGGGTTCAGGAAGCTATCTTTCTCAGTTGCAATCCATTTGTAGAATGCTCTAGGGTAATGACAGATCACCTGATATAATTTATTATCATGCTTCCAGCATTCTTTAAATAACTGCCACTGAAAAGCATGACGGCTTGCACTACAGCTGTGCAAGACTTGTTCTCCTTTTTGTTTGGTCTTCTAATACTCACCTGCTGTGCAGAAAGTGTGGGGAGCATTAAGTATTTTTTCTGTCTGGAATACAGAAAACTCCAAAAACTCAACTCTATAAGATCTCTTCTTCCATTTGTTTACCATCTGTAATTTTAGTCTTTTGCCCTGTTTCAGAAGTGCATTTGTCTCTACATGACCAATGGTGTTTTTTTATTGTATCCTAGCAGAGTGCTCTCACTGCTGCGTAGATATCCCTCATACTGAAAGAATCTGTTTTCTAGAGGAGATTTCCAAAAAGAAGGTGTGAATGAAATGAGTAAAAGATGAATGCTAACCACAACATTCCTGATTCTGTCTTGTCTGAAATCCAAACTATGAATACTGCTACTTGTTTTGGACTTCTGCTTGTTTACACATTTGTGTCTCAAAGCTAATGGAGAAGCCTTCAGCTCTGTTAGCATTTGACTTTTCTAAGCCTACAGGTAGGGTCAAGTTTGGATAATTCAGATGTGAAAAGCATGTCTAAATATCTACATTTAAACACATGTATTAGACAGACCCGATTTCACTTGGGAAGCACTAATGGTATCTCATTCTGCCCATTACTTACACAGGCACTTATTTGAGGAGAACTCATTTTTCTAGATGCCATTTACATGAGTAAGGGATGTGGACTGAATCCCAGTTAACCTGTTTGGGATGCAGTTAAAGGCCCCTTATAAAGTGACTCACTGTTATGCAGTGCAGTCACCACACTATGCAAGAGGAATTTTTGCATTTAGACATACTGTCTGAGTATCCATAAACACTGTGGTGTTCCTGTTTTTAGCTGAATTTCAAGTTGTTAACACATTCCCTGGAAAAAACCATCCACAGCTTTTTTTTTTTCTACTACAATGGCCGCTGTTCTCGTTTCTGGTTTTGATTATCCCCATGGAAACCATTGTGACTTAGTAGTACATAAACCACTTTGGATTCACACTGAAATGGGACCAAGGGAATTCCATTTACAACATCCAAACCTTTTCAAGCACCATCACTTTCAAATTTCCCAAGGTGCTCTGCTCTCTAAAATGCCAACTTTGCAAACTGGTTTCAGACAATTTCTACTGATTTTTAGAACATCTGCAATGAAACATATTAAACTACTCTCTGTTACTTGAACAGTCACTGCCAATAAATACAATGAAGAATTGTTGCATTTATAAAACTACTTTTGGTAAACTATCTTCAGTTTCACCAAAATTCATTTCAGGTATAAGCAGGAACAAATGACACATTCCATCATTAAATAATAGTCTGATCATGTCATGAAATGCATATTTAACTTTCAACGATATGTTAACATAATGGAAAGAAAATTATGGGTAACAGTAAAGTTGGATGTATGTACACAACAGATTCTATATCAAAGATTGAATAACCTGAAAAATATGTAACTTCATCTGTACAAGAGACTCTAAATATTATAGGCTTTATTCTAAACACTGGAATTCAGGAGTTTAAGAATTATTCCATTTTCTGTTAGACTGGGACCTATGGAGCTTTGAGCCTTTATCTCTAATTTGAAGTTTTTAAGTCAAGGCATTTCACAAGTAGTAAATAAAGGATCAAGAAAAGTTTCTGAATCATCAATTGCATTCAGATTTTATGATCATTTACTCATGCGATTAATCTCCATTTAATTTAAATCTATTATTATTAGCAATAATAATAATATATATATTTGCTTTTAAATTCCGGTGATGTATTAAGTAAGAAAAGTACTGATTTGAAGAAAGTGGGGAAATGGTAAAAACACAGTTCATCAAACTTGGTTGAGAATGCATCAGAAGAGACCCTCTACAGCTTTACATTTGCCTGTGAAAACTGGATTGTATTGTTAGCTGTGCCTCTTGCTGCCATGCTTGTGAAATCCATCAACTCAACATGAGGCACAAATTGCAATCCTTGACAGCCAGAACTCAACAATTAGACTGGACTGTGTATCGTGCAGTCTGAAACACTATCACAAGAGATTTATAATTACTCAAGAGCAGGAAACTGCTCTTTTTTTCCACTAAGTATGTGTTGGATTGGATCTTACAGTAGCTGACTACCGAATAATCCCCTCTTCAGACAGAGTGCCAGGTGCATCAGCCAAAAATGGTTTGCAGAATTTCTGTCTCAAATCTACCGTTCAACATAAAGCAAAGATCCCATATGATTGCTTGGAAGCACTCCAGGAACAGAAAGTTTGGAGCAGGTAGGTAACGACAGAGCTGCAGGGTGTCAGCTCAGAAGGGAAATACAGCAAGCTACCCCTTGTGCCATCAAGCAATGAATGTTGACTTAAAAATAATGGCAATGTAAACATGAAGACTGAGTTCTATTGACTGAACTGACTTAAACACATTTCACAGTCTCACCTGTCCATTTGTGCTAAACGTGATCTATGGGATCAATGCAAGTGACAGACTTGTACTGATGGGCTGTTACAGCTTTGGCATGAATTTCAGCACAATTTCCTTTAACAAAGAAACCGAGGATGTTTAGCAGTCAGCATCTGAAGTTCATACAATTCTTCTAGCTGAGCTGATAGGCATTAAGAATCTTTTTTTTTTTTTTTTCCATAGGACATTTAGCTAAAGCTATTATCAAGAGAGCCATGGCCAGAGTGTTTTTAAGTCACCATCCTATGCTGAGTTCTGGAGCCAAAATGGATTTGATATGATATCTTAAGCAGAAATTATATGAGAAGTTTCAGTATTTCAGGGTGAAAAAAAGATTGAAGATTACTATAGAAGCAAGATGACAAGCCAGCATTGCTATGAGATGGAATTCAATAGAAGTAGACTGTGTGGTTGCATTACCATGGTGCTGAGGCCAAGCAAACACTGGCCTGAAGACAAGGCAGGGTGTACTCCTGTTTTCAGGGTAACATGTTGACTTTTAACATGTTGTACTTTTTAAACCTTCCTTTAAACCTTACTCCATAAATCTCACACTGTATGACTTGTTTTCCAAAATCTGACTCATCTGGTGAGCTCTTATAGTGTTTTTTTCTCTCCATCTCTTAATTTTTATAGAGATTCAACATTTGGCTTTAGCCATTGATGAGGGCAGGATATTGTGCTAGACAGACCTTTGGACTTACCCATCCACGAATGTTGTGTTATTTTTTTATTTTGGACAATTGAAAACCTCCTATATCTCAAAAGTAATCTACCCTGTTTTATATTTTCCCACTTCTTAAGGAATTTCCTATGAGGGCTGGGAGTAACCTCTGTCCGTGGTGCTCAGTCAACAGCTGTTCTGCTTGAGCTGTAACTTCAGCTCAGACTGGCATTGCATAGTCAGAGTGCTGCAAAATAAAGTCTCAAAAGTTCTAAAAGCTATACCCTGGACCATTTAACTATCAGAATCAAGGTTTGCAAACTAGGACTGTCTTGACCAGCAGAAAGCCATCTGACAGACTGAAAGGCACAGAGAGATACCAAGGAACAGATGAAAAGGCCTGCAGCAAAAATGTTTAATCCACTTTTGAAGACAGACCATAAATAATGATATAACCTGTTTCTTCAAAAGGAACATTAATTTTCTGTGCTTGCATTGGAACCACCAGTTTGATGACTTGGTCCATTTGAGGTAGTCTGTCAAACATTAGAGATGTTCTGGGTAGCTTGGTGTTTTGGACAGTACACTTTGTTTACAGAAATACAAGTAGCTCCCAAAACAGAAAGGGTCTGGACTGTGTTCAATGTGAAGATGAATCCTCGAAACACAAAAAAAACCACTTGGGACATAAAGAAAAAAACAGTTCAAAAATCTCAGCCTGCCAAAAAGGGATGTTTTTTGTTTGCTCTTCTTGAGGCTATCCAAATTTATTAACAGCACACACAAAGAGGTATTTATTACCCAAAGAAATAGAGCAGTCAGTACAGAGTGGCAGACTGAAATTGGTCTAACTGTCCTCAGAAATATGAAAAAGAATTGAAAGAATTCTAGAGCTGTGTGGAAATTGATGAATACTAAGGAAAACTACAAGGGGTGTAATGAGCACAGCTATAAAAAAGTGAAATGAACTTATCTATTGTGAAGTCAAAACTTGAAGAATACATAATATTTTCTCCAACAGAGAAAAGAGTCTAGTCTTCCAGTTTAGATAAAATTATATATTACAACTTCAAATAAGGAGCAAATCATTAGAACATATAGCTTCATCATCTTTATAATTACTGCAGGAGGATTTATCTAAACTCAGATTACAGACTAATTGCTCACCTGTGGATGCTTTCAGTCTTCTAATATAGTCAGACCAAAAGGAACAGTCTGCTTTTTTCAATCCTTTAAGAGTAGGCATTGAAATGGTGAATTCTTTGTAGTTATCTCCATCATCATTTGGCAGAAACATTGGCCAGGGTGGCAGCAACTGTGACATTTTTCTCGAGAAACTATGACGATAGTTTGGATTTCTAAAGGGAATTAAATGATTTTTAGAAAATAATGACATGAGCAGTAGAATCATAACAGTAGATCAGCTGGGTCAAAGAAATGTGTATCCAGTCTATCTGACCAGCAGGATTCAAATCCAGCCCAGACTGTTGAATTGTTCATGGTACTTCATCTGGCAGTCACTTGTTAATCTGGTTCACTTCCTAAGGAACACGTACACAGGGCTTGTATAGACACAGAGCTCATCAGCATCCTCAACAACTCTCAGTCCCAGAGCAAACCAAGGTAATCTAAAGAGCTTGTTAAGTTGTTGTAATGTCAGTAAAGCTGCGAGTCATTTTCATGGTAGCTGGCAAATATGTTAAGTTTGTCTTCATGCGCTTTCCCCCTTCTGGTGGGAATAAGGGAACTCAGCCTAGATGCTTCAGATCTGGAATCCCAGAACTAGGCCTTGAAACAACATCAAGGCCTTCTAGCTTCAAATATTTAAATAGATTTTGCAGATGCTCAATGGAAATAAATTTCCTATTACTTCTAAGTACAAATCATACTACAGATCTTCAGTATCTACTTGATAACTTGTTCATGTCTTTCCAGCACTCTTGACCAAAGAGCCCTCTGTAGGAATACAAATTGTCAGAGGAAATGGAGGCTACCTGAGTGAAGACAGGAGCTGACTTATATTCACTCTACTCTTTGCACGCTCCCCACCCACAGAATATCTTAAATGTCGTGTATTTACCCAGAGTTCACAAAATTGGAGATATACTCCATAATTTGCAAAGAAAGTCTCTTTTCTTCCAGAGTATATCGTTCTTCATACTTGGGGTAGAATGGCAGTCCAAATGCATATTGAACATCCAGCAAGAGCTCGAGACCTGAACTAAAAAAAATGTTTAGATAAAGATAATTAAAACCATCATTTATTTATTCAGAGGAGAAAGGGAGATCATTTAATTCAAGAAATAAAGCAAAATTTAAAATAGCTAATGACCGTTAATTAGAATTTTCTACGCTGTGAGATTTCTTCAAACCAGAACATAAAGGAAAAGTGATAATTTGTGATTAAAGGTCTTTAACTTGTTACTAGAGGAAATGTGGACAGCAAGGCATATTTGCCAAGTTAATTAGGCACGTAACAGAAAGTCATTTGGATGTTGGTTATTGCTTAAATGGCTATTAATTTTTGTACAAATTTTCACTAACATTAAACTCAGAAAGCAGAAGCAAATTGTGACATGGAATCTGGCAGCCAGTTTGGAAGGTTAATTATATTTTATTTCACAAACGAAATAAAATCTTGGCTTTCTAACTGGCAGTTGGAGTTTTTCCATTGACTTCACTGGGACCAGTATTCTGCTCCAAGTCTTTGGATAAAGGAAGATGTAATAGGAGATGTTTATGAAGATTTCTCTTATATATAGTTTTAATCTAATTTCTGGGCTGAGTGGTTTTGGTTCATACAGTCTGCTCCCTCCAAGTTTTATATGGTAGTCAGGTCAAAACAGCTTGAAATAATCACCTAGATCAAATTTAAGTAAGAATCATTGTTTACTTCCATGTGATAATTAACACATGTAATAGGTAATATTTTAACAATTCAGAGACAGGATTGCCCATGAAAGGCAACAACCGCTGCAGGACTTTGTAGCAAAGTTTATACAACTCAGTATTTTCAAGCCCTGTGGAAAAACAGCAGACAACTTTCATTAATAACATTACAACTACATTTTTCTCAATCTATAGCTTTACATCATGAATCAGAACAGGATACTTCTGGTCTGGAGTCCATTTGCATTTTTTGTATCATGCAGTTAAACAAAGATCCTATTGACTTGGTTAAATGCTGCATGAAGACAGACAGCATCAGGGGACCTGAGAGAAGGAACAGATGTCTGTGAGCAGAGACAAACAAATCCCAGATCCACTCAAAAGAATTTCATCTGCAGTGGCTGCAGAGGTTGTTGTTGAAAGGTGGCACAACTGAAACTATTTTATCTTTGGACGTGAAATGCAGCAGCACTGATCTGACCCAGATAATGTCTCTCATAGAACAAGGCTTGTATTTCAAACCATCGTGGGCAGGTGGACGGCAAGCAAGATGATTCGTTCACATTTTATGAGTAGTGGCACTACCCTCCTTCTATTTTGAAAAACAAACACACAACCCTCTAAATGAAATACATCTTTGGTTGTATTTTCCTTAGTCTTATCATAATACCTCAGTAATACTTTGCATCTGGAAAGTGAATTATTCACAGATTATTCAGCAAAAAAATGCAGAACTGAAACAAGATTAAAGCATATTTTTCTTCCCCAAATGTTTATAGAAGGATTAAGCAAGATCATAGTTTAATAATTTTACTTTAAAAATAATTGGCTTGGCTCAATACATTAGAGCAATATTTAGTGTTAGTATTGCAGCAAAGGTATTATATACCTAAAGGAGCTATTATCTTCTTGATAAGAAAGTCACTTTTGAATAGAACAGATGACATGAAATTAGTTTAGATGGAATGAAGAGACAAACTGACACTTCTAGGAAAGTTGTATCAGGAGTGAATTTACCTCTAAATCTGAAATGAGTGAGTTAGTAGTGAAATTGTCAGTTTACACAAAAACCAGTGTGTTTTCAGCCTTTGTTTCTAGAACATCTGTCAAAGTCATAGCCCAGATTAAAAATCAGAAAACTCCTAAATAGATGTTTTATTATGATTGAAATTACTTATTTACTATTCATTAGGGCTATAAAAATGATCTAAGGGATAAAACAGCTCCCCAACGAGGACAGGCTGAGAGAGCTGGGGCTGTTCAGCCTGGAGGAAAGTCTAGGGAGACCCGATAGTGTCCTTTCAGTATCTAAAGAGGGGCTATAAGAAAGAAGGGGATAGACTATTTATCAGGGTTGTTGTGATAGGACAAGGGGAAATGGTTTCAAACTAAAAGAGGAGAGATTTAGATTGGATATAGAGAAATTTTTTACAATAAGAGTGGTTTTTTACAGTAAGAGTGGTGAGGCACTGGAGAGGTAGTGGATGTCCTGTCCCAGGAGACATTTAAGGTCAGGCTGTTCAGGGCTCTGGGCAACTTGATCTAGCCGTAAGTGTCCCTGAACATTGCAGAGGAGTTGGACTAGATGATCTTTAAGTGTCCCTTCCAACTCACGAGTCTGATTCTGTGATAAAAGTGTGATAGAAGTGTTGGGGGGTTGATACATAGCACAAACTGGCACAAAACTCTTTAGTTTCGTGGGCTGCTTTCTGGCTGGTAGTACCACATCTTGGCTTATGAGCATCAGTTGTAAGAGGCTGAAGAAGAAAACATTATCTTAAAAGTGGAAAGAGGCACAAATATGTGTGCTCAGGTCAGCAGCAGAGTTAAGAACTGTGAAAGATTTAAATGGTCACTAAATCAGGGAAACTTTATTCTCTTACTTCAGACTGACCACCATGCATTATTGTCAGAAGTGAGCAGCCGGAAGTACACAAACAAGGATTTTTTAGTAGGATGTTGGATTTCTGAGCTGACAGTGTAGCACCAAGTAGTGACAATATTTGCACTACAGTGGGACAAAGAGGGGAGTGGAGGATAAGCATGTATAGCTTTGCTGTTGTGTAATGTTAGCTCTGCATAGAGGCCATTTCCAACTGTACTCCTGATACCCTGGGGTTCCACATAGGTGACTTATCAACATAACTCTAATTGGAAAAATGTGGAGTCCAACAACTTTTAAAAGACAGGTAACCGAAACAGAGGACTGCATAGACAATAGAAAAAAAAAAAAAAAAAGTTTTTTTCAGGTGTTTTTAAGGAAGAAAAATTAATAAATATTTTTTAAAAAATATAAACTTAACTTTAGCTAAAGTTTGGCTAGAATTGTCAGCAAATTAATCAGGCTAAAAGAAAACAAGTTAATCAGTCTGGCATTAGTGTACATACCAGATATTTATTTTTCAGTCTTTTTAGCTGTACTGTCCAATAAAAATAGATACTTTAACCCTCATAAAGTATAAATAACTATTATCAGACTAGTTTTCTAATACATACGGTTAAGAAAAAGAAGTTCGTGTGTTGCCATGTGTTTCAATTTGTCTTTGTGCTTTATTTAATTCTTTGATTTATTTATTTATTACTGATAGCTATGCATTGGAACCACAGAAATGGATACAGAAATGCACTGGAGAACAGTGCTCCTATGTGAGGGGAATTTAGTTGATGTTTACACTCCAAAATTTCTCAGACACAGCGTTTGGTATTTGGGAGGCCATATGTGGAGTCAGGAGTTGGACTTGATGATCCTTAAGGGTCCCTTTCAGCTCAGGATATTCTAGGATTCTGAGATTCATTCTATCTTCATTCATACCAACACTTCTGGTCAATTTCCTTCATACTCCTTTATATACAATTTTATGTACTCAACATGCTGCCAGTCTTATGATACAAGCAACCCTTTTTCTACTAAGGCTGCTGTTTTGACATTGTTTTGCTTGTTTGTTTAAAAAAAGAATTGATAGGCTTTAGGTAAATAGGGAATGGCAGCTGCCATTTCTTAAGCCACTCCTTTAACAATCTTGACCCTCAATGGCACACATCTGTAGGGCAAATATATATATATATATATATACACATTTATATGCATATCAAAGGATAGATATATATTAACAGAAAGCAAATGAGCTAATCTAAGTACTGGTGTGACCTCTGCAGTTCTGGAGATGGATTTGTTTCTTTGTGTCTCCTCACATTACAAAGTCCTGCCAAAATAAGAGCATGTGAAAAACAGATTAATACTTTTCTTTCTTTCTTCTTTTCAGGAAAATCAGGACATATGGAAAAAGCTTAATTCCTAGCAGGATTTAACTGGCAAATTTATCTCCCTTTGAACAAAAAAGGCCCTATGGATACATGTGATTTGTGAAAGTATCCTGGAGTTTGCTGTGTCTTTTCCACTTGGTTAACTCCCAATACATGCAATGTTCTACTTAGCACTATAAGGCTGTGCCAATGGAAGAATATAAAACTGAAATAGCAGACAGTAAATTCAAGAACCTGAAATCTCACACAAATAAAGTAGTAAAAAAATAATTAATCTTAGTAAAGGAAGGAAGCACTGTTATAATCTCAGACCTCCTAAATAAAAGATTACAAAATTTTGTCTGGAAATTTCTGTATTAAAGAGTCAGCAATAACCATGTTGACACATCCATTTATTTGGGGGTATCAGTATGCTAAATGAATGGATGAATTTCCTTAAAAAGTGTATGTGTTCATCCAAAGCCCAGAACATCAAGAAAGCTCTCTCTAGCTATATGGACTTTGGGTTTATCTGCTAGATTACATTTTCTGGGAACAGCACATGCTACTGCAGCATATGCAGTCTCTCAGCTGAGCTTTGCTTAACTTGAAAGTGATTTCTGATGGTACTGAGCTTGGTGTTTTGCTTTTGTGAATCTATGGCTAAACTCCAAGATCAGATCCAAGTTCTGAAAAATCTGCTGAATGATTAAGGTCCCTATGCCTCTCTGTGGGAAGAAAAAACAAGTTGTCTAGACCTCAACCCTTCATCAGTACAGACACTGTCTGAAGACTCGAGAATGCTGTGGCTGATTCAGCAAAAGAGTGTTTTTGTAGCTGTTGCAAGCATAATGCAACAGATAAGGCAAGAGGGAAAAGAAGCAATTCCAACAAGAGCAGCAAAACAATAACTTTCAGTAGATAGGAGAGAGGGGACAACTTTATAGAGAACAGTGACAAGCTGTTGAGGCAGCAGGTATACTACCTAAGGTCACAGTGGTGCCTGTCCGGCTATGGAAGCAGCAGGCATTGCATCTATTCATGTTACCATTTCTGTGTTTAGGTGAGTTATTCTGAAGTCCAGAGATGCAAATTTCTGCTGCCCTCCACAGTGCCCTGTTCAGCTGTGGCCCTCTATACTATAGGATGTTGCTACTCATGGGCTATTGTCATGGGTAGAGCTTCTAGTGGACAAAGCATAGAGACCAGATTAAAGGATTGCAGAGTATACTGCCAGAGATGTAGTTATTACAGAAGCAGAACAGTAGAAAATCTCCTTTATTTAAAGTGATACTAAGAGCAGAGAGAATTAGCACAGTCTATCTACTAAGAAGAAAACAAAAATACTTCACATAGTTAATGGGTTCAAACTCATTAACTATGTGAAGTATTAACTATGTGAAACATTAACCATGTGAAATATTAACTGACTAAAATACATATATAGATATGTATGTATGTATATATATATTAATCAGTAAGGAGTTCCCATCTTCAGAATTACAGGAAACATACTAAATGTCACAGAAATCCAGACAGCTACGTTCACCTAGGCATGGAGCAATCTTTTAACAGTTCACATCAACATACACAAAAGGATATAGTCAGGAGGTGGATACAGACCCAACTAAAACGACTCAAAATAGACAGCAGCTCATAAATCTTAGAGGAATCTGTTCAGTGCACAGGTTATAACAAAAACTTGTGTGACAGTTATTATGATAAAGTTGACTAAAAAAAAAGATAGAGCTCAGTTTAGAGCCCTCCGATGATAATAATGATGTTTTGCTGATGATCTTCTCTCCTTAGTGAGCAAAGCACTAAATTCTGTCCATGTTCTTTAAGACCACTCATTCGGCACTACACTGTGACTTGGAAACTATGCTGCCGTCCTGGAAAGCAGTGCTACTTCATATGCCAGTAAAACATAAAAATCACCCAGAAATCTCTTCAAGGGTTAACAAGGCAAGTCTTTGTACAGTTAATAATATTATCTCTGTCAAAACATACTTCTCCTATCACATATTTCTTTACTGAAATAAAACTTCAGCTTTCCCCACTAATCTTAGGCAATGCTGAACAGACACATTCCTCCTGCAGTTTAGAATAACTGTTTACTCCAAAACCCAAATGTTTTCAAGAAGAGAGTGAGAAAATGACATCTGGGTTACATATATTTTTGCCACAGATCATTAATGCAGGAACTGGCTACACATTCTGCTTTATTCAAATAGGAACTGAAGACTAAAGCAGAAATGGTGTCACTCCAAGCTTGGGAGAATGCTACCATGTGGAAGGAGGTAGTTTGCTCTCTGCAAGATCAGTTTATCTATATGACAACTGTCAGTTTATGGTCTTACATGATTTTCCACATATGTCACAGACATCATTGTAGTGTGTGATGTTTAGTCCTACCCCTGTGTGTCTGAGTATGTGTGTGTACATTTTAGAAACATCTATTTGTCACATTAACTTTTGCTAATGGATTTTTTCTGCTAAAAAATTCCTCCCTGTTTAATAACTTTTGGTCTACTTCACATCATTCCAGTTGGGTTTGTCTTTACTGGATGACTTCTTGTCCCTTCTGTTTATCTTGCTGTGAGTTATTAAGAGACTGCTCCATGTGAAATGAGAGGAAATAGCAGTGTTTTTCATCTCCCCATTTTAACTCTTTCTTCATCTTTGGGGCACACAAAAAGTAGGAGAGGTGACAAGACCGAAACTAAAGATTCAATTCTTATCTCTCCCAAGAAGGTCCAAACCACACAACCTACTTTCTTGCTTAAGTTGATGTTTATCTGACTCTGTTCCTTCTCTTAAGGAGAGTTGTGATCTTCAAGGAAGATCCTGAGAACTGGCAGGTGTTGTTATTCTAGTGGTTACGGATGTCCCTTGGGAGTCAGTAACACAGTTGACATATCTTTCTCTAGTATGTTCTACTTGAAGATTGCTTCACATACTCATCATTTTAATCCCATAGGGCATATCACCCATAATGTTCCCATACACTGTATTTTGTCAGTTTCAGATCATGAAGGGTTCTCAGTTTTTAGCCACTCTCTCATGTGAAGCAACAAACCTCCACAGCATTGCTACATTGGCATGCAGTGAGGCTGCTGGAAAGCACTCTATGCATGAATGCTATGTGGAGGGGAGGATGCCATACAGAGAGGGAAGGAGGTCGGTCGCTTGATGAAAATGGGATAGAGAATAAGAGAGGAGTCATTTAGGAACGAATGTCAATAATGTTTAAACAAAAAACTTGGAGTATATTCAGCAACAGACCTAGTGGGTTGTCTTCGTGAAATCTGTCATTTGCAAAACAGAAGCCCTGTGGAAAACAAGGGTATCAATTCATAAGTAGTCAGGTTTAAAAGAGTCCTGTTGGTACCTATCAAGATGAATTCTACAACTTATTTTTGAAATGCTTGGATTTGAAACTAAGACAATGTTTATTTTAACAAAATTAAGCATAAATGATTATGATAGCAGCAGAATATCAATTTGGTTCCAAAACCAATTTCTTCCTGCAAGTAGATGAGCCTGCAGCTTTTGACTTCCTGCTGGATGTTACCACAACATATTTAGACTGCATCATGGCTTTGTTGCTTGTTTTTGTTGCTTGTTTCTGTTGTTTGTTTGCTTGTTTTCAAGAGAGTTATGAAAAAGTAAACTAACAAATTCAGTGCTAAAATTTAAAATAATTAGCTTAAAAGACCACTTACAACATAGATATTACTGAAATGTGTAGCTAGGTTCTATGTAAACTTTTATTTTCCTGGAGAGGTGAATAACAGGAGCTCAAGATACATTTTTAATAGGAGTAGATAGAAGAGAAAATCTTTATCCATACAAAACCACTGCCTCAAAACCAGTGACATTCAGTTGCAAAAGGACTATTTCATTTCTGTTCAAATAAGATGTTATGTCTGATGACTGCATCACTATCATTCTCCAAAGCAAGAGAAAACTTGCTAGCTTATTTGCAAACACATCTTTTCTTTCTGTGTGGCTGGATTTTTGGCATACCATAGCTCAGCTCTATTTGGAGCCTTGTAAAAGTCACTTATCTGAGCCTCTTGGTAGCCAAACAGAGTACTGTGAACATTCCCACTGGAGCTGCCAGAAAAATAATGGCTCCCCAAGGATAAAGTTCTTTTCTGCTAAAAAGAAAGCGAGTCTGTGTTACCACAACATAATGGCTTTCATCTGTAACCTGGATCTTGGCTGGCTTCTTTCAAATGCTTTTTCACTATGCTATCAGGAAAGGAAAGAAACGCATAGTTTAAAGACAACTTCTCAGTATCAAATGGTGCCAGTAGGAACACACTGTCCCTTCCCTGAGCCCTTCCAAACAATTGTGGCTCCTCATCTCTTCAGAGACAGCCTCCCAAAACCTTCTTTAGACAAATAAGCAGGGTAATATGGAGTGCAGGGGTGTGAGGGGTGTGGATACCAGTTCCCTCGTGTTAAGTATCCCTGTGGGCTTTGCTGCACTGATGTGAGGGCAGGAGGGCTGTGAAAGTGGGGCACCAGGAGGTACCACAGTGTGTTACACACTGCCCACAGATCTCAGTGTCTCATCCTGACTTCTAGGAGGGTCTGAGTATGAATAAAGCTACCACTTCATCTCATCTTTCGTCTCAAAAATGATGCAACTTCCGAAGTATTTTCAAGCAAACCGCTAACATGAAGGCTGATGTGGAGCTTCTGTCTGCAAATGCTTGTGATCAAAAATATTTTCTCTCCCATGAGACAGTCTGCTGGCTGATTAGAAGTCACAATGATGGAGCAGGAAGGAATAAATGCCAGAGCCTGACCACAATGATGGCCATCCAGCACAGGCGTGGTGCAGCTGCACTGACTTCAAAAGGGGGCAGTGTTAAATTGGTGTTCAGTTCTTAAAAATGTTTACCCCGTTTGTCTTGAGATCTGTGAGCTCCAGGTGATTTAGAACACATTCTGGTTCTTTGTGAAGGATTTATCAGGTACAAAGTAGAAATCTGAAATGCTATCTGGAACTGGCAACAGTAGAATTGTAGAATCATAGAATCATTTGATTTGGAAGGGACCCTTGAAGGTCATCTAGTTCAATTCCCCTGTAACGAACAGGGACACCTACAGCTGGATCAGGTTGGTCAGAGCCCCTTCCAGCCTGATCTTGAGCGTGTCCAGGAATGGGACATCCACCACCTCTCTTGGTAACATGTTCCATTGCCTCACCACCTTTATCCTAAAAATGATTGCCTTATATCCAGTCTAAATCTCCCCTCTTTTAGTTTGAAACCATTTCCCTGTGTCCCATCACAACAGACTCTGCTAAATAATCTGTCCCCTTCTTTTTTATAGCTCCCTTTAGATATTGAAAGGCTGCTCTTGGCTCTCCCTGGAGCCTTCTCTTCTCCAGGCTGAACAGCCTCAGCTCTCAGCCTGTCCTCATAGGGGAGGTGCTCCATCCCTTAGGGTAGGTAAGCTGAAAAAGCAAAACTTAGACATCTAACATGAAGCACCTGAGTTCAGAAACATTGTTCCTACAGAGTCAACTGTGGAATAACCTATAAAAGCCCAATCCCAATCCTTCTTTGTCAATCCAAATTGTTCATTTGAGGTACCTTTATCTATCCTTTTACTCCACAGAGTACCCAGACAGAAAGACATCTTTTTGCAAACTTTAAATCTGAGAGAAACAAGAAAACATATCTCCTTACCTGCTTTGTGAGGAGCTTTCAGGAACGTGGTACATGAAGACATTTCCTCTGGAGTTAGCAGCCCAGTGATTGGCCATGCTTATGATGGGACATGTGATAAACTGGTCACTGTTTGAACAGGAGGAGTAGGGAATAGACATAGTCACATAACAAAACCAAACCAAACCAAAGAAGCCTAATAGATACATATCTTTATTGATATCCTCCTTTAAATCTTCTTAAGCAACTCACGTCTCTGCCTCCAGCTGTACTGAAACAAACCACATTTGCTCTGTGAGTCCCATACAAACTAGGATTCAGTTTATCTACAGTTGCACTTTGATGGAATACTGAAGAATAGTGATGATACTAAATACACAGAATCAAGCATTAAATGAGTCAAAAAACTTTCCCTTTTTATTATAGTTTATGGGGGCTCAGGCTGGCAATACTAAAAATCTCTGTGTAGCATGAATAGGTTGCAATCATGTCTAGTAAATGGAGTTAGACATTTCCCGGGTTAAGGATCACTGATATCACTTTGACATTTGAATCTGTGTGATATTTTGCATAGAATTTCCAGAGCTGGCATAGGTAAGAAGTCCCTTTTGAAGATGTACTGTAGGGCTTAGCAATAGCTGGTGTAGCTGCATATCTGGGAGAGAATGGTTAAACAAGAGGAATGCAGTGAGACAGTGAAATGATCCATCTGGGCATTGCAGTAAGGTATGAGTGAATGCAAATATATGCAAACCTTCCTAATTGCCACTGCTCCCAGAATTGAGTCTGGAAATCTCTAAGGAGGGGTGAATGGTAGCTGGAAAGCACACAGGAGTTTTAAGAGAGGTAGGCAGAAAGCCAGACACCTTGCTGCATGACATTTCATTGTGATTTCTCCAGGCAATATCATACATATAAAAATATATCACCATTTCTCATTTAAAATGTACACAGAAGCTCGAGGACACTCTGGATATTTATATATCCATAACTACATGAGCACACACAAGTGTATCTGCTGCAGAAGACGGAGGTTTCCGTTCTTAGCTTAGTGACTCTGAAGCACTAGTTGTTCCTTCAGACTTGGTGGGTAAAAAATAGGAATAACTGGTGGCAAGAAACAACAGTGCCAGAGAAGCATAAAAACACGCTGCTATTTATAACTAATACAATTCTGAAAGCCACGGGTCCGGTAGCTATTTTGGTTCAGCAGCTTATTTTAAGCTCAACTCAGACCACAAGTTATGGGCTGGCTGACCACAATGTTCTTTGACAGTTATGGTTGACAACACCCATACGAAATGAAAGTTACCATTCTTCACATACCTACCAGCACAAGTTTGTACAAGAGAAAACAGCCTTTGAAAATTGTGGAGAGCATAAGCTCTCAAGAAATGCTTTGAAATACATAGGAATGACCTGTTTAATTACAACTTGAAGCAAATGACATTTTAAACTGTTTCTAATTTGGTGCTATGGAGGAAAAAATAAGTCAGCAATTCTGGGCAAATTAAAAACAAACTACCACAAAAATGAGATGTCTATTTCTTACAGGCATAGGATACCAGAGTTAAAAAAAAATAATATGAAAAAGAAAGTGAAACATTTTATAGAAGAGAAAAAAAAGATCAGAGAATTGTAGCTAAAATAATTTTAAAAGTAGAAATGTTTTAAAACTGTAAAATATGCATGACATATATAATTTGCAAAAAACACTGTGGTTGCTTTTTCGCACTTCATAAACTTGTTAAATCTTGAACTAATAACTTCCTGATACAGATTTTTTTCTGAGAATAATACGTATGCTGGTGATAAGCTTTTTGTTAAAGAAGCAAAATAAAAAAGATTTTCTCAGCTCTACTGATGTAGTTGACTGTAATTCTGTTTAAAAAAAAAACAACAACAGTGTTTATCATCAGATATCCTGGTTTCACTTCTGATTCTTGTGCTCACTTAAAGAGACTCTAAGCCAATCACTTCTTTTTCTAACAAAGCCATTTGTTTCATGTTGTAAATTGGCAGGTAATTCCTACATCGATGAGGCTGAGAGCCAGAATTGTTCTTTGTATAGCACATCCCTGCTGGAAACAGGTGTGCTAGCTGCTACAGCTTTGCAAAGGTCAATGTCAACACCATGCTGAGCACTAGAGTGAACTTGGATGACCATATGTGACAGCCCTGCATTAGAACAGCTCCT
The DNA here is from genome assembly GCA_013399175.1 of Odontophorus gujanensis. Taxonomy (NCBI): domain Eukaryota; kingdom Metazoa; phylum Chordata; class Aves; order Galliformes; family Odontophoridae; genus Odontophorus; species Odontophorus gujanensis. The sequence continues at coordinate 322,912 of VXAB01013879.1, forward strand.
TATGGAGGTAATCTCCGGACAGGAAGTTCACAGTGCAGGGATTGCTGTCCTCTTCCTGGGCAAACACTGCACAGTGCAAGAATTGAGAAATGGCACACAGCTCAACTCACAGCCCTCTGGCTTGTTTATGCTGTGACCTTAATGCACCAGCACACCTGGACCACCCAGAAGCCTTCCTCGAACAGATGCAGTCACTGCTATCTTGGATCAGATGTTTCCAAGTGAATCTTGGCTCCTGTTCACCCTCCACTCCCTGAGGCTCCCCTGGAGCAACAGCCTGCCATCCTGACAAGGGACAAAGACCTACTGAAAGCAAAGCCTTGCCTCTAAAGTCTCATAGAGATGCCCATGGTGTGACAGAAAGCTGTAATGCTGAGAAGCCGGATACCAGGAGCTATGAGGTCTCAAAAGACAACACAGTGAAGCAGCTTGGACAGACAGATTCCATCGCCACGTTATAAAACACATCACTTTAGAAATGGGAAGTGTTTTCACAACTAAACTGCACTTGAAGCAGAGAAAGGAACTGGGAAATAGTTTTTTTTTCTAAAGATCTGTTCCACTTAAAAATTTTGCCCCAGAGTCTGCTCATTGGCAGGAAAAAGGAGTTAAGTTTTCCTCCAACTCAAGATCTGCTGCTAGCAAAAGCTAACTGAGAGAGAAAATCCCAGTCTTCTCTGCAGATCAAGAAGCATATCAAACCGCCATTTGACCCAACCCAAAGATACCTACTGGCCTACTGTAGGTGCCCAACTTCATTGCCATGACTGCCTTAGAGTTTTAATACAGCAGAGAAATGAGTTGTTCAAACTGACTGTTTTCCAGAGCTGCTGGACCCTGGAGCCATGCACAGCTATGGAATAGACAGATCTTGATGTTGAAGCTATGCTTATTTACGAGGTGGTCCCTGCCTGCAATGTCTCTGCTGATACTCAATCACATTACAACTATTTCCATCAAGGAGGCTGGGAGGCACTTTGAGTCTATGGAGTATCCTGATGGATCAAATGGATTAAGAGCCTGAAACCATGTTTTCTCCTTTCACCTCAGCAAAAAGACCTCGTGTTCATACAAAAGTCTTGCATTGTCTAATTCTCTCACTATGGGAAATCATATAATAAGGGAGTAAATGCTGGCTTTAGACATTATGCAGCCACTGTACACTGGCACAAATGACTGCACGAGAATCAAAGAAACACATGAATAAGCCAAAGAGAACTCATCTCCCATGGATAAAATGAAGATGAGGTACGAAAAGAATTATGTTGAGAGCCACTTTTATGAACATTCACAAACTGTTTTACCCGTAGAAAACCTGTCATGATGAAGAGATGTATTTTACTGGTTTTATAATATAAAAATTCATGTAATTGCTGAAATTAAAGTTTTCAAACTTGACCACATAAAAACATGGTGCTCACCTAAGCAACCACATAAAATAAAAACTGATTTTCAACAGTTATATATTTCTGCAAACTACATCACTGTAATGTCTCCAGACTTCCAAAAAGACTTCCAAACAGCATATAACTGAATAATTGGATGAGTGTTTTTGAATACAATCTGATTAGTTTGTATTCCCTGTCACAGGAATGAAAAGACTCAAGGAATAATGGATGAAGAGTTTATGGACAACTACAACATCTTTGATATGAAAATGGATATAAGAAGCATTAGTAATTTGAATCCAATGTACAGTTCAGGAAAACCCTCTCAACCTTTTCACAAGGGATAAAAGGCCCTTACATTTCTTTTTATTATTGGCATTGGAAGCATCATGGAAAACAAAATATTATAGCTCATTTTCTATTCATTTGCATAAGATTTTTTATGTTATTCAGAATATAAATGCACATTGGAGATAAGCAAACCTTCCTTAACCCCAGTTATATAATTATCATAGGATGAGTTTCTTACCGGGTGGCATTTTCCAAAGCTCTGGAAAAAGTTGAATAATCATCAGTTGAATGCTCAAGGGAGTAATACCACGTAGCTGCATCCTCGATGAACAAGTTGGAGTCTTCTCCTCCAAGAGAATTTTGCAGAGCTTGATAAAAGGCTGTTTTGCTGTTAGTTCTTCCTTGACTTTCTTCAAATTTCTGAGAACAAAACAAATTGAATTTGCAAAAAAAATCAAAATAGACATTTTTTTTTTAATGGAACAATACAGGCTCAGATCTCCCTTTGATGGAATGAGTCCTGTTTACCACGATGTCTGATTCAGAGTATAAAGTAGGGGACTTTTACTTTCTCAAGACAGTCACCAAACAGCAAAATTTACTTCCTTAGTAAATAACATAGGGCTGAATCACTAAGCTGGTAGATCCAAGTTGTAGAAATAGTTTTGGTGAGGTGTAGCTCCAATACTGCGAAACTCAGCTGGCTCTCACAAAAACAGCCAGCAGAGATGTTTCCTTAGTGCGCATGTGCCCAGTGTTGTCTTTCTGATGAGCTTGAGTGGTTAAACTATAGGGGAGAGAGAGAGATTGCTCCTTATCTTTGGACATTAGAGAACACTAATCGCTATATCACTCATACTCTTCAGTAAGCACCTACAAAGAAATATATCTGCCATAAAGCCTTTATTTATGTCGCTATTGGAATAATACTTGACTTAGATATGGAAGAGAAATCACTCTTCTCCAAAACTCAATGGAAGCAGTAGCCATGATCTTCAAAATTCATAACCCCTATTCCTTTCAGGGTGTGAAATGCCCTCTATATGAGTTTGGGAGACTGAAACCTTACCTGACGTAATGTCATTTTCCCCAGAGCAGTGAGGACATGTCTCTGCAGAATTACTGATAGCAGTAATAGTCTCCTATGCCAAACTATTCACCTGACCCTATTTTTAACAAAGCTGAAGACTTCTGGAAGTTTTCAACACATCTTTCTTTGAGGAAGTTTTTGTCATATTAATTTAGACTTTTCAACTTTTTTTTTTTTTTTTTTTATTTTTTGCTAGAACTTATTTCACCTTAAACAGAGCAACTTCCTGAAATAAAACCCACCACAAGTCCTTTCTAAAAAGAACACCTTGCAGGTGCACACTGGCTAAAATTTAGTACTAGAGCTCCAGAGAGAAAGATCTAACAAACCACCTATATTATTTTGGGCAGCAAAATATACCAGTGTCTGCCCGGTTCAGTTACCAGAGATGCTTTATTGAATATATTATTTCGATGGCCTGCAGCTGGTTTTCATCATGCAGCTAGAAGGTCCTTCCACAACCCTACACTGAAAGAACAGAAGGAATAATTACTTTTCAACAGATTCACAGAAATGAAAGATGGAAAATTAGTCCCCCTCNGGCCGGCAGCTGGTTTTCATCATGCAGCTAGAAGGTCCTTCCACAACCCTACACTGAAAGAACAGAAGGAATAATTACTTTTCAACAGATTCACAGAAATGAAAGATGGAAAATTAGTCCCCCTCTGCTGAGGCCTTGGCCTGTCTTTACTGACGTGCTCTAATGTTTTGTGCAGTTTGATTAAATGACTTTACAAGGGATTTCAAAACACTACCAAATATCCAAAGGTCTAAAAAGATCTTGGCAATTTTCCTTGTATTTGTAATAAATTCTTCTTTTGCTAGACTTTGGCCCATGCAAACTGAAGAGAGTCATGTGGCGCCAGCTTTAGTAACATGGCTGTAATCCAAAAAAGATCAGCAACTGACAGATGACACGTCATTTCGTCTGCACAAATGCCACATATGAAACTGCGTAGTGCACTTGTCTGCAAAATCATTCACTTTGCATACAGCATGGACACATATATTTTTTCTGCAAGAAATGGAAATTATCACCAAAGAGCTGACAGCAAATCCATGGAATTCAGAATCAAAGTTTTCATTGGCTTTGGTAGAATTCAAGTCAGCCTCTCTAAAATCCAGTGGAAACATTGCTGCTATCTAAGTAGGAATCTCTCATTTGGTGATGGAGACTGCAGGATTTGACTAGCAATTATAATAAAAATCACATACTCTTCTGTGTCAATGCAGAGTCAAAGGTCTTAAGTGTAAAGTAAATTTAATCAACTTTCCTGCTTCTATTTTATTTCATAGAATCGTAGAATCAAAGATTCATTGGAGTTGGAAAGGACCCTTAAAGGTCACCTAGTTCAACTCCCCTGCAATGAACAGAGACATCTACAGTTTGATAAAATTGCTCAAAGCCCTGTCCAGCCCGCCCTTAAATGTCTCCAGGGATGGGACATAAACCACCTCTCTGAGAAACCTGTTCCAGTGCCTCACCACCTTTATCCTAGAAACATTTTCCTTACATCCAGTCTAAATCTCCCCTCTTTTATTTTGAAACAGTTTCCCCTTGTCCTGTCACCACAGACCTTGCTAAAGAGTGTATCCCCTTCTTTCTTACAGTCTTCTTTAGATACTGAAAGGTCTCCCTGGAACCTCCTCTTCTCCATGCTGAACAGCCCCAGCTCTCTCAGCTTGCTCCCACAAGGGAGGAGTTCCAACCTTTTGTTTATTGGGTCTTGATTTTTCTTTTTTGCTTTAATGAATTTTCTACCCTTTTCTACACCTGTCATGGATACTTAGAGAGAAAAAGAAACAAAAAAATCTATGGTGATAGACTGGGTGATCTGGGAAGTAATCATTCACTGCCTTGTCAACTGCTAAGCCTCAGACTTCATGGTTCAAAAACACAGAGAATGAGGTGGATCATCACTCAGTGCATGGTTAAGTTGAGGAACAACTTGCCACAAGGTGTTGTGGATATCAGAACTGGTAAAAATGAAGTCTCATGAAGAAGGTAATGGAAAAGTAAAACATCAGTTGATAGTTACAAATACAGAGACCACTTCTGGTCATGATGTCTCTAAGCTGCAAAGTGCTATGGGTTCAGAACATTTAGCAAAAATATCACATTTGCTTGCCATATTCTTACAAATATCCAAGTCTTAGCCATTGCTGAAAACTGTGTTCTGTGCTAATTGGGCCTTCCATCTGACTAGTGTGGTGGCTTTTAGGTTTTTACCGTGCTCATGTACTAGTTTCTGTGATCTTCAAAATGCCCTAGAAAATTCTGGTGACCTTTCTCAGCAATCACTGCTGAGTGAGATCCATGCAATGTGATGAGTCAGCTGACAGAGGCAGAGACAGACGAAAAACAGAACTGACATCGGTATAACATTTTGAAATTTTCATCTTGGCCAGCACTAACATCGCACATTTCGAAATATGATGTTTCAAGTGTTGATTTGGCTACAAGAAAATATAATTTAAACATCAGACTTTAACATGATAACATCAATCAAAGCAATACAGTCAAAACCCATGAAACGTTAAGAAGACAAAGTATTGTTTAGAATGTTATTCCATTCGACCAATTTTCCATGACCAAAAAATATTCCCCATTTGAAATAATATGGCCAAGGAACAATTTTTCAATAGCAGAAGATCCAACAGCTGCTACATGATTAGCAGAAATAGCTGCACCTTATTGTAAATTGTTTTACCTTCCAGCAGTGTGCCCTGGTTACCAACCTCTAAGGAGATATAAATTGACCTCTGAGTTTTATGAATGGTTTCTGGAGCATTTGAGTGAGTCTGGTCCAGTATCTCATTTAAAACCAAAGTGTAGCAGTTGGTAAACAAATATTTACATCTTCCATGGGGCAAAATGTAATTTTCTGAGAAACTGGTGTAGTGATAATGATAACAGACCGTACAGAGATGTTAGGTTTAAATGTCTTTTGATAAACTTCATCACAAAGGATGCTGAAAGACCCTGCCAGCTATTCAGCAGTGTTTCAATTACTCCAGCTAGATGCAAGGTGTAGTGAAGAGCTTATATCAGCCCATTCTCCTTACTGATGGCATTTATCAGAACACTGCTTACCAGGTCATTACAGCTAATATACACTTATCTGCCATCTGTTGCATGTAGCTAGATGTTTTTACCCATGAAGAAATTAACTGACTGTATTATAATGCAGGATGGAAGATCTGCTCTGCTTAGATCCAGTTGCTTACATGAGGTAAACAAACTATATTTCTGTTTATTCACTCTCCTATGTCTCGTTTCTGAGTTCTGTAGACAAATAAACAGGAAGGAAAGAAACAGAAAGAAAACATGCAAAGTGCATTCTTAGTCTTCCAAATAAAAAGAAAGTTGACAGTCCTTGCAACGTAGAGATTAAGCAGCAGGCATAGAACATATGGAGAACATCAACAGGACTGTACTGACTTACACACATATACAGACCAACCACAGATATTTATCAGCATGAGTGAATCTGTACGTTTAATGCCAGTAGGAACTGTTAGATCCTGTCACCTGAACATCTCATATAGCATAGGAATACAATTTTGCCCAGACGGGAACTGAAATAAACATGTTTAGAGGTTTCTGCTCAACTGCTCTAATATATGACTGTTCACAGTTAATATCCCTGAAGGTCTGTCATGGGAACTGTGATAACAGATTCAGAGTTAACTGCTCCATATGCCACATAATAATGCATTATGGTGCCACTTGCTGTTCCCTAAACAAACCCTGCTTTGTTTCTCACTTAGACTCAACCATCAGATGGCTGCACTGAGGATGAGTATGTAGTGCTCCAGGAAGCGGTAAATCTGTCTCAGTTCACATGAATAAGCATTCAGGTGAATGCCATAAAACGGTCACTACCATGGGCAAGACATTGAGCACGAATGTCTGATACAGATATCATCAAGAGACTTCAGCATTTAATCATATACAAACAGAAATGTTTTGCTAGCATAGAACTGGGTTCATGTGAGCTTTCTGTCACTCTCTTTCATTTTTAATTGTAAAGGTCTGAACAGTTGTTAAGTACAGTCTTACAGCAGAAGTACAGAGACAACAGAACCAAATTTCAGCAAGTCCCCACAGAACAACATGGTACTAACTGTGTTTACCATCTTCAGGTTTAATTGCAGTCTCGAGGATTTTGTTTCACTTATTGACTGCTAAGAGTTTCTAAAACTTTTATATGAAGCTTCAGTCTGAGCTGATAAGCTTGGTTCAAACTTCCTTGCATCTAAATAGCTAAAAATGCCTCCTCATCAGCTACAGTATTAGAGACATTAATCATCCTAAAAGAGGTGCAAAGGACTTTGCCTATTTCATATATTGCTACAGTACCCTTTAGCTGTGCTGTTTATTTGCCCAAATTAATGTGCAGTTCTTTCCATTACATTCACAATCACAGGTGGGCTTCCTCCTTGTTACAATATTGATTAAGAAGAGATAGTTACTTTATCCTAGGAGGTTCTGTCCTCTCTTTGTAGAAGCGTTTGAGTAACTTTGTTGAAGTCATTGACCAACTAGGATCTATGCCTTGTTTCTCAGCTGAGTTCAGTGCTCTACCCACCAGCCCACCCACCTTCCTTAGCATGTATCAGTAAAAATAGCTTTGAGCTTTCCCAGAGAGATCTAAGTCCAAAATACCTCCAGGAAAGCTTTCAAATTACTAAAGTAGAAGAGTGGAATACAGTGCATTGTATCTCAAATCTTTCTCCTTTTGTTGTGGGAAGAGTCAAGGAGAGCTAGCACAGATCAAGGATCAATATGTCATTATGACAGAGGAAACAAAGCACCAATTTCTCAGTAACAACCACCACCTGCATTAGTTTCTTCCACTGTGGCTAAATATGTCTGTGGCCTACTCAGGATTTTATCATCTGACTTTAGTTACAACTGTTTAGGTCCTTAAATAGCTCAATGATGGAAGAACTACTAGCATTTACTAGAAATTAATGAAGTAAGTGTGTGGATAAGGGAAAAATGAGGTAGCTTTAACACTATAGCATGTCTTTAAGTATGCAATCTGAAGACAGATAGGAAAACAGACTGCTCAAAACAGTCATATTCACTCAACCCCTAAAAACCTGATCACACAGGAAGGTAGAAATAGGAAAATGTGAATTAAAAGAAAAATCACTTCTCAGTAAAAACAGTTCAAGAAAGTCAAAAGGAGAAATCAAAATATAACCACTTACAATGAATACTGTGAGTTTTCTGGAGCTGAGATGAAATCTAACTTACAGCAGTAGCACCACGTGAAATAGATACTATTATAATAACTAATAAAGAAGTTAATTAGCCTCCTAAGTAAAGACAGTTCAACCATTTTGTTCCTCTGAACTTCAGTAGTAGGGGATTTTAAAACAGGTGTCTCAGGTTTAGGAAGGTACAACCACTTCTTAGGGTATAGTTGCACCAGCTTATTAAGTTCCTTCCAAACTTATTTTCTGCAAGTCTTAATAAAAAATATTAAAAATATTCCAGATTTTCTTTATTGAAAGGCAGTATTTTATTATTGAACTGTGAGTTAAAACTGTTTTTCGCTTTTGATTTCAACCTGATATTGCTGGCTGTTCGTACTTGTGGGTTTCATTAATTGATTTGGTGCATCATGTTCAATTCAGCATAGAAATTCATTTCTGTTTTGCAGGCAACTGTCATATGTGGAAGTAGTGGTAAAGGAAAGAATTTCACTTCCTAATTTTATCACATGATTGTACTTGGGTTACTAAGGGTTATTCCCTTCTGACAAAGTCTATATCAGCGTCGGCAGCCTCCAGGATTACAACCCACTTACTGTGCCTGATTTCCACTTTTAATCGATTTCAAAAGAGAAGGGCACATGAAGTAAAAGCAGACAAAGACTAAAGAAGCAATATCATCTTTCTTCAACTGGACCAAAAAGTCTTCATCCAGTGGGATTATTTTGTCATTTACTGTGAAGAAAACTGGTCTGTGTGCTGCTGACCTGAAACAGGAAGCTAGGATTGACTCCTCATGAAATCCCTACTGTTACAGAAAGATTGCAATTTAGTTCTCTTAGATATTCTTTTAAATAATTGTGTTGGATTCTTAGCATATATCTGAACATTGTGCAATGCTTATTTTTAGCAGTGCTAAATGGGAAGTGCTATAGTTCCCATTGTAGAGATGTGCAGCTGAACTGCACATCAAGAGGATGACAGGTTGGCCATGAGCCAGCAGTGTGCCCTGGTGGCCAAGAAGGCCAATAGTATCCTCGGGTGCATTAAAAAGAGCATGGCCAGTAGGCCAAGGGAGGTGATCCTCCCCCTCTACTCTGCCCTGGTGAGGCCTCATCTGGAGTACTGTGTCCAGTTCTGGGCTCCCCAGAGGACGTATGTCTGAAGTACTGCATGGACCCAATTATTTTTTATTTTACCAGTTTACAGCTTAAAATCTGAGCCCATAAATCAGGCAATTGTTATTGTTAGCCATACTTAGTTCTTATTCAGAAACACTTGCTCAAGAACGTATATTTCCTCTGGGCAATGGAGAAAAAAGGTCACAGAAAAAGTTGTCATAAAAAAGACTGAATTAACCATGTTCCGCAGTGATGAACCTAATAAAAAAATTCTGCTTTATTCTTCCTACCTTAATTGCCTTAGCTCTGCTGATCAATCCATCTTGCTGAGCACTTCCAATGAGCAGATCTACTTTCTGAAGTTGAGGGCGCTGCAGGGCTTTAGCTAAAGGCTCCTGAAGGTAAACTTCATCTACCACTGGACCCCAGTACTGGAATGGGCCACTTATCGCTAGGAGCTACAAAAAAAAAAGAGGAAGAATAGTTCATTTAACTAGCTTACCTTTTCCATTTTACTTACACTTCAGAGAACTGAACTGATAGATTCACAGTGAACAAGTGATCTGCTGATGTAAGTGCAAACTCGCCACTGCATGAAGCAATGCTTTTATTGACAGTCTTAATGGGTGAAATGAGCTGAACTGGCCAAGTAACTTGATGGTCTTATAGACATAGAAATGCTGTTTTTAATCTTTGCCAGTCCTGATTGGGTAATGTATTGCCAGTGAATGTTTTTAGCTGTGGGTAAGTATCCATCTCTTGAACTGTATTGCAGCTTTCACAAGCTTCCCATTTAAGAAACAGTGCAGATATCCCTCCCCATTTCCTTTTTCTGCAAAAATGCAGTTCTTGAAACTACAGAGACCTGATTCTCCCCTAGAATAACTATCAAGTGCAGATGAAATCAGAGTGAGAGAGGGCTAAAACTATACTGGGATTAATATTGGAAAACATAGTCAAAACAGTGTAAAAGTATTTCAATCTAAAGGAGAATTCAAAGGTCAGATGTGTACTCCACTCCACCAAAACCAGTCAGTTCCTCTCTTACAGGGATTCAGCCCAATTTATTTTTTATGATTCCTCATAGCTTTATTTCAATAGAAAATTCATCATGTACCTTAGTCTGTGCATCATTGAGGACACGAGCAGGCAACTGGCGGAGGCAGGCTACAATTTCCTCACTGGTGGACGAGGGGCATCCCACATCATCAGCCAGGTCTGCTACTTGGGCTTGAGCTCTCCTGTTTGTGATAATGGACGCTGGAGAAAAAGCTGAACCCCCCTGGAATACAAAGACAACGTCAGTGAGCACATCTTACCAATCACCTGATCCCCTGGTGCAGGTAACTAAGATGAGAAGCACAATACAGAATACAGAACACTGGTATTTAAAAATAAAGTGCAAGTTCTAATAATCAAAGCAAGGAGAATGGGAGGTCTGGCTGTTTCTCAACTCTGTCACAGTCATTTCAGAAGCCCTCTGAAAAGTCTCTACATTACGTCTAAATCTGAGTCACATCTATGTAATAACTTTCTGAAAGCTTAGCTGGAAGGAGACACATTCAAACAGGAGCAGATAAAAAATTTGCTGTGAGGCACATCAGGAAATGGAGAGCTCATCTTACAAGAAGGGACTAACTTTTAAAAACAAGGACTGAGATGGGGCATGATCTTTATAAATGAACCAGTGAAGAAGAGCTGCTTATACCTTAGGACAATGCTAGTACAATACCAAGTGGTCACTGAATATTCACATGACCATAAAAAAAAATCTGGCTAGAAACTATGATTTCTTGTCTAAGGAGGAGTGAAGATATAGAACAGCTGTGAGCAGAGGTAGCACGAACAAAAGCCTAACCAATTTTACACTGTGACTTGAATATTGCAGTAAAGTTAGTATTTGGTGCAGCAGAAATTGGACCCAGAGCCCACCTAGTTCCATGCTGCCATGAATTTATTATTTACTTAGATTATGACCACAGCTTTCACTGACTATGAAATGTGCTGGTTATTTTGGCGATGCACAACGTCGACTTCTCGTGTCGTCATCAAATATGCTTTCAGACCTTACATATGGTTTTTAATTCCACTGAATTAAAAACTCTCAGCACTCCAGAGTTAGCTATGTGAAGGGAAAGTGAGCTTCTAGTCTTTACTTACATTGCTGGGGAAAAAAATGACACAATAAAAACAAACAGAAAGATCTGAGCTTGATCTTCTCATCTTAAACTGAGCTTCCAGGACTAAAGATTAACAGTGGAAAAACACTACCTGCTAATTTAAAAATAATTCTTAAATATGAGCTGCAGAAGATCAACCAGATCCAGAGCACATCGAAATCATAGAACGTGGTTACAGTCCAATCTTTATCCCAGACTCTTTTCTGATGTGTCCTACAGCTAAGCCAGGAAGGAAAATAATATAATGGCACAATACTATTGAGTAACAAAATTATTTATTTAAAATGCAAATATATTAGCATTAATCTGATAAGATTTCACCTGGAACAGAAAGGCTGGAATGGCTCTGACATGATTCAAATGACTAATTTCCAGAAATTTACTAAAACAACTGCTAAGAAGAGCTTCTGTCTTCTAAAAAAAATAAATAAATAAAAGCCCCTATCTGCGTGATGTGGAAGACCTAGATCTATTCAACAGATTAACTTGCTTTTTACTGAATTTGCTCAAAGCATAACTATATGATGGAAAAAAGCATAAAAATGAGGACAACTTAAAAAGAAACAGAAAGCAAACAACAAATCCTCACTTAGAAATTGTCTCAAAACTTTCAGCCCAGAGAGTCATCAAAATGTTTTACACTTTGAACAAGCAGACCCACTAATAGGACATCATTGCTCACAACTGGAGTTTGAAGAAAAAAAAAGAAAAGGTTATTGTTTGGATGTACAGACAGTGGTTTTAGTTCACAGTAATATTTCCAGTGTTACTGCCTTCCTGAATGGTTCCTCTTTCTTTTTAAGTGACTAGCAAACACAGTTATTAGCTTAATATATGAGTTTCAGGTGGTTGCTAAGAATGTAAGTCTTAGGGTACTGGAAGTGTTATGTCTGGCTTTAATAGGGTAGGACAGACAAAGAAGAGAAAAAACACTGCTTGGTCTTATTCCTCACTTCTGACCACAATTTAGATGAGAACATGAGTCAGCGATGGTCTTTATCCTCACAGGGGACTTGTGGCCTGTTTTGTATTTGCAAGGCACGATATTAGCCATCTGCTGACTAGGTGCACTGACTCAGTTGATCATGAGAGAGAAAGAAAACTATCCTCGATGACAGCATCTGTGTATGTGGGTATGTCCCTGCCTGGCCCTTGGAAGAGCACATTCACCAGAACTGGGATGAGTGAGACTAGAAAAGGGACAATATTCTTCTCATGTCGGCTTCTCCCAGAAGAGTAGCTTGCTTGATTTTCATGTGGAGCAAGGAATGGCATGCCTCCTTGGCAGGGCAATGAAATTAGATCTAGGTTTGTGCAAAACTCATGCGTGAACTTTTCAAACATAGGCCTCAATGTCAATTTCTGAAAGTGCTCAGTATATTTTATCAAGTATCCAATACATCAAAGCAGCATTCAGGAAAAAATCTAAAACTAAAATTAAAAAATTAGAGGGCTTAGTTTTTCCATATTCTGAAGGTGGAAGAAATTACTTTTTCAAAGGCTGAATTTGATTGGTAAATTTAGCACTGAGTATAGGTGACACACAAAACACTCACAGTGGCTAAGCAAAGATTTCTAGCAAGCGCTTAGTTTTGAAGACATCTCAAGGACTTTAAATACTATGCAAAATTCCCCTGCTCTCTGATCTCAACAAATCAAAAGGCTGCAGCTGGGCCAAGTTCTGAGGCAAACGGCGATTGATAGAAGTTTCCCAGAGGTCACAGAAACACAGAATCACGGAATGACTTGGGTGGGAAGGGACCCTAAGATTCATCTCGTTCCTACACCTTTGCCAGAGATAGGTTGTCACCCACTAGACCAGGTTGCCAAAGGCTCAATCCAAATCGTCTCCTCCATGGAGGAAGAACTAAAAGCCTGAGCAGGCTGATCTTTATCTCTTAGGACTGGATGCATATAGGATAACACTACATATGGTCCAAGCTCTACAGTTAAGAGAAAATGCCCATCTGTCTGTGAATATGTTTGCAGGGTGAGGCGTGTTCAAGGAGAAGAGGACTTGTTTAGAGGCTTATTCTAGTTATGGATGTTTTCCCATTTTTGCCTTAATAGTTAGAACAGGTTTGCAAGTTCTACTTATGTTTTTCTTCTATTTCACATGCTAATGTCCACTTTCTTAGTTTGCTTTTCATATTCAGGAAGCATGTCTTGCATTTGGGATTTGAAATAGATATGGTGTCTTATTCACATTTAATTTTTATCGAGACTGGACGTGGAGGAGCTTGGGACATTATTCAAGCAGTATTTGGAAGTAATAGCATTACATCTCCCTCCACTTGGTGCATCTGAAATGCATTTCAGGCTCTGAAAATAAGGTTCATCTTATCACAGAATTTAAGGAAGCAAAACCATTCAAATTCTCTGTTTTTGAAATTCATGTCACAACTTGGACTTGTATCCTCACCAAAAATAATCAGGAACAAGTAAGTGAGAGCAGAAGCTGGAGACTACCCAGAATTAAATTTCTTCGTTTTCAGCCAGCGTTTTTCACACTAAGCAGAAATATTTTCTAAACACTGTAACCACATTAGAGGCAGGCTCAAGACACATAAGATGAACGGTTGCACTCGGAGTTTTTTTTGTTTTCTTTTCCTATAAAACTATAATTTCTTTGTGAGATTAGTCCTAGTAACCAGTAACAAAGGAGTTGTGTGCTTTCACCCATATTTTCACCAACATGACAGAATCGTGAATCAGGAAAACAAAACTCATGAGATCACCTCAAAAATAACAAACACTCTGTGCTCATTGTTAATCCTCTGATTTTTAACTCTTCAGAAATTCTCATCTACCTATAAACACAAGAATTGAAAATTTACATTTAAATGTAACAGCTGAGATCTTCATATGTACCCACAGTACGATTCTTATAAGCACACCTCTAAGCAATACATGATGCACTACTGAATGACAAAAACTAGCCACCCTGATGCCATGGGTTATTTCCTATCACAGTATCACTTCTTTCAGTTGTCCATATGGACTGACCCACTGTGATCAGAGGAAATTCTGATGACATTTTTGACAACTGACAGACGGAAACAGTTAGTATTGAACTTCTGCAAAGTAGCTGCAGCTATGTTGTGCAATCCCAAACAGCAGTATTACACAATGCCTCTACATTCACAGGATTAGGGTAATCATTGTGAAGTGTGGGGCAGTAATGCCTAGTGAAACAAGTGACAGCACTGTAAACAGAAGGCAAAACTTTCAGTGCTATTTAATTCAGGGACCATCAGATTTGAAAGCATTTCTTGTCTTTTACTTTTCCCCCTCATATTTAGAGGTTAAGCTGGATGGTATAAATTCAGATATTTAGAAATGTTGCAGTTCATAGTGCTGAAAAGCTGATGAATCAAATTAGTATTACATTAAGATGAATTCTTGCTTTGATATCCGGCTGTGATCAGCTGAGCTGAGGCTGGTCCATCTCACATGGGTCATCATAGTTCACAGATCTACATAGATGCTATCCTGTCTATCCCAACTCTCCCACCACTTTCGAGCACTTCTAACCGTTCATGTCTGCTTCAGCTGTCAAACAGTTCAGAGCTCTCAGATAAATAGCATCCCTTGCAGCTATTCCAATGAGATAATAAATAAGAATACACAGACCCTTACTGTAAAGCTATACATCTGTCTCCAGCATAAATGGAAATGACAATTGCCATAAATGTTGCAAGGCAGCATTTAAATTCCTCATTTATTCTGGAAACTCATGCAAAGTTTTTCAAAACTGATTCACAACAGATCTAATGATTAGAAACTTTGCTGCAACTAGATTCCATCAGCACTGTAAACTCCGGTCCTCTTTCCTCTCTTCACATTATCATTTCTTATTTTTCCAACTTGACTTGAAACTACAAACCCTGCTTGACTAAGTTTCATCTCTTTGACATACATACTCCCTTCAAATTAATGCAGTTCTGATAGTTTTAAGGCTGCACAGTTCTTTTGGAGCAGGCTTTCTGTATGCCCAGAGTCTACGGACGATGCAATATCGGTAACATCACCCAGAAAGTGAGACTGAAATAAATCTAAAAGTAACAGTCAAATGGTTGAATTGTTCTGATGCTTCTACTTTTCTCAGCATCTCATTTGTTAAATATTGTGTCCCCATACAGATAGGGGCCCTCCAGGCACACACTTCACAGCCAGGCATATCTGTCACAGCCTGTTTTGACCTCCGGCATGGCTGAGGCCCTTCCATTTCCTTTATGCTGTTCTCAAGTGCTTCCTATCACTTAAAACAAGGTTCACATTTGCCTAAAATCTGATCTTGCATAAAGTAACTAAGCTGGCTTCAAAACCACCAAGAAATGGACACCACAATCTTCTCCTCTGCAGCTTGTGCCTGGAGATAATCACCCCACTGACAGAAAATGGCACCTTATTTCTGTTTGAGGATGTCTTCAGTGTCAGTTAATGGCTTCTGTTGCTTTCACTGCCAGATTAAAGAGGCTTTCTATATCCTGTTTTTCTTCCTGCAAACTAAAGCAAGCTACAACAAACTGACCACTAACTCCTCTTTCCAAAACTAACTTTATAATTTTTCTACAGAAGACTTAAAATATTCTCAGCAGTGGTTTTCAATTTAGGATCTTCTTTTTATCAGGACTGTGGGTTTTTCTTATCTTACACATCTAATTTTGCATGATGGCAAGAGCTCCAGAGCCAGGCTCACAACACAGGCAGGTTGCAGGGCTGTGTGTGAAGACATTAATGCCATTTTTCCAGGCTTTCAAAGTCTCTCTTAAAGAACCTGTCGGAGCATAAAACTTCAGGACCAACTTGGAGAACCTCTATCAAAAGGAATGAATTATTTAGGAATAGGTGCTGGCAAATTGGTGGCAAATACTAGTACACAAATTTTGATAGGATATCAGCAGGTTCACTTTAGCAATGGAAAGGGGAAATAAATATTTTTTCCTCCCTGGCCATCCACTACAACTGTGATTTTCAGATTAAAAGAAAGGAAGGGGAGAAAGGAGGGAGTCTCTGTCTTTCATCAAAAATATCTTTATGATGATTTTCTTGTTTAGAGATGATCCTTGCCAAATCCCTCATCCCTACAGAAGCAGCTCTGCAAAGACAACACTCTCTTCTCCCATGTGACCCACTGAGTGCCTGCTTCAGGCTAGCAACATGAGTAACAGGATATAAATACTTCTAAGCTAGTATGTAAATCCCCACTAAACTCAAAAATTTATTCCATTCAGATATAAATATTAATTTATCAATTATAATTTAAAACAAGGCAACTGAACACACTAAAAAGGTAAAGTGGCTGTCATTATCACACAACAAGGGTAAAAAGCTACCAGAAACAGAAAGTAATGTGGAAATTGAGATTTTTTTTTACCTCCCTTCACTACAAATTCATCTGTTCTTGTACAAGCATAAAACAAACCATGGATGCGATTTCCAGTGTTTCCAGTGGAGCACATTCCATCAAGCAAATCCAATTTCCACTCTTTTCTTCTGAGGCCAACACCTCTTGTCAATGCGTTTTGAGATGTAAGTTCATCTTTTGTAAAAGCACGCAGACCATCAGAGCCAGCCTAAGGCATGTGTGGGTGAGAAGCACTAGGCAGAGATCTGCCCAGCCTCTTCCCATCTCCAGCACAGACATTGCCCAACCTCTGCTCTGTTGGTAATACAAGACATTATATATCCATCTTGGGAATGTTATTAGAGAAAGTACATGCCATCTTCCTATGATCTCAGTGGTCTTTTCCAACCTTCATGATTCTATGAAGTCAATGATTGATTCCCTTATCAAGTTCCCTAATAATTTCCTGTCCAAGGGGAGGACTGCTATCACGGACCATCAAGAAGAAAGGACATTCTCTTTTCTAGTCCTTTCCAAATCTCTAAATTTTGGCACAGACTTGAGAGTTTAATCACTGTCTCCTCATTCCAATAACCATTTACACACCAGTTCCCACATCTGTCCACTAGTTTTCATCATCAATAGATATTCCAATGCGCATCTACTCAGAGCTTCTTGTGTGAAGCAAGGACTCTTCTTGGGTGTGTGTGCTGGGTATCTTGGGTTTGTGTTTGTTTTCATTTACCACTCAAAATAACTTCTATGAGGTTTTCAGAACATATCTAGACCATAAAAGCAAACCTTAATATGTCGCTCTTACTTTTTCATTCACTCCTGCAGTACTATGTGCTTGAATGGCTTTAGATAGGTCCATGCAAAGGTGAGTATTCTGGTTCCCCCATCTAAGACACTGAGATGAGAGAGGTCCTGTTGCTCCTGCTTGGGTTTATACTACACTGATGTGAAACTATGCATCACAGACAGGCTTCTAGTCCATGTCCAACGCTGAGCTTCAAGTGTTTGCAGACAGAGGCATTCCAGGGTGCAGAGTAAAGTCTAAAGCAAACCATGGATTCCCATTCAGGCTCAGTAAAAGAGAGAGACAAACTTTAGTGTCTTTTCCTGTTTGTCTAAAAATAAAAAAAAAACTTGGAAAATCATATCAAAAAAAAAATTGGGGACTGAACTTTATCGAACAAATAAATTCAGGAAAAGTACAAGAAAAAAAACCTTTTTCTGTGCAAATAATTTTAAAAAGGTTATTTTGCTATTTTATTTTACATGTCCTCAAACTAGCTCTGATGCAGTATGTTGAAAACCTCCCTACTTCTCTCAACGCATAGATAAAGTTTCTTGAGCAGTGACTTGCAACAGAAACCTCATCTGTTGCAAACACTTTGTGCCTTCCTTGTTTCTCAGAGAGGAAGTATGTGGCCTGTTTGGCAAATACTGCTCTACATGACAGTGTGAACTTCACAACACACTCATTCACCAGGCTGCTCCTTGGCTTGATCAGCTAACCCTTGTTGACAGCATGAGAGCAGTGTTGCGACTACAGCTTGTATGAGAAATACTGCAACCTGGAGTATCATGCCTAGCATTTAAAGGTAAAAATTAATCTGATGCATTTTAGATTAAGGACCTGCAGAAAGGACCACATCTTCCCTTTTTTTTAATTTTTATTTTTCTATATAAAGAGGAACTTAATTTCTTTAGTAATTACAGCATTCAGACCATGGATTTCAAGTACCACCTAAGGTAGAAGTAGAAAAGCCTGCCTTAATCCTTTTCATAAGGACTGGTACTAAACATGGGAAGGATAAGAAGCATTTGGTAGGTGGATGGTTGGACTAGATGGTCTTAGAGGTCTTTTCCAACTTTAATGATTTTACATTTCTATGATTCTGTTTCTACTGAAAGCTAGCATTAAGAGAGATGCGTAGGACTTCATGATGAAGCAAAATATAGCTCACTGAAATACAAAATATAAGAAATATCATGGACAGATTAGTGGGCTTTTTCTTCAAAGGGTTGAAAGTTTGCATGATGTGGTATCACTGTGTCGTTTCAGAGTACTTAGATTATTGCATGTGAATTATCTTGATTGTTATATGACCTTGCTCTTTCTTATGACAAATATAGAAGTATCTAAAACTTAAGAGGATGCTTTGATTAATGACAAATTAGGGGAAATTCGTGTAGAAAATACCATTTGTTGAATCAAAGCTCTTTTTTTTTTTTCCCTCTGAAAACAAACAAAAACCCAACAGGTTGCTGTTATTTTTATTTTCAAGCTAAATAAAATTCAGGTTTTACATGTGAACATTATTGAGAACTGTATTCTAAGACCTTGAAGGTATCGATGTCGAAATCAGGGAATAAAACTAAAATAAAGTATAACATATCAAAAATGATAAATTTCCTCATTTTACTAGTCTGCAGTATTACCCGTAAAACAGCCCTTCTTGGGCACTTATACTTTGTATTTTACTTCTCTTATTTCCGTTTCTTTAGGTTTATTAATCTTTGATCATTTTAAATTTAACTTTGAAAAAATCCTTACAAAGCAATGGAATTTCTTCCATGCAGTGCTATGTAAGTGCTACAGAGCCACATTTTCGCAGAGAACAGATAACGTGAGAGGAAATTATTACTACATGTGCTGCTTAGAGGAACGGAAGGTGCAAACTGTACAGCAGGGTTTTGGGAAACGTGATTTAGGTCAGTAAGATTCCAGCCTCGAATGGTTTTCTATTTGCCAAGAGCCCTCCCCTTAACAAATAGGACATAAAATAGAACGGGGACTGATGATGTTTCTGCACATTCCGTTTGGTTAGAAAAAGAAGTAAAGCCCAGTAAGTTGCAATAGTCGTGGGTTTGCAAACTGCTGTGGCTACAGCAACTGTCTTTCATTAAGCAACATGTGCACAGACGGAAAGGGCCAAAGCTGGGGAGATGGTAAATGCAGTCTTAATGGTTAAAATAAGGTTTTACACAAGCCTAAGGAGTTGGCCAGAGAGTGGGCAGAGCCAACCTTACACCTGCAGGTAGAGCTGAGCTTAATTTGCATCGCAACATCTGCCTCTCTGTGCAGGGTTTGGGGTTGCTACAATAAGATAAGCTTGGAACCTATCACCTCACCTTGGTTTTTCCCAAACAGCTGTTCATGGGCAATTTTGTTAGGATCTGGCACAATTATCTGCTTGTACGACTGAGGGATGTAACCTCTACTTGTATGCCAAACCCTGCAAGTCCTGGAACAGATTCTCTATTTCAAAAGAATAAAACTATCATTGTTCCACTATTTGCTAAAATGATAAAAAATAAGTTCAGCCACAAGATGCTTTAGAATTTCCTGTTAAGTCTATTTTTGAAGAGCATCTCAAAGTTTGAGAAAACCATCATACAATTTATCATAAAGTGATACATTGAATTTAGGTTAAGCTGTCAATACTCAGTACAAGCACATTTTACTAAACTGTTCAGATCTACCATGTACTTAAGAGTTCTGTGAAGTGTTGCTTTAGAAATACGTAGGACTCAAATTAATACGCTGATACCCTAAAAACAGTGATGTGCCACTGCCACTATGCAGGTAGAAACAACATTCTCCCTGCACAACTTCCCATTTCTTCCACTTCTATCCTATTTTATAATGCCTCAGAGTTGAGCCATAGCTTGAGGCATCCACTCCGCCACCTTTAATGGAACAGCAGACACCTTTACTCTGCCCAAACACACAATGACAAGTGTCCTTGATGGGAATACCAGGTCTGATGTCATTTTCCATTCATTCACTTTGGATTAGCAAATCAATGGCAGAAGCCAAACCTTTTATTGAACACTTCTGACTTAAGTTTAGAGAACATCTTGATGTCTCTGCCACCTTCAAGATTTTATGTTGCCACTAGTAGTAATTTAGTGACAGTGAAACATAGCATGGAAAATGTAATGAAGCAGAGCAAACTGTAGTGCTAGTGACATCAAAGTCCAAAATGCCACTGTGCTTCACTGTTACTGAAAGTACTTTGTAACACTTTTATTTTCCGTAAGTCAAATTCTTCTAAATGAACAGCACTAAGCTGCACTGTCCTCCATCCGGTTGATAGAAATAAGGTCACATAAAGTGGCAACTTGTATGGCAGAAGTGATCCAAGCTAGTTTTAAGTTCAGTCTACTAGATAGATACTGATACTAAATAGGTATATGGTGTTATCCATATTCAATCCATCTAGACTAGGCAGCCAGCAGCTCAATTCCCAGCTGTATAACAAGAGACCTTCAAGACCATATCGGGTATTTCAAAACAATGCTTAGAGTTTTGGCCCCTAAATACCACCTAGGAAAATGGAGCTGCCTTGCTTGAAACGCCTCTTCTCCCACATAACTAGCAATAGGATGAGAGGGAATGGCCTTAAGTTGCACCAGGGGAAGTTTAGTTTGGATATTAGGAAAAATTTCAGATGTTGATCAGATGCTGAATTGGGCTGCCCAGGGAGGTGGTTGAGTCACTGTCCCTGGAGGTGTACAAGAAATGTTTAGATAGGGAAATATTAGAGGTAGGAGGATGGTTGGACTGGATCATCTTGGAGGTCTTTTCCAACCTTGGTTTTTTATGATTCTATGATTCAAAATGTGTCCTGCTTTTAGAAATTTTGTGTAGTGCGGGATAAAGCTTTCAGAAGTTTTTCCGTAATGTACAAATGCTCCATATTATTTCCCCAAGTGATTCAGGCACCTTTGAAAATGGTGTCCACTCTATCAGTGTATCTTAAGAGCATGAAAGAAAAACCTTGAAAGCAGTGTGCCACATTTCTGCTCACTGGTAGCATGACTTGATTTCCTGGTCCTAAAATAACAAGAGATCCATAACAAAGGAGCACACAGAGGTAGGGTTGTATTATTTTTGTGTGTTTCTTTGTGACACAAAATTCAAATGCTATTCTCATCTAACTAACAGTTGTATATGTTAAAATTCTAAATGGGCAAAACCATGTTGCCGCGCTTGGCACCTATTCAGATTTACACAAGCTTCTGTCAACTGCAGCTTAGCATCAGCTTAGCTAGAGATGAACTGCATTTTTAAGTACTAGAAAAATATAATTACCACAGGACAGTGAAGATTTTGTCTGGGAATTTATCCCCCTTTTCTTGCTGAACTTTTCAGTCCTATAGAGCTCTCTATTGCTGTGTCCAGGAAATTTTACTGGCTGATTTAAAGATGTATCAGGAAAGTCTGTAATATTCATACTAAAGCACTGGCTGCACTGTTACTTTGCCTATACATGTTATTCTTGATGGTACATAATGAGAAAAAATACTGAAGAGATTAAACTTGGGCCTAGAAGAAAAAATATTCAAAGATAGTTCAGAAAATTATACTCTTGCAAGTTGAGAGTGCCTGTTCAAATGAATTCTGGGTTTAGTTCTAGAAACTCAGATGTATTTTAATGGAAAATAATTTAGAGTATTCTATCAAAAGCAATTTTTGGTTCAAATATAAGTATCAATATAGTATACTTAAATTTAAGGTTAATTTTTCTTATTACTGTTCAGCCTACACACTCCTTATATCAGGCAATGGAAGAATTTCTTGTGAAAGCAGATTTAAATCAGTTGTCAGAAAGACACTGGTGCAGCTGCATCCTGCAGATGTGTCACAAGCTAGATTCTAAATGCAGAGAGCAAAGACAATGTGCCACTTGGTCAGTGAAATAGAGGCATCTACCAAAAGTCTCTGGGAACAGAGCTAAGAAGTTTGAAAATCAGATGAGGTGGAGTCAGACTGCACACTACCATTCTGTTTTACCACTGATCCACTTCCATTTGATTATAGGCAAAATATTTTTCTTTTGAATAGCACTTTATTCTCTAGGGTGTATAATTTTTTCTAAGATGTCAAATATGCATTGTATTAAGCAATATACTCAAATTCCAGAATACTGTTAATAATAATGTATCACTGACTTCAGCAGTGCTGCTTCTCAAGCTAGACACCACTCCAGCTATTACTGTCAGGCACTTGCCTGTCGTAAGTAAAGAAAAGCATCCCAAAGGCAGTAATCAATTTCAAAATATCTATAATAAAGACTAAAAGATACAGATTGCACGTTACTTTAGTAGAAATGCACAGGGTGCTGCAGGATCACATTTTTCATGGGGAGAAGTACAAAAGTATTTCAGCAAATCATTGTTATTAGCTTAGTTATTTTGATTTAACGTACAATTTTGAACAAATGCAGCTTATTCTCCTCTGCCTCCGTAAATCTACAATAGCAAATGAAACTTCCCAATCCAAAGCGTATGTCTAACTGCTCACTGTCATGGAGAGTCAGAATGGGCAGATGAAAACAGATTCTCCATGTCATTATTTTAGTTCCACTACCTTATGACAAAGTGTTTCTCGTACATTCACCCAATGGATAAAATCTTGAAGAATTTGCGCAACTGCGAGAGGAGTGCTCATAAGATCAAATGATTTGGGGCAATGTGTTACTTCTAAAGAAAAAAAGAGAAGAAATAAAAGGGAAAAAAAAATTAAAAAAAAAAAAAAAAAAGAGGAAAAAGCATTGCCTGCATTTGCTGAGATCACAGCTGCATCAGAAGAAAACCACTGAGCAACATTCTTCGTGTTCGGCAATAAGGCAACGCAGTACAGAGAGCTGAAAACAGATACGTCAATCTAATTAACTTCTTTGTATCTTAAGAACTCCAAGTGCTGCAAAGAACATTTTATATATAAATGACTGTACAGGCATGGCTTTGCTGTGACTTCCTATTGTGCTGAGGTACTGGTAATGGAAACTTTTACTACATTACGTTCTTCTGAGCAACTTCCCTAGCTGTGGTTTTCTGCTATTCCCCTGATAAAAGCACCAGAGCGGTGAGAGTTTAGCAAGTATGTAAAACTCTCACATGAATTTGACACACATTCTCAAAAGTAAAGCTGTATATCATCAGAGACACCAAAACTGGGTTATTTCTTACATGCTGGCACAGCAGGTGTTGTTCCGCAGTTTAAATGCAATGTTTCCTTTCATTTAGTTCTGAAGAGCTTTGACGGAATTAGAGAGCACAATGGGAAACACTATGAAAACATTGAGAGCCTCCACAGAAGGAGGAGAAGAAACAAATGGGGCAAGCCAGACGGGTAAGGACTCATTTAATTTCTTTCAAGAGCAAAAAGATGTTCAAAATATATGATACACTGACCCTTGCATCTTCCTTCTATCTCTCTGACAGAAAAATCGGGCAAGTGAGAGGTTTTCCTGTGGGAGGAGGAGGGCATCTGTAAATAGTGTTTATTTTTAGGTATGTCCTAACCCAAAGTTCCAAGAATTACTTTCATTAAAAAAATATATAGTACATTAATACCATTATATGCTGGTACCTCTTGAAAGATGTTCCTTCCAATTCAGAAAGAACTGACACACACTGGAAATGAGAAATACTATATTTTGACAAACTCGTTTCCGATGTTTCACACAATTTTTCTACTGAGCTTTAATTTTGATCTTTTTGAAGGTTAAAAATCATAATGATATTACATTAAAACCGAATCTGAAATTTACTGTTGCACAATTGTAGCACGTGGACATCCTTCCATGTCACTAAGTTCATCGACTAAGGATATACAAAAACAGACATTTCACAGGTTGAACTTGCAAAGGGGGAATCTATTGCACCTGCTCCAAGCATGCACAGAAGGAAAAATCAAATTGTGGAACCCTTCATAGGCTGATAAAGGTCATGTGCCTGAGACAGAAAGCAAGAAAACTTCACTGACCTCCACTCCCAAACTTCAAGTGAGTGGGTAGAGAGTATGCACAGCCTTAGCTCTCATGCCGCAACGTGCCAGACAAGTGCTGCAGTAAATTGCTCCCCAGAGGTGCAGAAGAGAAAAAAAGTGGTGGTGGTGTTTATAAGGGGTGGGAGGAGAGTGCTAATCAAAATATTAGGGCACTCCAAGAAGGATCGTCCACTTGTGCTGCTTGGCTTTGTGAGGATAGAGAATCAGGATGGTTTCATGCGTGTTCAAAGGAAATACAGTCTGCTTTGGGCATGGCCAAGAACTGCTCAACACAAACAGCTGTACAGCCCTAGGTCCTGATAAAGCATAGACCAAACACTCAGTGGTGAATTAGGAGCACATAATATGAAACACTCATTTATTTATTTGTGAAGAGTGCCTATGCGGCTCTTCCCAACAGCTGCCATCATAAATACCAAACTATCAAAACAGAGATGTGCACACATATGGAGTAGGACCTTAGGGGTATGAGGAGTTACTGCCATGGCTGTGAACTGAAGTTTCTATAGTTCCTGGACCTGGTAAAATTGTGATTTAGCGCAACCAAAGCCAAGTGCATTCCTTCCAGTGACAAACAGAACATATCCCTAAAAATAACTCAGCAGATGTAGATGGCATAGTGATCTAAACTGGAAATTACTCATATAGGAACTCAATCCCCTTGTCCACTCCTACACATCTAGCACATGCAGAGCTTATTTAAGCGCCCAAAGACAGCTTTAAATGCCTACCTTGTTCTTTTGATCTCTCTCAGTCTGGATCAGGCCAGTAACTTTTATAATGGCTTAAAAGTTGCTAGTCAGGCATGCAAACATTCAAACCCAATGGAAATGACATTTTTAAAATGGAACACAGTACTAAAAGCATATATTGTGGTAATCCAATTAGTATGTATCTATTTAGTTTCCTGAGCAGATCAAACTCTAAATCATATTGTCAGTCTGAAGTTTTCCCTCAGGCCAAGAAGAGACACTTTTACTTTAGGAAAGGTGGAGGATCTGACCCACAGTCTTACAAGTGTCCAAGTAGTTACTGGGAAGAATAGGCTTGTTTTAGTGGGGTGGAATAAAATGAAGGACTGAAATAATAGAAGGGAAAAGAAAGAAAAGAAGACAAAGAGGGTGAGAAAGGGTTGCTCTGGGCAACCTGCTCTAGCTATAGGTGTCCCTGTTCATTGCAGGGGAGTTGGACTACATGACCCTTAAGGGCCCCTTCTGACTCGAACAGTTCTATGATTCTACGAATTGCAGCTTCAGAACTGATCCATAATGCAAAATGTAAGTCCCTTGTGCAGCCTGAGAGCTGCACTTAGGGCATGGATTTGTGCATATCTCACCTCCAATATATCAGCCTTAGTCCCGAAATAAGGAAAAATGCATAACTCCAAATATGACTGCACTGCATCTGAAAGCGCCCCATGTGGGCATCCCTGACAAAACTTAGCAGTAAGGCATACTCAGAGGTTGTGAACCCATCTCCTCCTTTATCCTCCCTGGAGACCTTGAATCAGGTTAATCCTTTCTGAGCCATGTACTATTACTGCACCTGCATAACTCTCACTTCCTGAGCTGGTTGGTTTAGATCTAATTTGGGTACATGCCAGCGTTGCTCTGCAGCCACACCTTGCGGCAGCAGCACAGTGAGCCACCCAACCACATCACTGCTCTCCTTTAACCCCTCTGAGATTTGTAATGCCATAAACCACAGTAGTCCTGTCAGAGATTAAAGCTGGAACTGTGCAGGAAGTAGGATTTGGATGCACTGCCCGTGCTCTCCCTGCTCTCTTGACCTGTTTAGTAGCCCATTCACAACTGGCCTCTGAATGAGTAATTTGGGGCACGCAGGATTCAGTCTCACACCTTGGAAGACATCCAGAAATGCAGGTATCTAAAACTAGCTTGTATTTCATACTCATCTTTCTCTCCTAAAAAAAAAAAAAAAAAAAAGGACAAACAAAAAAAAAACAACCAGCACACAATAACAGCAAGAAAAACCCACACCACATTATTGGATGGAAATGATTCAGCTCTTCAATCTTTCCACTCTGGCTTTTAAGTTGTTCCATTTCACCTGTCACCTACACACTCCACAACTGTGGAGGAGAGGTTGTATTAGAAAGAAGCTCAGATCACTGAAATTTGAGTGTGAAGGAACATGGTAATCTGGTTAGCCC
Source organism: Odontophorus gujanensis (assembly GCA_013399175.1). Classification (NCBI taxonomy): domain Eukaryota; kingdom Metazoa; phylum Chordata; class Aves; order Galliformes; family Odontophoridae; genus Odontophorus; species Odontophorus gujanensis. The sequence continues at coordinate 349,541 of VXAB01013879.1, forward strand.
TGTTTCAGTGGTTTTGTCTTTGAAAATAGGTCATATGGGTTTTATGAAACAAAAAAAAGCGCAGCAGGGTATTTCAAATGACCAAAAAATACAGTGAGGTTTGATTCAAATGCCCATTAAAATGAAGGTTTGTTAGTGGAGTGGGAAACTTGAAATGATTTGCATAATATAAGTACACGCATTTTAAGTGTTGCATGGATGCAGCAGCCAACACTATGATTAATTCCTTCCTTTTCAGACCTACAAATTCACAAGCAAAAATGAAACTAAAACAGGTATAAAGATTAAAGTGTAACCATAATGCAGATCTTTCTAAGCAGAGAAAAAATCATGTTATCTGCAGTGCATAACAAAATGCAACCCACCACATACAACAGGAATGAGAGCAGAAAAGGACTTCATTTCCAATCTTTCAGCATGAAAAGAAAACATTTGGAAATGATATGTTTAAAAAATGCATTGCTAAATGCAGTTTCATAGACAGAGAAGACATTTCTTAGTTTTTAGTGCACAACAGGAAAGTGATGAAAGTCATGTTTACCACAGAATTTCCTCAGTATAGCTCAATGAATTATATAGGATATAGTAGACTGATCATGGCAATTGGGCCATACAAAGGTGCTAGACTAGTTCTCTTCAATTTAATGACAATCATCAATTAAGAAAACCATGTAATATTTTTACTATTACTGCTGTAAGGACAACTAGAAGTGTTAAAACTCTGCTCTTGAAAAGACCACTAAAATCACCTAGTCCAACCATCAACCCACCACCACTGTGCTAAAAAAAAAACCACCATCATTCATTTCTGAATCTCCCACCTGTCAGCATTTGCTGGGTGCTCCTACTGGATGAGGAGCTTTTCAGTGCTTGGTAGACAGTTTTGCCCCAGGTGCAAGGCTCCATCCGTCAGGAATCCAAAGACTCAACACATGTTCTTACAGTGCTGCAAGACCCAGAGTCATCCTGACTGATGTAAAAGCCTTATCTCTTAACTGACCTCAGCTACTGACTTGCAGCTACATGGTGATGTAATTATAAACATCCATTTTGCTTCTCTTCATTAATGGAAAATAAGGAGCATCGTGTGCCACCTCTAGGACAGATTTCACATATGGAGAAGGGCCTCTGGCTGTTCATTAAACTGATTTATGAAGGTGATGGAAAATGGACAATTATAGCTACACTCACATTGCCCTTTACCTGAACTAATTGCATGGTTTCAAAAAGTACAAGTGGTGCTAAATGCTGGAACAATTCAAGACACACCTTCATCTCCTTAACGGCTCAGAGTTGTAGCAGGAGGCACTAAGAGACAGGGGCATTCATCCAAATTAGGTTACCTCATAATATTTTAAATACTGATATTGATAGTTTGAAACTGAATATGTGCCTTAAATGTGATAATTACTAGAAGTGGCCTAAAATTAGCTAGTTATTATTGACTAAGTGGCCTTTCATTTCATTTTGAATATCTTGATATTCTTCTCCAAAGTAATGGGCTCTTTATGACTTCCAATAAAACAGAGAAAGGAAAAATCCATTTCTGCTTCAGAACTCCATCATATTGGTAAGTGACATTTTCTGTCTTTTTTAACAGGTCAGGAGAGTGATTTTCTTGCTGTCCTCTATGACTATCCCTCAGCAGACATTAGCCAACCTATATTTCATGTAGGAGAAAAACTACGTGTCTTATCAGAGTAAGTAGATCCATCTATTTAAAAATCAGGTTTTGTTACAATTGATGCAAAGGTATGTTTTTTGTAGATGATTCCAAGTGAATGAAGTTCAACAAAATAAACTGAGTTCAGAATCAACAAGGAAGGATTCTTAGCCATAGTGTAGATTTCCCTATATTTTAAAGATTTGGGTTTTAGGTTTCTTCTTAGATCCTCTGAAATTGATTCTGAAGCTGGATTCAGACTTAATTTTAAAAAGGAGTTAGAAGAGAATTCCACTTTAAAAAGTAATTTTCAGAAAGCACATTCATATTCGGGGAAAGCCAAATGAAAAGCCAAAGTAGTTTGAATCAGGTAGAAAACGAAAATGGTTCTGAATTTCAAGAGTCTCTTTCACCCTTTTTAATCTAACAACTCCTTCATGGTTAGAATTTTGAAATTCATCCTACATTTAAGGCAACTGAAATAGAAATAAAATAATTGTTTTTCCCTTTGTTTTTAAAATCAGTCTGCATTTTCATAGTGGGAAAAAGAAGAAGTCAAAGACTTTCCTACTATTTCTACTCAAAAATCTATGAACCTCACAAGGAAGCAGGCTCAAGAACAATAATTACACTAGTTTAGACTGTCCTTCAATATTGCACAAATATTATCACACACTAGAATAAGCACACTTCTTGAAAAATGGAAGGCAGTAGGATCTGTTATTCCTTTTTGCACAACTTGTGTCTACACATGATGACCTCCTAGGAGATACTCAGCCTCTGTTTTCACAGCTTAAAGAGAAAAGATGTATTTCATTTTCACAATTGGAGGAGCAGGTGGATTTAGGACGAAACAAAAGACATCCATATCAGAGAAATCCTCTGAGGATCTTCAAATTCATGGCAAACTTCTCTAACTTGAGAAGCCAGAACATGAAATGGTTGGAGGAGAGAAGTACTCAAGAGAAGCATCACAGATGCTTTATGAATTCTCAGAGACTTCTCTAGACCACAACAAGAAACACAGCTGTAAATAGACTTCTGATCTGCCCCAGAATGGCTGCTGCCATGTTCTGCTAACATAGTACTTTTCCTGAACCTGGACAACAAAAGGCTCAGAGAATACCACAAGATAGATTTTTTGCTGATATAGAGCTTCCATAAATCAGGGGAACTTCTCCAATAATCACTGTTTAAACCTTGCTAAAGTTTATACAATATTTAAGGTGTAGTATGACATTTAAGATTCTATAATGGAGTGACAGCAACTGGAAGGGCAACTGATATTGTCTACCTTAACTTCTGCAAGGCCTTTGACATGGTCCCAAACCACATCTTTTATCTCTAAGTTGGAGAGATACGGGTTGGATGGGTGGACATAAAAGAATTGGTTGGAAGATCATAGCTGGTGAGGTGCTGGAACAGGTTGGCCAAAGAAATCGGGGATGCCTCATCTTTGGAGGTGTTCAAGGTCAGGCTGGGTAGGGCAACCTGATCTAGTACCTGATTTAGCAATTAGCAGCCTTGCCATCAGCAGGGCAAGTGGAGCTAGATGATCTTTAAGGTCCCTTCCAACCCAACCCATTCCGTGATTCTGATTACCTTAGCCTGGAAATTCCAGCTAAAAGCCTCACACCAAACTTTAGTCACCACAAAACTACATATATCCATAACAATGGAAATTGTATGCATTGCTTATCGTACACATGTACGTGTTGTATATGATCTGCAGGACATAAAACATCTGAAAGGACTAGGCTTTTACAATAGCAGTTGTGCAACCATCAATAATATCTCCTGCTAGTATACAAGAGCCAAAGTAAGCCTTGATAAGAACTTTCCTCTTCCTGATTTGGATCAGCTTGTGCACAGACAAAAAGCAATGTTCTGTGCAATGTTCTGTCCTAATGAAGGGCCTGTTCTTCCCAAACGGGATGATGTAAACAGGAAGCATTTGCATACAGGTTCTTAGAGTGCTGTACATAACCTTTAGGTACAATCATTCTCTCAAGTCATTCAAAGAAGAAAAACACAGTGGAAGGGAAGAGCAATACAGCAGGCATGATCTGAATGCAAATGAGAAGGAATTACAATGGAGAAGCATTAGAAGAAAGCACATACTGCTCTTAGAATAACTGCTTTTCAGCTTTCTACCAAAGCAACGAAGTGTACTGGCAACCAGCTCTGTGAATCATACCAGGAACACAATATATGGAACCTACAACTCCTCACAGATAGTGGTGACTGCACTAGGTTGGCAGAATTTGACCAAAATCACTGACCCTGTTCTTCACACTCATTATCCTCCAGAGATATACCCCAATGCATACAATTTCTGTTGCTCTTGCCCCAGGAGGGACATGCTGCTCTTGGACTTTTAATTATCACAAGGATTTTACAGCATTAGCAATATTAATTTGTGGAGTGGGGTATGCTGAGTGTCTCCAACTATTTTTATTCTTGCAATCATTGGTTCTATCTGGGAGTTCCACGGGAAAATAAACAAACATAAAAATTTCTCTGAATATTTAAACTATTTCACAACACAATCACAAACAAAACTTGCAGGGCCCTGAAATTTCCAACTCCAAATAGCAGACTTCTCTTTTTCCTTCAGTACATACATTCTGGACCATTATGCCAGTCACTATAAGTCGGGAGGTTTAACTTAGTGTTTGCAACTCAGCTGTCTTGACCTAGACTAACTGAGTATGGGATCTGGTGTCTGGGAATTATTTGGAAGCATTATTTTGGAACTGCCACAAAAAGAGCATTCAAACACTATTACTTGGATTTAAATTCTTAGAGGAAAAGGTGGAGGAAAAAAGCATAAATCATCCTAACTCACCACTGACATAATTTCTCCTATGAAAATTTTTGTTACTGCCCTTCAAAGGCACTCAAAAGCTAAAGCCAGTATTCAATTCATCAATAACCTATGATACATGAATGAAGAAGTGTAGGCCTGGTCACATACATTTGGCTATAAGGTCTTTGTTTTTGGAGCCTGGTCAGCAGCTCATGGAAAGAAAGGGGAAAGAACAAATTACAAAGCAATTCTATCAGACTGAAAACTTGTTTCCAAGCAGACAGAGCTTCTCTTCTCTGATGCTGCAGGAGGAACTACAAAGCTGTCTAGACACAGCATACTCAGCCATAAGCTGAGTGTCTTGGATACCAAGAGAAGTCTAGCTGTGGGAAGACAGAGCACAGCATGGTTTAACCACTGCATATTTACCCTTCTTCTTTTAACTACAGAAAAAATATTTTAATACTTACACAACTGAGATGGAAAAAATGCAGCTTATTTCTGTGTCCAAAATTAATCTTAAAGAAACTACTCTAAATGAAACAAACTTGGGTCCATTTCTGAGTATGCAGATTCAAGAACATAGACAGAAGGTTACAGCCTAGCCTAGTCTGTATGTCTTAATTCATTTCTAAAATGAGGACAAGCTCTGAAAATACATCTGAAAATATTCCTTGTCTTGCTTTCACACAGTGAAGGAGGTTGGTGGAGAGTCCATTCCCTTACGACAGGACGAGAAAATTATATTCCAGGGAAATATGTAGCAAAGGTTTATCACGGGTAAGTAAAAGCATTTCCCATAACCACTCAACACTAATTTTTGTATGTTTACTACACTGATTAAAGATATTCAGTGTCATAATTAAAACAATACCAAGAGTAACTAGGTAGAAATTTTATTTGTTGATTGCCTGATGCAATTGCCCATGTCTCAGTTCCCTTGAAATCTGACATCAATTGATATCTAAGTTTAGAATATACAAAAATGAAAAATACAGTTTTAAATAACTGAAAGGGTAAAAAACTCCTGATTTCACATGAGATAGTTAAATTACTTCTGCTGTGCTGACTGATTTTTAATTCTAAGGTCTCAGCAAAGAGATCCTGCTGAGAAAGAGCTTTTTATAAAGTAAAAAAAAGTAAGTCCTAGTTGGTTATGATAAAATAAAAACAAACAACCCGCAAACAAATAGAAAGACAAATAAGTCATTCAGGAGTGTAACCTCTCTCAATGAAAGAGGTAAGGAATATTCAGAGCTCTCTTGTTGCCCTAGACAACAGTCAGGAAGAAAACACTGAAGCATAAGCTTAAGGCTTTTCTAGAAAACGGTTTTAACACCTGTTTAATCTTAAGCATACGAACTGTGAACTTCACTGGGATTTATGCAAGTGCTTAAATTGTAATATGTTCTATACCCTCTTGAAACAGAGATGCTTTTCAAAATGCGAGGCACAGGCAGGAGCTTTCCATTACCATGTTTGAAGTTTCCCCAAGACTGGGTCAAACCCATAATAACAACATTATTTTAAAGTACCAGTGACTCCTACACTAGTACAGCAAGCTCAGCTGTATCATTATTAACTGTGGCAAAATACTGCAGTGTGTCAAGTTATCAGGAAAATTAGTAATGACACTTCTCCTTATTCAAAAAAAGGAAAAAAAAGAAAAAACAATTTATTTAAAGGACTGGACTGTTCCCTAGAATAAGGTGAATAATTTTATTTGGGGTATATTCCCTGTACAATAAAATACAGTCTGTGTTAACAAGAGTTGCTTAAAGAAAGAGGAGGGGACTAACTGATGTACCTCTGATGACACAGGTATGCCATAGGTATGCCACATAAGTCCCTACCAATCCAGATAAAGGTAGCTTGAAATGTTTCTTTTTTGCCCTAGTAAGTCCAAGACTTTTTTGCTCTTTTCTCAGTCTCACAAAAGCTATTTAAACTCAGTACATGAAAATGGAGAGCAAGATTTTCTCCAGAAACTGAAAAATATGCCTGGACATAGTTTAGAGAATAACTACAGTTGTTTTTGCAGTCACTTTCCTGGCTAATGCTGCACTTTCATGACCACATGCTGCTCTGTTTCACCAGTTTCCAAATTTCAGAATTTGTTTTTTCCTGCTTCACAGCTGGCTATTTGAAGGTCTGGGAAGAGAAAAAGCAGAGGAACTTCTACAGCTCCCCAACACCAAGGTCGGCTCCTTCATGATCAGAGAGAGTGAAACTAGGAAAGGTGAGAAACATTTTTTTCCCTTTGATCCCAGGCATGAACAGTTTTACAAGCCTTAATTCTCTCCCTATCCTGTTCCATATGGATAACCTCAAAACCTGAAAATGTATGTAATGAGAAGAAAAAGGCACCCAGTGCAGCATTCCAGGTTTCATTGGTCACCTACACTGTGAACACTGCTGAAAACAAGGATAGCCATGGCCTTGGAAAGTTCCACAGGCATCAGCATAAACAAGACAAAGTTGTTTAAACATTATTATTCACTTTGGTCACACATAAAACTTGTTAGGCAGTGAGAATTTTTGAGTAGAGGAAATGTAGCTTTGCCTTTGTTTGCGAACAATTGGCTCAAGTCATAAAATACCTTCAAAGCAGAGAGAATGATGGATAATTAGGCTTCCTGTGTAAGCAGGTAGCTCTTTCATATGGTTCCCAAAAACTATACCTTCATTTTCTTTACCATTATTCCATCTGCCTTTCTAAACTACAGATTACAAGGACTATTGATTCTAAACAACTGCATCTTCCAAATGAATTGATTTCCCACCTCTCTTCACACTTTTTCTTTGCACAGTGGACAATGGGAGATGTATTCCCATTGAAAAAAAAAAAAAAATCAAGTGTGAACATTACAATTTCCATATTGCAACATATTTAAAATTCTGCTGGTTTATGCTGAAAATTGATATATTTATGTATTTATGTTAATATATTTATCAATTTTTAGCATAAGCCAACAGTCCACTGTGGTATCTTCTACTTTTATAAAGCACTGGAACACACCCAAATTTCAGTTAGAAAGGAACACTAAATCATCAGCTCTGACCTCTTGCATACCACAAACTAACTAGTTTCATGTAACACCAACAAAAATTTCACAGAAATTTAGTATCAACATCCAGTTCTTATCAACTACGTACTCCATAACAGTTTTAAAGAAACAAACAGAAAAATCCAGTTGTAATCTCCTGCCAGGACTACATTTACAGGCACTAGCTACTGCGTTACTGGAAGCTAATTAAGCCAGGTGATTAAAATCAGGAACCCAGCAGATGAGTCTGGTCCTTGTGTTCAGGGAAAGGCAAACAACTTATGTGAAGGCCTGTTTCTTTTACATCATTTCAAAAAACACTTTATCAGTAAATGTAAAAGAAAAACACATCAGAGATTAAGAATCAATCAAAATCCAACCCCCATATTCTGGACACTTTATTCTATTCATTATATTTAAAATGTAGAAAATTAGAATGGACATTCATTTTTTTAAGGAGTTTCTGGGACATTTTGAAACACTGTACCATTCGTGGAAAGTACACTGGTTTGGGTCTCAACTATCCAAGCAGAATTAGGACTCTACTTTGTTGTAACTATCCCTCTTGTTTCTCTAGGATTATATTCCTTGTCCGTGCGGCACAGGGAAGTGAAACATTACAGGATCTTCCGCCTTCCAAATAACTGGTATTACATCTCTCCACGGCAAACCTTTCAGTGCCTTGAAGACCTTGTGAATCACTACTCAGGTAAAAACAATAGCAATAGCAGAATAAACCTATTTTCCACAAGCAACTGTAAAAGTCTATATCGGAGGTCCAGAGCAAGAGGTTTGCCCTATGTCCAAGACTTGGCAGCTGCTACTACAGAACTACTGGTGGAGTAATGATTGGCTTATATGTTCCATTTTAGCTACCTCTGATAGTACAACAGAAATCAACCTGCAACAACAGACATTCTCTCCCTGTATTGGCTTAAGCTATTGTATGCCCATATGACTGTGTCATTAGAGTGGTCTGTAACACAATGTTCATAGATTCATAGATTCATAGATACATTAGGTTGGAAAGGACCTACAAGATCATCTAGTCCAACCATCCTTCTATCACCATCCCTACCCACTAAGCTACTAAACTAAATCCCTTAGCACCTCATCTAAACGCTTCTTGAACAGTGCTAGGGATGGTGCCTCATACACCTCCCTAGGCAGGCCATTCTAGTGCCTGACCCCTCTTTCAGAGAAAAAGTTTTTCCTCAAATCTAATCTAAATCTTCCTTGGCGCAACTTGTGGCCATTCCGTCTTGTCCTGTCACTAGTAATCTGGGAGAAGAGGCTGACCCCCTCCACACCACAATTCCCCTTCAGGAAGTGGTAGAGTGCAATAAGGTCCCCTCTGAGCCTCCTTTTCTCCAGACTAAACAATCCCAGCTCAAAGTTAGTGTCTAGCACCTCCTTAGACAAGTTTCAGTTACAGCTAGGAAATGGCACAGGCCAGGGTCATCCCACTGCCTTATCAAAGAACAGCCAGTGCCAAAGTTTAGGGGTACAAAAAAAATTAAGCTGTAAGGATGCCATTCATGTTTCTGTGCCCAGGACCATAGGCCAGCACTCTGTTTACTAGCATGGGTATTTCTGCCATTTATTCATTTACCGTAGACACAGATAGTATCAGGACATGAAAGACCAGATTCTGAAGTCAAGCTCTACTTGGAGACATTGTCTGCAGTGGAAAATTCTCAGAAATTTTGTTCGACTTTTTTTTCCTACTTGATTGCTTAAGAAAAGTATGGTTGAATTAACAAGCAGAAATCATCTGAGGGGCTCAACTCTTAGTTTAAATCTAGATTCTGCTCTCATATATACCACTATGAGCCCAGTGGATTACACCTACTTTAACAACAATTTGCCACATTTATGGCAATTTAACTTGTATTAGAGAGATAGCTTGACAAGCAACACGATTAAGTGACTGAAGTTATGGTGCATTAAAATAAGAAAATTCTAAAATGAAAGAGAAAGGAGAATTGAAATAAAATAGTTGCATAAGAGTTACAAGAAAATGACAGGTTCTGGGCTTTAATTAGCAACAGTTACAAAGTATAAAGCCACAATATTTGTATATTTAATGGGTAAATGAAAAAGGGTATTCTTGTAAACTGAAAAAAAATAAAAATTAAAAAAAACACAGCTCACTTCCAAAACTTTCAAGTCCAGCAAGACAGATGAGTGAGAATTTAAACAGGGTAATATTTTTCTTTACATTTTAGTTATCTGACATTTTTCTCTTTTTAAAAAGAAGAAAACAATCAAACCAAACATTCTGAAAAGTAATCAAATAGTTAAAATAACAACTTGAGCTATAGATGTAAGAGTAGACATAACGGAATTTAGCTCTTCTTCTTGCCCCAGCATGAGATGATACAGAATTTCACCATGAATTAAAATAGGTTATTCCTGACAGCACAACTGGAGTCAACCCAAGAATTCAAGATAAGGACAGATAGGCTTTGCTGAAATAAAGCTTAGAGGTCTAAAACATCAACCTTATCAATGACAGGAGAACATACGCAGTGTTTGTAGGGAAGCAAGGAGTAGACAATGGAGAAAAAGAAAAAGAGACGAAAGTTATCTGAATGCAACATGGACATGTGAAGCTTGAGTCATTCCAAGCAGAATAGGTGCAAACACAATCCAGTCTGAGTAGTTGTATCTTATATATATTTTCTACTGTGTTTGCATGGCTGAGAAGATGGAAAGCAAAAGCAGAACCCACTAGAGACTCAGGAAACTTGTGTTAAATCTCTGATCTGTCATAAAATTCCTTCTAGGTTTTCAGCAAATCACTTACTCTGTTTCTCATTTCCTCACTCATACAGTGGGAAATATACCCCTTGATAAATTAAAAAGCAAAGATATGAGGAAAAGAAGTTAAGCCTGTGTCATGGCATCCTTGTTGAGTGAAGGATTAACTTTATGTGTCTTCATTCCCCTATTCAGAAGTTGCTGATGGTCTCTGCTGTGTCCTTACAACACCCTGCCTTACCCAGTGCACTAACAACCACAGCATAGTGAATCAAGTTCCTCCTGTGGTGATGCGGAATAAAAACTTCAACTGGAGAAGCATTCACAGGTACCACAAGCAACACAAGCTGCCATAAATAACAAATCATTTTTCCAGTCTTACATGTACTTTCACTTACAACACAGGAGGAGCAGCTATTTGCTTGTCCTGAGGCCAGTTTTAAATCTTCCAAGCTGCTGACAGCATGTGAACCCATGAGAACTAGATGTCCAGCTCTCTAACTGCTTATCTCAGTACTTTAACCTGCAAAAGTATAGTTATAGCATTAAATCACTTCTTCTACCCAGCCAGCAGTGTGAAGACGTCCACTAGGACTCATGAGCCCTCTCTGCCATGGGGGAAGAAGTAAGAGACAGGATATTATCCACAGTCAGGCCCACACAAGTAGCCTACAAGCCCATGTAATCAGAAATGGTTACACCTTGTTCAGGGCAGTCACCCACAAAGCAATGTACACAAGTGCAATGTACACGTAGTCCCAGCTTAAATCTTTCCTGTTTCCTCTCATCCAATACATAATCCAGCTGAAGGTCTGTAAGATTTTTAATGTCTTGACTGCACCTAGAGAAAGTAGCTGGTTTCAGAAGCTGGTGTAGCAACCACCTTCATAAACAAAAGTGCCTCTTATTTCTGAGGGATAACCTCTCCTCCATTACCCTTCCTTCACAACTTCATTTGCTTACAGATACAAGATAATTATGTGCTGTATTCAAGCCCATTTTTTCCTACAGATAAAAAAGAAAGTATAGAGAGGTTATTTCCTTTTAAAATGATCAAGAAAAAGGTACTACTGTTGTACTGTTTTAGAAAATCACTGTGAGACAGAAATGCTTGGTGATTCCTATAAGATAGGAATTTCTGTGTGAAATAAAATTAACATTGTTTGGCTTAATAACTGTTAATATTAGACTCAATTTAAGTAGCTGAAATGGTAACAACTCTTCATTCATTTAAAGGCTGGAGATGGCTGGAGATACAGAAAATACACTGGCAGCAATAGATGACTCCTGTCTCAGCTATGGACTGAGGGAAAGCATTGCTTCCTACCTCTCCTTGACAGGGGATGACAGCTCTTCTTTTGTGAGTGCCAGAAAGAAGAAAGCACAGTCTCTTATATACACAGGGAGCAAGCATAGGAGTACTCTTCACTTGCCACCTACATATTATGAGGACTGACCCAGAGACAACAGTGGGGACAATGGAAGATGAGAGCTTAGAAAAAAAAATTAACAAAGCATCCTGTGGTCATGCAGTTCTTCATCAGCTAAGAGATAAAGCACACCAGCTGGTGATCAGACTTTGTGCTTCTGAATTTCCCCTTCTGAAGGTTAACCAGAGACCTTTAGTACTATCTCATGCCATGTACTGGAATTGTGCTTAGTGCACCTGAAATTAGAAACTGCTCACTTGCAAGATAAACTGAGACACTCTAAGCCAAGAGTCAAGTGAGGCAGAGGATTCTTTGGTAAGGATGATGCCCACTGTTGTACAAAAGTGACTGAACTTTTGAAGAAGAAAGAAGACTGAAGTTAGACTGACTAGACTAACTACAGCTTGAGACCTTAAATTAAAGTCTTAGTCTGGTACTCTCCACAAGGCTGAAAATCATGTTTACAGAATCTACCTACTCAGAAAGAGCCTTTTTTCTCATATTCATCATAATCATTGAGTTGGAAAGTCTCCATGAAAATATCAAGTAACTAGCATTCAAGAGACACCTCACTGTATTGACTGTACGCATCTGTCATTTCTACCTTTTGGGGAAAAATATCTAATGTCATTGACTTTTCAAGTGGCTTTTAATTCAGCTGCATGTAATGGCCTGTAGCATCCTGAAGGATCACAAAATGAAGAACAGGCTTAACCCACTGAGAAGATCTCACTGAGGCCTGAGATGGAAGCACAGGCATATCCAAAAGCACAACTTAACTGCTCTTAATCCAGTGGATATTCATCAGAGAACAAAGCGTTTTTTGTTTGTTTCGTTGGTTGTTTTTCTTTTTTAAATGAAAACAAAAATACTGTACTATAACGCCTAACTGGAAAAGTAGGCTTGCAAAGGAGTGACCTTTGATTAGAGGACAGGACTCGAACTTCATCTCCTGAAGGCACGTCATATTTATGTATAATATTTATATTAATATCAGCTTTTTAATAATTAAAGTAATAGTAAAAGTAATAACAAATCAGAAAGTGGATGTTAAAGAGTTTTCTGAACTTCGTGTCTGAAGTTTTAGTCAAATTGCTTAAAAAGTTCTTAAAGTAACTGGGTTGTTTTAAATATCACAAATCAGAAATTTTTTTAATGTATACATACTATGATTCAGTGAGATTGCACGGTCCTTGGAGCTTGACTTGTGTTTACTGTGTAAATCATGTAGCCACATCTGGGGACATAAGATGCTGCAGTTTATGTACTTGAGCAGGCATCTTTTCAATCCACTGTGGTCATACCCCTTTTTTCTGGCGGATGCTGGTGGGGTGCAGGTTTGAGTTTAGAGACAGAGGGAATTGAGCTTATATGCATTTCCTCTGTAAATACATTTTGGCGTAAATCTGTGCATTCCATAGAACTTATAGTAGATCATTTACACTAGAAAGAGAGTAAGAGAAAATCAGAGAACAAAATAGTTTAAACATACTTCTGAAATTTAAAGGCAAATGCAGTTTGGCTGATAAACCTTGAATAAAAGCTTTGAACAAAAAGCAAAATGAACTCAGATACTCTAGATGTTTATATAATCTCAACATTACTGTTGCTGATAATTAATTCGTTGTGGCAACTGTAATGTAACCACTGAAATGTATGTGGGGAACATTACAGATTTCTAAGTCATGACTTGCATTAATTAAAATAACACCCACGAGTTACTTAGGATTGCTTTAAAAAATTGAAAAGCTGGCAAACAATTATTTCAAGCACCCAGACTTACAATGATACATCTAGACCTTATCTTTGACAGAATACAACAAAAAATCCAAGAGTCCATGCAACTGGGCACCTGGAAAACGCTTCAGTCTCCACTCCGTAGAAAGGGGATAAGACATGCTCTGATGAGGACAGGCACACAAACTCACAGAATAGCTGAGGTTGGCAGGGACCTCTGGGTCCATCTGACCCAACCCAGCTCAAGCAGGGACACATAGAGCAGAGGGCCCAGGGCCAGGTTCAGGCAGCTTTTGGATATCTCCAAGGAGGGAACCTCTCAGCCTCTGGGCAACCTGTGACAGACCTCGACCACACACACAGCACAGTAGTGCTTCCCTGTGTTCAGAAGGAGTCTGCTGTGTTCCAGTTTGTGCACATTGCCTCTTGTCTTGGCAGAGATGCTGTAGTTCCTTAATCATTTTTGTGGCCCTTCATTGAACTCTCTCTGGTAGATCTCTGGTACCGGGGGCCCAGAACCAGACACAGAACTCCATCTATATTAACTAGATTTTCTGGCTAGAAATAAATAGATTAATTGTGTAATCCTTGGTGTTACAGTGTCCACATACAACCTAGATGCTTGTTGAGCTGTACATTTTCAGTTTCTCCATGATGACCATTTATACAATCACACTGTACAGGAATGTTGGGGAAAAAGCAATCTCCTGCTAAGACAGTACACTTGGATTATCACCCTCTACAGAGTAAGATTTGAGGTACACACGAGTAAAGTATACTCTGCTCTAAAGTAAGTAAAGTACTCTCTACTCTGCCCTGGTGACATGTCACCTGGAGTTCTGTGTCCAGTTCTGGGCTCCCCAGTACAAAAAAAGACAGAGATCTACTCAGAATAGAGCAGCCTCTCTTATAAGGAAAGGCTGAGAGACCTGGGTCTGTTCAGCCTTGAAAAAAGAAGACTCAGAGGGGATCTGATCCATGTCTATAAAAATCTAAGGTGTCGGAGGCAAAGGGATGAGGCTGAACTCTTCTCAGCAGCGT